>CM070486.1:36430535-36771000 GCA_036324585.1 Champsocephalus esox | reverse complement strand
TGTGGAAACTGATTACCACTAAAGTTTTAAGTAAACTAACTTAAGACTATAGAGTAAATGATTGATCAAAAATGATAAGTTACTTAAACTTAAAACTTTAATTATTATTTGTGTATTATTTAAGTATACTGTACTTATAAACATTGTTTAACACATTTAACATTTTTAATTTCTCCATAATGAATGAGTTTGATGCAAAAGTACTTAAATGCATGAATATTGAAATCAACAAATATATTTCTAGATAACTCATTGGCCAATATTTTCTTATTTATTTTTTTAAGTACAAAATATTCAAAGAACTTCAACAACTTCTGTAGACTTTAGTTTTTTTTATTTATTCAGTCTTAAATTGTTCATCCAATCAAAACATGAATTCTAAAACATGCAATTTCTTACTGCAACATTTTTTTTTAAAAGACCATCAAACTGTAAGTTACATTTCAAAATAAAATTAAAATGTACTTTTCAAAAGGTACTTATTGTTCACAAAAAAATAAAATACAAATTAGTTATATTTTCTATTTGTAAAAAGAAACATTTCAAGGAGTTTTGCAAGCCGTTTGAGTATGTATTCCATATCCTTGATATCAGACGGCAGCTACCTACACTAGTTGGCTCTTTGATTTCACTTGTTAGATATATGGTCACACTAGTTTGGCACTCTGCTTTACTAGTTGAATACACAATTATACTAGTCACTCTTTTTCAGCAACGAGTGGCACTTTTGTCCGACTAGTTACCACATAAGCTTTACTAGTGACGCCACGAGTCCCAACTTGAGTTTTTGCAGTGCTGTTAACTTTTAGTGTCACTAGTACGGTCAGAGGGTCACTAGTTCATCAAAAAATCTTACAAGTTGGGACTTTGATGCTGCTCCTGGCACCACTAGTAAGGCTTATGTAGTAACTAGTCAGACAAAAGTGCCACTAGTGGCTGAAAAAGAGTGACTAGTATAATGTGTTATTCAACTAGTAAAGCAGAATGTCAAACTAGTGTGACCATATATCTAACAAGTGCAATCAGAGCCAGGTAGTGTAGGTAATTGCTGTCTGATATCAAGGATATGAAATAAATTCTCAAATGGCGTGCTATTGGAGTTAAAGTGCAAAGATGAACAACTGTAGGCACAGGGTTTCAATGATTTACCACCATCAAGGACCATCAGCACTTTCAGTGCAAACATGAACAACTGAGGTAGATTTCGACATATTCTACCAAATGTAAACATCATTCAACTGCTTTAAGCAACAAATTAACTGTGCAACACAAACATTGGCATGTGCAAAGTTTCAACCTGTAACACAGCCTACTCTCTCAGTAACAGGTAATTTGTTTAGATTGAGTAGGCAGCCCAAGGCCCATCAGCACTTTCTGTGCAAGCATGAACAACTGAGGTAGATTTAGGGGAAAGACATATTCTACCAAATATAAACATTAAACTGCTTTAAGCAACAAACTATCAAATAATTAACTGTGCAACACAAACATTGGCATGTGCAAAGTTTCAACCTGTAACACGGCCTACTCTCTCAGTAACAGGTCATTTTTTAGATTGAGTAGGCAGGGTTTCAGTGGTTTACCATCATCAATGCCCATGAGCACTTTTTGTATGAAAGTGAAAGTGTTGATGAGTTTCTTGGGGTAGTCCAAATGTAACACGTACATCAAGCCGAACAACAATGCAAAGGAATCCGCCATCCTGGGGATATTGCTGATGACGAAATCACCTTCCACCAGAATAGTAGTACTTGCCGGACTGAGATCAACTTCACTTGGAGTGCTCTCGGTGACCATGCTGACAATAGCAACCGGTGTGTTGGTGATGTCTGGCCGGTCCACCTCCTCTGCCTGGAAATGCATAGAGTCCAACTGTAAGGTTGACTTGAAGTAACTAAACAATCTCATTCACATATTCCTCAACAGGTAAGTATATAGGAAGGTATTTCAAAAATGTGTTTCGGTGGCCCTGAAGTGCAAGACACCACAGCATTTCAGAAAACACCACAGCATTTCAGAAAACACCACAGCATTTCAGAAAACACCACAGCATTTCACATTGGACGGAAAGGGTATTCCTTAGGGAGAACACTTCTTGTTTGTGATTGGACAGAGCCAGCCAGAGAAGCACTGCTGTGATTGGTTGTTTTTGCTGCCAGTCAAGAAATGAGGCTTCGTGATTGGTCAACACCCGACAGCGAAATATGTCCCACAACGTATGGTCCCAACACATCAGCCGTTAGCACACACTCAGATCTCACAGACAGCTCCTCATATCTGTTCAGAAACTGGACACAAGTTAAACATGTACAAACCACAGACTGTCTATGTCATGGCGAATACAGTCGCTGCTTTATTTATGTCTGTATGACGTTGTTGTGGACGGAGCAGCTACAGGTTAGTTTAGCCTGATGGATCCGATTCAGAAAACACGCATTTTAAAAGCTTTTCGCCTGCCGTCTGTCTGCAGACTTGTCAAAGCGTTAATTCATGGTTTTTACTAACTGTTATCAGTATGTAGTTACTTCGGCATCACTTTGAAACGTGTATTACAATTAAATCACGGTCAAATATGTTCATTTTGTTGTAGGATTTACATGGAGATAAGCCCCGCTCCCTCTCCAGCGCCTCTTGTTTGAATGACAGGAGCAAACACAGCTGACAGCCGCGGTGAAACTCGAGCGATTAGAGCGATGCGAATATTGGGTGGTCTACCATAGTATTTACATGGAGATAAGCCCCTTAAAAACCATGAGTTAATAAAGCATTAACTCTGTGTTTACTCCTGTCATTCAAACAAGACGCTGGAGAGGGGGCGGGCCGTATCTCCATGGAATCGGATCCATCAGGCTAAACTAACCAGTAGCTGCTCCCACACTCACAACAACATCATAAAGACATAAATAAAGCAGCGACTGTATTCGCCATGACATAGACAGTCTGTGGTTTGTACATGTTTAACTTTTGTCCAGTTTCTGAACAGATATGAGGAGCTGTGAGCTCTGAGTGTGTGCTAACAGCTAACGGCTAATGTGTTGGGCTAATCACGCGTCATTTCTTGACTGGCAGCAAACACAACCAATCACAGCAGTGCTTCTCTGGCTCTGTCCAATCACAAACAAGAAGTGTTCTCCCTAAAGGAATACCCTTTCCGTCCAATGTGAAATGCTGTAGTGTTTTCTGAAATGCTGTGGTGTCTTGCACTTCAGGGCCACCGTATTTCTTTTATATATCTGAAAATATTTTTGATTGCTCCCGTCTGTTTGTTTTTTTTAACTGGAAGGGTGAAATAGTTAAACAGTTTCTTACAAGCACACATTCTGACCTCACAAGCAGTACTTTGAGTGCACTAAATACTTACGCTCCAAGACTTGAAGAACTCTGGGTCCTCCTCACGCAGGTATAATGGGAGGGCTCGAAGGGCTGCATTGCGTTTCATGTGGACATCCTGTACTTCCTGGAAAGACAAGCAAAAACTAGCATGATTAAAAAGCAATGGCTTTTTTTTAATTAATATATACATGTTTATTTTTGATTGTTGTCCAATTCAAAAAAAACAATTCCCTATCTGTTATCGTTATATTTGTGACACTCTTCTGAAAAATACAATCCAGTATATTTTACATTATCTGTTTATGATGTGAATTTGAATGAATGTGGTTTTTGTGTAAAAGTAAATAAGCATTGATATTTGGACCAAACTTCTAATAAACTCACCTGGAGATCACAAATCCTTAGGATTTCACGCAGGGCCTCAGATACCTTGCCAGTGCGTGCCGCCTTCTGCCTGTACAAGGCAATCAGTCGCAGGGTGTGTCTGTCTAGTTCAGAAAATAACTGGTTCCGTAGGTTGACGTTTGTGATTCGTTGAAACTCAGCAGAAACCTACAGGAACACACAAATGTATAAAGATCATTAATGGATATGCAATTGTAAAATTATTAGTGATGCAACCGGTTTTGTTGTTTCCGTAAAAATATATTACAACATGATCATATCAAAGTATTCATTTAATTTGTATTATTATTTATATTATAAAAATAAATATCGTTTTATAATATATTAACATTGAACAACAACACTGTTCCATTGTGTGCAAAGTAGGCAGTTTCTGCAAGCACAATTGGGAAACGGTGTGCAGACTATGAGAAAGATGTGACAAGGGGCAGAAAAGAGAAAGATTAAAAGGTCTGAGAGCATCTGTGTTTTACCTGTGATTCCATCCGGAGGGCCGGCCATTTCTCTAAAAAGTCCCTGACCAAGGGATTTTCTTGAACGATCTCCTGGCGACGAAGGGCAAAAGTCATCTGCATGAGCTTTTCTATTAAGATGAGGTTCTTCTCACTTTTCTCAACTTCCTGCAAAATCTGGATTCTCATTTCTTCAAGACTGGTCTGGTTTTCTCCTCTGGGAAAGTTTGTAAGGTAATTCACTTCAGCTCGTCTGGCTCTTTTTATTTTCGGGTGATCTTTGTCAGGGTTGTTGATGCTCCTTTTGCCTGCGTTGACAGCCACCTCCACACATCCAGATCTGGCCAACTTGGTACGATAATTCCCCATCTTAAACTTCAGGAAAATCTTCCATCCGTACCATCCACTAACACTTCCAAGCTCTTTAAGACATGGATGAGCCGTTACAAGAGCCTCCGCTGCCATACCCACGTCCCTGTCACTTGGGTAAGGTTTGAAGTTGTGCATCACTGCAGCCATACTCTCCAAGATGTTGTGCTTTTGGCCTCTGTTTAACTTCAATGTCTTTCCATATGTCTCAAAGGCACTGTTTCCCTCTCCAAGCACATGTTCTACTTCATAGGAAAAAGTGGGTACAGGGAACATGTCAGGCCAGGTCTTCTGACGCTCTCTTACTGACACATGAGGAAGGATGTCTGTATCGGAACTTGCACATGAGCTAATATCACTCTCCGATGTGACTACTTTCAAAGTGCCCTTCTCTGGTAATTCTTGGATATCAAGGAGACAGCTAAGTTGTCCACCAAAGTCAGGATCCTCATACTGCAGGGTAAACTGGAAGTCCAGTTTTGGCTTGACTTTCTCACGCAGTATGTTGATTAGCTCTTCAACTGACTCTGGCCGCTCGGTCAGAGTTACCTTTATGGCAATATCTGTAGCAATATAAACTCGCAGCAGGAATTTCTGGGATGCTGCCATCATCTGAGACACAATGAGGTATTGAAATAGAAAAAGAGGGACATTTATTTACATAGATGTAATGCATACAAAAAATATCAACGTAGGTACTCATCATCTTTTACCAAAAGTATAGTCTCTATATGACATTATAGATTTCCGTTTATGTGGGCAAAAACTGTATACCTGCCATGTTAAAATGGGGTTTCAATACAGTTGCACTGTTTTCCTTAAAGTGTACTTTCAGTGAAGCAGGATGAATCGTTTTGGTGTCAACAGCAGTTTGCCTTCTATATTTTATGCAGAAAGTGGTGAGCTATCATTGAGCTCTGATATGCTGTGGACAGTCATAGTCCCTGGGTAAAGTTGAAATGATCTCAAATGTTCAATGTAGCATGATTTGTGTTTTCGGCAGAGAAATGTGACATTGTGGTTAACTAGGAGGATCTGTTCGATTTTGCTAAACTGAGGCAGACCCCCCCTCCTGCCCTACAGATACAAACATCCCAACATCATAATTAGTGCCATCAATAATGATCCTGGATGTGTTGTAAATCATGTGGCTGTCTGTTTGTTGTCCAATGTGCTCTTTTGCAACCTCAGGAAGCTCTGAAACCAAGACAGAAGAGACATTTGATGTCTGCTGATGTGGTTTAAAGAATGATGGTGCACTGAGATAGTATGCCACCATGTGCTGATGCCTAGTTGCTAGTGTTTTTAACACATTCTTGAAGTTTTGTGTGTCATGTACAACACGCTTGAAAAAGCGATGTTTGCCCTCAAATCTCATAGTCCACAAATGGACAAGAGGCCCAAAACAATGTATAAGATCTGGTTAGTGTTCGACATAATGATGCTTAGGGCGTAGTCTCAATGCAGGGAAAACATCCTGAAGAATTTGTCTGTGATCCTGTATCTTAGTTTGCAAATACTGGATAGTTTCATCATCAAACGTTGGTGACAGCACCAGCTCCACAATGTCTTTCAAATCCATCAATACAGTCCAAGCACCATATTTCTCAGGAACCTTGTTACCGATCATCAATGGGAGTAGTCTCAACAATGCGCTATTTTCGTGGCCATTGCCACCAATGGTCCCTTTTCCAGCAAAGGTTTTTGAGAGAGGCTTTGGTTTGTCACTCTTGTCTGTGTATTGGTATGGGAATGACACAATCTTCCTGTTCAAATACTCAAAGGTAAAATATTTGAGTCTAATCATCTCCTTAATACACAAGGCCAACTCCACAGGCACAATTCCCTCAAAAAGATCATGCAGGACATCCGGTGGGAAGCCAGTAGTTGTATGAAAATACTGCAAACTCTCGTGCAAGATACAGTCCCCTTTTACACCCAACTGACTTTGACCATCCCCGGCTTGCATAACATCCTGCACGTTTCGGTCATGACTGGCTTTTGTCCTTAGACTAAATTCACCATCTACAACATCATGAGACTGAATTTTTTCTCTTGTAGCGTTGCAGAATCGACAAATATATCCTTCCCTGAAAGACTGCACAAAGCCTGCTAATGCATGAGCTGCAAGATTATCAGACGAGACGCATAAAACAGTACCCCGAACTGACTGACCAAGGCCTTCAATGTATACACCATCTTGTTCAAGAGTGTGAATGTCTTGTAACAATGGACCAAGTGCTCTTTTATAGCCACACCTCTGAATATCAGATACCTTACATAATGCTGCTAGTTGAATGACATGCAGCGCTGATTGGTATTTACCTGGCAAATCAGCCATCACCCAGTAGACAGAGCACAGTTTGTGTATTTTCCTTGAAGTGCCAAGTGGATTTGCAATTTCAAGGTCATCAATATATAAAAGCAATGGCAGGGATAGCTCTGAAAACGACAACAAGTCATTCTCTTGGCAATATGAGCCATCTCGATGGCTCATGTAAAGCCCCTTTTGTGAGATCTTGGTTTCCTTGATTCTGTCAAGGATGTCTGTGTGTTTGAACATTTTCTGGATCATTTGTAGTAGAGGGACATAAACTACTGTGCAGCCGGGCTCCAACACATACTGCACTGGTTTTACCACAGGGTAATTTTTCTCAATGAATGTTTTTCTTCGCTTGGCGGAAGACAACTCCTCACCTTTAGCTGTGGCACTGACAAAAATATTTGAGTCCATAACAGCACTCACCAAATCATTCATGATAGCTTCAGTAGGAGAAATCTGATGACTCTTAAAAACCTCTTTTAAAGTGTCTTTTATAACAGGTTGAGACAAGGAAAATATCTGAGTCAGATGATCAATTATCTCTTTGGATGCCATATCGGAAACATGAAGAATAGTTTGCATCTTCAGGAAGAGCGAGGACAAATTATGGTGTAACTGGGCTCTCAACTGGCTGGCGTCAGCCTCAGGAGAATCAAACGTGTCTGCATGCTGACACTGAGCAGGATTCTCGTCCTCAGGGTCAGTAGCTGTCAAGACTGGGGCACTATCATTTTGTGTCGACACAATGTCTTCACAAATGTCCAAACTACCTGCATGGTTCCTGCTTTTGTGAGCATAAATGATGAATATACATGTGTGCTGTAGCTACAGTTCTTAAATGGGCATGTTACAGTTTCAAGGTTCTTTAAGTGTCCCCTTAAATGACTGAACACTGTTGCTTCAGAGAACGAATGTTTAAAGTTACACAAGGGGCAGCTAAAAATTGCACATCCTCCTTGTGCTCCCTCACTTGCACCAGTACTACACACATTTTTGTGAAGCCGTGATAAATGAATTTTCAATGCATTAAATGATTGAAATGTACAAATGCAAGAGTCATAGACACATGGCAAAGGGCTAACTCTTGAGTACTGGCTATGCTTCAAACGATAGTGCCTAAATAACTGAGCCCGGGTGTCTGACGAGACAGCACATAATTTGCACTTCCACCCCATTGAACCATTTCAACTTCAACAAAGCATGATGATCGGATCTGTAGATAGGCCAGTTATGTTCAAGTTACCTTGAATCTTGAGTCTCACTGCTATGAACCAGCTTCACCCTACGACATAAAGAAATGTGCAGAGTTTTAATACAAGTTTGCAGTTTTCATTAGCTTACTGTCACTAGCAAACATGCCTGTGTGTAGGCCTCAACGTAATTGTGGAAAACAGCCCTAGCTAGCTACTAGCTTAATTCAGGAATAACATCACATTTACCAGATAATATCGGATAACATTAAGCACCAGTAACACACTTATAAACAGTAGGGCTGCCGTTGACTGATAGGAGTTACTAGCTAAAGTTAACATGCTGCTGCTCTGACGTTAACGTCCTTACACTCCATTGAACCATTTCAACCATGCAACTTCAACAAAGCATGATGATCGGATTACTGTAGAAAGGCCAGTTCTGTTCAATGTTCTGAATACCTAATTAAATAAATAAACCTACTGGAAAAAAGTTCTAAATTAATTAATTGAAAAAACAGAACACAGTATGGGTTAGCAATAACTTACCTTGAATATTGATGCAACAGCTTCACCCTACGGCAAAAATAAATGTGCAGAGTTTTAATACAAGCTTGCCGTTTGCATTAGCTTACATCTAGCTAGCATCAACGTAATTGTGGAAAACAGCTCTTGCTAGCTACTAGCTTAATTCAGGAGTATTCAGAAATGACATCACATTTACCAGATAATAGCGTTAATAAGCACCAGTAAGTAACACACTTTTAAACAGTAGGGCTGCCGTTGACTAATAGGAGTTTCTAGCTAAAGTTATCATACTGCTGCTCTAACGTTGAGGTCCTTACAGTACTTAACCAGCAGTCCGAAATTCAAAAAATAGCGCGAAGCAGCCGGTAACTGCGGCGCTCTGCACGTAACTCTGAATTAAACAACAGTTTAAACAGTCTAACGATCACATATAATCTTCGGGTGGTATATCCTTACAATATTATAACAATAAAAGCAGTTTTAACGACTTATTTTGGTACTTACAAGTTAAACCATGTGTGGAATCCCTTTGCTTGCAAGAGCCGCCATGTTGGATGGATCTTTCTCGATTCGTCGCAACGTCATGACGTAATGACGTCAGACGCTGCGTGACTGTTCACTCACAAGTTTTCATTCAAATTTGAATATTCACTCATAAACTATGATTCACATCAAATTAAACAGCACTTTTCGTTAAGAGAACGTATAAATGTAATGTTCGGTTGACTTGATATTTGGTTTTGATTGCAGTACCCATAATACTTATGAGTTAGTAGTACTATTGGGGTTTACAGTGTAGTGTGTGTGTGTGTGTGTGTGTGTGTGTGTGTGTGTTTGTGTATGTGTGTGTGTCTCTGCCCTCAGGCAGTCCCACAACAATGCTTTGGAGTCATGACAGAACGCACACACATTCCCCTTTAACACACACACACATCTGTTTAAGCCAACTACTCCAAAATGTTGTGGCAATTTAGTACTCATAACATGAAAGAATGAAACAGAGAAATCAATAAAACACAAACACAGATATAGTTGAGGAGTAATTACACAGCAGATAGCCACTGAAATGAACACATACATATTTGATCATGCAGCCTATCCCACAAATATCACCTGCTTTCCTCTCTGAAAGCTATGCTTGTTATAGATTTAAACGTCATCCTCTCTGACATCCATAGGATTAGTTAACTAACAAAGGTTAACTGTTCTATACCCTCAGGCCTTCCTCTGAACTTCCTTCCACCCCAAAGTCAGCTCACTTAGAATGAATGCATCTATTGATAACTCAGACGGACCATTGTCTCTCTAACTGTTGTGACTCAATTCATCTCATTGCCTCTTCAAATATCTGGAAACTGTAATTAAAGCATAGTTACATTCTGAGAAGGTCCAAGAATTGACATAATATTTCCTCCTTCTATTAATTTAAGCTTTCCAGATCATACAGAAAACTCTTACAGACAACCCACTGAGTTCTGCCCCTGAAAGCCCAAAATGACTTTCTGAAAAATACTTATCAACAGGTAATTATTTTACTCAAGGCAGAAATCACAGGTTGTACTGTACTTTATCTACTCACAAATAGCCAAAACCACCTTCTGATTATAACATAAAAGTGAAAGAAGAAAAAGACCATTTGGGCTAATCTACTTCTACTAAAAATGGGACATCATTATAGGAATAATTAATATATAAAAAACCTCTCTATAATTAAGAGGAACAAATTGACTTGTCCATTCAAGTTTTAACACACATATATTAGTGACAACATAATTCAACACACTTCTTATATATCAGGTGACATTAAAAATGAATATACCAGAAATACGCTGTATTACATTTTCTGCTACAACACGTTATTTTAAAACTTTAATGTCTAATAATTGTGGACACAGTGTATACTAAAACAATTGTACGAATTTTGTTTTTCATTATCATCCATCCAGAACTCATCAGGAAAGTATGGCATTTAAAAAAAAAGTGAAATCATCATATAACAAAAAGAAAATATGACTTAACCTCAACGTCCTATGTAACCTAGATCTCATATATAGATAGATTATATACATTATGTTTTACATCATAATAATGTCATGGTGACATCTGAACATAGTTGCTCCCCAACTGTATGTTGGGGAGACTGATCATTATTCGAGGTGGCAGAGCACACACGGTATACACTCAAAGATCACAATCCACTGTTCAGCTTCTTATGAAGAGTACTTGTTACCAGTGGAGAACCGTGTCTATCACAACTGGACCTTCTGTAGACACACACACGTCCCGGCTCGTGGAAAGTGGAAAGTAACATACGACCAGTTGTTTTTGGTAAAATAGGAAGTTGTTTTTAATGAAAGCTGCACTAATTAGGCAACAAAAAGCCATAATCAAAACAAAAGGCCACAAAGGCACCGGTTTAAATAACAAACAAAAGGAACTAAAGTAGACTCTTTCAAATAAGAGCTTTCACAAGTTAATACCTAAACTAAACAAACATGACAAACAAAAGAGAACCTCACTTATAAAGTGGGAAAAGGAATAGGGCTAACGAAAAATAGACCGTAACAAAACACAGCCAAGTCAACCACAGTTACGTTGTACCTAAAGTTAAACAGAGTTATAAACATAAACACACATAAGCACACACCCTAATTAACCACTGTTAGCAGAACTAGCACAGAGCTAACAGAGAACTGACACAGAACGTATTGAGAGAACCAAGAGACGTTTGACACAGATTCAGACCTCTGTTGTCCAACTGAGATGCACACACTCTTGTAAGAGTCCCCGGAAGGTGTGTGCAAGGTTTAGTGAGTCGGCCTGATATTCGGTCACGCCTACCGGAGGAGGGACAGAAAACTGGCATCCAATGGCGTCTGGGCAACGGTACATCTCATATACATATAACACACGCAGCTGAAAACACTCACAGACATATTAATGAGTAGATAGAAGGCGGAGACCATAACAGTACTATTAGTATATTATACGACAACATAAGCATGCTACGAATAAACCAATAAACCCAGCTGGATTTTAATTTGATTTCCGGGTGAAAGTCTCTTTTCTGCATTTGGTGGTGTTAAAGCCTGCATTTCAAACAGACTATATTCTTTCTCTAGATAATTTTTGGTCACAGATCTACAGTTCACATTTTCTCCCAGAAATTAATTAGAAATGAGAATCTCACAGTGTCAGTCAATGAGTATTCAGCCTCTCTGCAGTGTCCCTCCTAATTACATTATAATTCTTTAAATGTCCTTGAGATGGCTGTCTCACATTCTAATGAATATACATGAATTAGAAGGAAACATATACAGCTAGAGATAAATTCTGGAGACACACAATCCCACACATGTGAAACAGAACACTCCCCCCGAGCAAATTAAAACTGGAAAGGTTTCAGAAGGTCGTTTGGAATTCGTTGCGAGGCCCTGGTCGACTTCCAAACTATCTATTGAGAATGTGTATATCTTTAAGATGCTGCTCTCACAAACACCCCAAATCCAACTCCATCGAGCCTAAAAGAGTTTGTGAGGGGAGAATGGGGAAAATCCCAATTCAGGATGTGCCACATTGTTACAAACAAGAAGGATTGACTATCTGCCAAATCTGGATATAAAGTAATGAGTCAGGAGAATGTTTTTTTTTATCTTTTAAAGCAGATATTTATTGAGTATATTTTCATAAAAAAACAAATACTCACAAAAAAAACCAAGGTTGCCACTTTTACATTGCCAGGATTTTATACACAACAAAAAATTAATAAAAACAGAATTTATTTTTTAAATGATGAAGCTGTGAGACCAGAGAGAGTTAGAGTGTTGAGAATTTTACTGTGAATAAAAACAGCACATACTGTATCTCCCCAGGACAGAACAGGAATCAGAGATCAGTGCCGATGGGTTGATTGATTG
The DNA here is from genome assembly GCA_036324585.1 of Champsocephalus esox. Taxonomy (NCBI): domain Eukaryota; kingdom Metazoa; phylum Chordata; class Actinopteri; order Perciformes; family Channichthyidae; genus Champsocephalus; species Champsocephalus esox. The sequence continues at coordinate 36,758,483 of CM070486.1, read as the reverse complement.
ATAAAGTTGTTGTTCATGAATTAAAAAGATGAGTCCGAACATGAGATGATCCGAGTTGGCCACGTTCTGACATCACAACTATGTTTTGGGTTGGACAACTATTAGTCACTCAACAACCAAGGTAACCCCCGCCCACCTTATCACCTGAATCTTATCCTGTTAATCTTAGCTCATTAGCATTCAAGGCTAGACCCAGAATCAGCACTTTGGGAACAGGGCTGAAACAATTGCATATATCTGAGACCTATAATATCCATCCATCCATCTTCTCCCGCTTATCCGTGGTCCGGTCGCGGGGTAGCAGTTCCAGCAGAGAGCCCCAAATTGTATTTTCCCTGGCGACATCAACCAGCTCTGACTGGGGGGTCCCAAGGCGCTCCCAGGCCAGCGAAGAGATATAATCCCTCCACCTGGTCCTAGGTCTACCCCTTGGTCTCTTCCCAGCTGGACGTGCCTGGAACACCTCCCTAGGGAGGCACCCAGGTGGCATCCTAACTAGGTGCCCGAAAATATAACTATATAACCTATAATATATTTTTGAAAAAACTAGGGATATACTACAGCTCTGGAAGTGAAATGAAGAGACCGCTGCAGCACTATCAGTCTATCTGGGTTTACTATATATATGTGTTTGAGTAAAACATTTTATTTTAAATTTGATGCTATAACCTACTGACAACATTTGGAGTGGAATGGCTGCCATACATGTAGAGGTTGAGATTTAAGAACAATTTGGAGTGGTGTCTTCATTTTTCCAGACCTGTATATTGCCCCTTTTCCATCAAACCGGTTCAAGGACCTTTCTTTTGCTTTTCTGGTACTGAACCGGTTCCTCTCTGTAGCACCAGTTGTGTTTCCTGGAAAATAGCTTTAGACCGCGTTGTGCCGTCCAACTTCCTCTGTACCTCTTGCGTTCACCAAAGCCTGAGGAGGTAATTTGTCTCTTCAGCGGTCCACTGCTGATTACATTTACTGGCATCCATACTGGTTCGTAGTTGTGTGTGTTGCTGAACAGAATTTCCGGCATGTTGTTGTTGTTGATCAGGTTAATCCCTCCCCCCGCCTCCGACGTAAGTGTGAAGTATTGGTTCTTGGTTCTTGCCGGGCAGCAGAGTGGGGTCAGCTAAGAACCCCTTTTCGGTGCTTCGAGCCGGCTCCGCTGCGGTGGGAACAGGAATAACCAGAGCTAAATCAGGCTCTAGCCCGAAACCGGTTTGATGAAAAAGGGGCATTATGCTGACCATGTCCAATAAGACTTTGCTGCATGCTGTCTACACTCACCTCCTCCTCTGTCCTTCTCCATTCCCTTGTTGAACTGTACTCATAATAGAAGTAAAATAACATCAAATATAACAGCAAAACAGGTCAATATAAAACTACAAGCAAATTAGTTATGAGCAAGACTTCAGAATAAAGAAAATATTCTGAGATATAAAAACTTAAAGGGGACCTATTATGCAAAATTCACTTTTTCATGTCTTTTATACATAAATGTGTCAAAACCCTCTCTATTTTCCTCTGTACCCACATCTTTAAAAAAAAAGGGGGGTGCTAACAAGCAGATCCAGAATTTTTGCTCCTATAACGTCATTTGCGACATCCGGCCGACGTGATACGTCCCAAATCGCCTCCTGCACACATGATCCGTCTCAACCTATATTCTCCGGCACACGTGACACGTCCCAACCTATCGTCTCCGTATACATTCGCAGCTGTGTGTCTGTGTGTTCAGCAGGATGTCTGCTGGAGGCTTAGAGAGTAATGTTGTTAGATATATAATACATATAATGGCACTGTTCTAGCGGTAAACACTTAAGAAAGAACATGTCAAGCTATGTGCTGTACCAGAAACAATGCGCAGCGTATTTTGGGAGTAATATGCTGTACGTTTACATTACCAAGCATGCTAACATTCAGAGCTAACCATGGAGCTAACGCTGTAGGCTACTGGAGAGAATATGTATGTAAGAACGGAATGTCCTTGTGGTAAACCCTGCGAGAGAGAAAGGCTTGAGCTCCATACTGTTTCAGAAATAAAGCTTGAAGTGGTTGGGAGCATAACATGGCATTTATTCACCGCAGCGTTTAGCTGAGATCTCCCGGTAGAAATCTCTAGCAGGGGAAAGCGGCGTGACGCCACAAAGGGGCGTGGCTAGCAGCAGACGTTCAATTTAAAGCAGAATCAGCCTGTTTGCAACAGGTCTGGAATGGAGGAGTATGAACAGTATGAAGCATGCTACAATGGGTGATCTGTTTGGTATTTTAAGCAAAATACTTCCCAGACATGTTTTGTATAGGTATGGCCTTACAATATATGTTTCCAATATAGCATAGTAGGTCCACTTTAATTTAATGATATTTTTCACCGTAGTTTTGTTGCATAGGATTAGAACATATTCATTAAGTGTCATTAAGGGAGAATGACTATTCACCCTAAAAGGAATATACAACAATGTCATTTCTGACCTGGTAATCACGAGGTTGTTGTAGGACAACTTTTAGCATCGTTGTAGTAATTGTAGGATATTGTCATGCAAAATTATGCATGAATAAATGCTTTATTAAAACTAATAACAGTCAATTCACTTATGATATTGTTAGAAATTAAAATGAATGTTATATGGCATGACTTGGTTTGGACCAGCGCCATATAGACTGAGAGTTACGTCATCTCCATTCACTCCAATGGACCACTTTCTTACAGCAATGGCGGATCGTGGAGCCTCTCAATCGTTCCCCGGAAGTTAGCGCCAAGGCTAGCAGAGCTATAGAGTTGCAGCATAATACACTGTTCGTGACGGACTTTTAAAGGTAAAAATAAGTTTAAAGATTTATATTGCGGATATTATCAGTACATCTGATTCAAATGAACATGTGTATTAAAGGATGTCAGTGGATTATCCCTAAATTAGTAGATTTAGGGAACGTTTACAGATAACAGATTAAGCTAGGATACCGATCAAGTTAGCAACACACGTTGAACAGCCTTTTAATTTTAAATTCCGTTCTCTTAATGTAATTTGGTCCAACGTTGTTGAATTAGAGAAGAGGGGCTTCTAAAAGGGATTGTATGCTGGGGTGGAGGGAGTTAAATATTAGATAAATATAACTTTGGTGCGTGTAAGAGTGAGTGTTTTTAGCAGAGCCATATTGTGTCCTTGTGATTCTGTTGATTATTACCTGTCTGTATAATGTTGCAGCTCAGCTGATTCTGGATTGATGGCAAAGGGAGAGGGACTTAAGCGAGAGTGAAAACACAAGGTAAGTTTAATACTACTGTTTTATATAAGTAAACACCTTATCTCCGCAAGGCAATTTCCCATCCAATAGGTTTGCTATATAGGTGTGTGTAACCCTTTCTCCAGTCTGTTACTCCCTCTTTCAGCACAAGAACCAGAGGGGGGTTCAATGGAGCCTGAATACCTGCACTGAGACCCTCACCCTGCACCCTGAGTCTCAACTCTCAGTGTTTTTCAAGCCTTTCCCTTTTTTTTGTATTAAACAAAACATTAAGCTTTCCCAATGGTGTGGTTTTCGTTTTGTGAAGAAGTGCAAATGCAGTGTTTGTATATAATTACATCACATATTTTTTTGCTGTTGGTCGTGAAATTGCTCCTGCTGACTTGAGCCAGCCATTTTTTCCTCCGCTCTGTGTCAGTGGGGAAGCCGTACATTCGTACTCCTTTCTCGGAGCTGTTTGAGCATCCCCAGGCAGTACAGCAAACCATGGTGGCGACTAGGAGGCAGCACAGCAAACCAGGACAACACGGAGGAAAAGTCACCGACAAACTGCATGATATGCTATTCAATGTTTATTGAATTCCATGTATTTGCAATGGATATTCCTAAAACAACACATTTAACATCATCATCATCATCATCATCATCATCATCATCATCATCATCATCATCATCATCATCATCATCATCATCATCATGCTGCTGCTGCTGCTGCTGCTGCTTGTCCTTTAATAGTCACCTGTCGGTCTCCTGTCCTTTCTGAAAGCCATAAAGATGACATTAGTCATTTACCAGGGGATTACTGAAACTGCCATGAATTTAAGAAAATGGTAGAAATGAATCTAATCTGAATTTTAAAGCATTACTTTAGATCCCCTCCCTCTAAATATATCAATAAACATTAGAAAGTGATGCTCCTGACTACCATACAAGTTTAAGAAGATAATATTGGTTTTAAAGAATTCAAAGCTATAAATAAACAGCAACAGGCTCTTTAACCAAGGCACTGTTAGCCTAACATGTAAACTAGTTGTTCACACTAATCCTAGTCCATTTAATATTAGCAAATTCTATTTTATTTTTTAAAACATATTGATGTAAATACATACACATATCGATTTGTTGTATAAATATTGCAAATCAAAACCTTTATTCACTAATAATTACCAAAAATCGTAGTTCTATCTCCTGTTATCAATGCATTCACATTGCCTGCCATGAACTTCCGGGGAATGTGGAAATTGATGTGAGATATTGTACCAAAGAAGTGTGTTACATGTGAAATGGGAGAAAGTCTTGTTGCAATTTCCAGACACTAAAAGAGGTCTGTTGAGTTTCTCTGGTAATTATCAAATAGTAGCAGTTAAGTGAATACTGTTCAAGCAATACCTGTGTTTGTGTTTTATAGTGATTTCTCTGTTTTATCCTTTCATAAAATGTGAGGACTAAAATGGCGGTAGACAAAGGGCTGTAAACTAGGTTTTATTGCTGTGGGGGATGTGGAGGTATGCAGGACAGGGCCTTTGGTGGGGAGAGTATATTCTGTTTTAGATCTCTGGCAGGCCATGTTTTAAGGAAGTCTACATATCTTTAATGGTATATGTGTGAGTTTATACATTCCTGTGTGTTAATAGTTGAAGGAACAAAAGGTACATTTTTCCTCTCCAATATAGAGAGGTTTTTTATAGATTCCTGAAACAATGTTCCCTTTTTCTTAAAGATAGATGAGCACAATAGTTTTTTCTTTGACTTTTTACCTATTTATCAAAAGGGTGTTTTAAGCTATTTGTGAAGAAGGGAGATGCAGAATTAATGGTGATTTCTGTTTTGAGTGTAAAGATTATCCCTGAGAATGTTTTCTGGGTTAAACCATCGATAGACTTTGCAGATGGGGGGGGGCATTACCCTTGATTTTTTAATGAGGTGCAGCCTGCAGGCCTTCCCAACGCCTGTGGCTTTCATAGCTGCCATGCGCTGATTGCCTGTGAGATAAGGTTTTGGTATTTCCCAAATGAAACGCCACCCCTTCTTAGTATTAGGGAAATGTGTATCTTGTTCTCCTCCCTCTCTCCATGCGCTGACAAGACGAAAGGATGTCCGCAGCTCGTGAATAAGGGCGGGAGTATTCCACACGTTGCTTATATGATTCTTTGAATTGTATAGTAATGTATTATATTATATCGTGTTGCATTATTACTTTGTTTAATTAAAACGGATTATTGTTTAACTGGTATCCTGGTGTCTTCTAATTCCCTCCCTGTTATGATTTCAAGCAGGACTCGTCAAAACAACACGCGGTGAGGAGTTGGGTTGTAAGAATCCACACCCCCCAACAGGAACGATCCTCGTCTACATGAACCACGTGACGATAACCGTTTTTGGACTTCCGTTGTCGTAACTCTTCTATCTATATGGCGCTGGTTTGGACGTACCGTCAGTTTAAAAGCTATTTTATTCTGAAAAAAACGGAAGTTCTCGCACAATCTTAATGCCAAGCTTTTATTCTGAAAATCCTTCATGACGACATCCGGGGCTACCGTCCAGTATTATTAAAGTGGCTATTGAAGCCGTTATAAAGTATTAAATAAAAAGTTATGAAAGAGATAAGGAGGAGAAAAGGCGTGTGGATGTAAGCAATGAATGTAAAATGTCGAAATCCTCTGGACATTGAAGACTGAGGCGGCCGGCCCCCTCCTCCACAGCACGAGAGAGGATATAAGGCGGCTGGTGAGCACAGCTCTGCCCTTCCTTCTTGGCTGCAGCACACCGAGGCAACGCCGGCAATTGTCTCTGTATTGCCTTCTGCTTGTTCTATTACCACGTTACTTAATTAAAGTACCCATTGGAAACTTATGCCAGAGACTCCATTGGTCCCTTTATTTTAAGTTTCTCTCCTGGACGCGAGGACAAGGAATATCCAAATAATATACACAGTGCTTGAATTGGAATACAAAAGGTGCAAGTACTCTAAATCAGCAACTGTTTCATGTAAATGTATTTATACAGCCCAAAAACAAGTATTTGGCTCAAATTCATAGTGTATCCTATAATGCTGGTGGGTTTGTCTCTTTACTGTATATTTTAGAAAGGCTCACTGTACTTAAACAAAAAAAGACTCAGGGTGCATCTGAGATTATAGGGGGTGCAGTGTTAAAGTGCTATTTTTATAAGTGGGGAGTGGACCTGACATCCTAGAGGGGTCCGGGGGCATGGTACCCCGGGAAGATTTTTTTTTAAATATTGAAGTTAGATGCATCAATCTGGTGCACTTTGAGAGCAAAATTAAGAGATATATGGATACCTCTCAACATCCATAATGAAGCAACTGTAAACAGATTTACTTTTTATTTATGGATATACACTGAACTAGGGGTGTAACGGTATCCATATTCGTCCCGTACCGTCACGGTTCGGACGTCACAGTTCGGACGTCACGGTTCGGACGTCACGGTTCGGACGTCACGGTTCGGCACATGCAGTCACACGGCGAATACGCCTTTTTTTGTGGGAAAAAAGGTCATTCAGGACAGTATCCACTACACTATATATAATCCAGGGGGCGGTATTGCGCCTAAAAGCTGTTTGCCAGCTTAAACAACAAATGAAGAACAAGAAGAAACACAACAACAAAACAAACAAAATACAAGAAGAAGAAAAGTTAGTATGGTGAGTTCAGATAACACACAGGAGCTAGAACCCACCTGCTTCTTTTAAATCAGCTGTGTGGGAACATTTCGGGTTCCCTGTGGACTACAATAACGATGGAGTGCGAGTGGTGGATCGGACGAGGACGGTGTGTCGGCGTTGTTCTACAGCGGTGCGATATGCTAATGTTCACGCCAAACATGCTAAATCACATCAGAAGGCATCACCCAGATTTGCCAATCACCGGAGCCCGGCAAAAGACAACAGCAGTTCAGCAGCTGATCCCCGCTGTTTTTAAGATGCCAATAGACATGAGAGCCGAGAGACCAAAAATAAATAACGGAAGCTTTTGGCATATGTTTTTAAACGACTTTGCGCTCTTGAAACACTTTCTTATTATTTATGATGTAATATTTTCAAGACATCCTTTTTAGCTTCACAGCTTGATGAAACCTTTTTGTTTGACATCAGCCATTATAGATAATATGGCCATCTGAGTGTACTGTGTATGGTTTGTATTTAACTGTTTAATACAGTTAATTATTCAAAATGTCAGAGTTCTTTATTTTTAAACTGAAACGTGCACTACTGTTCAAACATAAATAACAACAAACCTGGAATTATGCATTTGGGACTTTTTTTTGCTTTTTTGTTTTTGTACCGAACCGTACCGAACCGTGACCTCCAAACCGAGGTACGAACCGAACCGTGACTTCTGTGAACCGTTACACCCCTACACTGAACACAAATATAAATGCAACACTTTTGTTTTTGCTCCCATCAGATGAACTCAAAGATCTATAACATTTTCTCTATACACAAAATAACCATTTATCTCAAATATTGTTCACAAATCTGAAAAAATGTGTGATTGTGAGCACTTCTCCTTTGCCGAGATAATCCATCCCACCTCACAGGTGTGGCATATCAAGATGCTGATAAGACAGCATGATTATTGCACAGGTGTGCCTTAGGCTGGCCACAATAAAAGGCCACTCTAAAATATTCAGTTTTATCACACAGCACAATACCACAGATGTCGCAAGTTTTGAGGGAGCGTGCAATTGGCATGCTGACAGCATGAATGTCCACCAGAGCTGTTGCCCGTGAATTGAATGTTCATTTCTCTACCATAAGCCGTCTCCAAAGGCGTTTCAGAGAATTTGGCAGTACATCCAACCGGCCTCACAACCGCAGACCACGTGTAACCACACCAGCCCAGGACCTCCACATCCAGCATGTTCACCTCCAAGATGGTCTGAGACCAGCCACTCGGACAACTGCTGCAACAATCGGTTTGCATAACCAAATAATTTCTGCACAAACTGTCAGAAACCGTCTCAGGGAAGCTCACCTGCATGCTCGGCGTCGTGTGGGTGAGCGGTTTTCTGATGTCAATGTTGTGAATCGAGTGGCCCATGGGGGTGGTGGGGTTATGGTATGGGCAGGCGTATGTTATGGACGATGAACACAGGTGCATTTTATTGATGGCATTGTGAATGCACAGAGATACTGTGACGAGATCCTGAGGCCCAATGTTGTGCCATTCATCCACAACCATCACCTCATGTTGCAGCATGATAATGCACGGCCCCATGTTGCAAGGATCTGTACACAATTCCTGGAGGCTGAAAACATCTCAGTTCTTGCATGGCCAGCATACTCACCGGACATGTCACCCATTGAGCATGTTTGGGATCAATCAATCAATCAATGTTTATTTATATAGCCCAATATCACAAATGTTACATTTGTCTCAGTGGTCTTCACAGTGTGTACAGAATATCAGTATGACAATACGACACTCTCTGTCCTTAGACCCTCACATCGTACAAGGAAAAACTTCCAAAGAAAACCCAGTTTAAAGGGAAAAATGGGAGAAACCTCAGGGAGAGCAACAGAGGAGGGATCCCTCTCCCAGGACGGACAGACGTGCAAGAGATGCCGTGTGTAAATTGAGAAGATAATACATTTGCAACATAGGTCGTCCACAGGTATAGACAGCGAGAAGGAAGAAGTAAGATGTCCCCCGACAAACTAAGCCTATATCAGCAAAACTAGGGGTTGAATCTAATCAGCCCTATCTATAAGCTTTATCAAAAAGGAAGGTCTTAAGCGCACTCTTAAAAACGGAAAGGGTGTCTGCCGCCCGAACACAAACTGGAAGCTGATTCCACAAATGTGGAGCTTGATAAGAAAAGGCTCTGGCTCCCATTGTACTTTTAGAGACTCTAGGAACAACCAACAACCCTGCATTCTTGGAACGCAATGCCCTAGTAGGACAGTAGGGTATAATGAGTTCTTTAAGGTAAGATGGCGCCTGCCCATTAAGGGCTTTGTAGGCGAGAAGAAGAATTTTACATTATATCCTGTGTTCTATAGGGAGCCATTGAAGGCAGCCGAACAGGAGTAATGTGGTCCCTTTTCCTAACTCTGGTTAGTACACGAGCCGCAGCATTTTGAATCAGCTGAAGCGACTTGATTGACTTCTTGGTACTCCCTGATAATAAAGAGTTACAATAATCCAGCCTAGAAGTAACAAATGCATGGACTAGTTTCTCTGCATCGCTTTGAGGCAAGATATTCCTGATTTTTGCAATGTTACGTAGATGGAAGTAGGCGGTCCTTGAAATGTATTTTATGTGGGCGTTAAAGGATAAATCCTGATCAAATATAACACCAAGATTCCTTATAGTCTCACTGGAGGCCAAATTAATGCCATCCATAGTAAGTATATCTTTAGATAATTTGTTTCGTAGATTCTTCGGGCCAAGTACAATAACTTTAGTTTTGGTCGTGTTTAACATCAAAAAGTTTAAGGTCATCCACGTTTTTAAGTCCTTAAGGCAGTCTTGAATTTTATTTAGATGATTAATTTCATCAGTCTTGATTGATAAATATAGTTGAGTATCATCCGCATAACAATGAAAGTTTATGGAATGACGGAAGCATATATAATGTGAACAAAATTGGTCCGAGCACTGAGCCCTGTGGCACTCCATGGCTAACTTTGGTTTGCGTTGAAGATTCATCGTTAACACGTACAAACTGAGAGCGTTCAGATAGATAGGACCTAAACCAGCCTAAAGCAGTTCCCTGTATGCCAACTAAGTGCTCTAGTCTTTGCAATAGGATATCATGGTCGATAGTATCAAATGCAGCACTGAGATCGAGCAAAACAAGAATAGAGACAAGTCCCTTATCTGAGGCTATTAGAATATCATTTGTGACTTTAACCAGAGCTGTCTCTGTGCTATGATGTGTTCTAAAGCCAGACTGAAAATCTTCAAATAAATCATTGTTTTTTAAGACATCACACAACTGTTTTGCGACCGCTTTCTCAAGAATTTTTGAGAGGAACGGAAGATTAGAAATAGGTCTATAGTTGGCTAAAACCTCTGGATCGAGGTTGTGCTTTTTAAGAAGCGGTTTTATCACTGCTACTTTGAATGATTGTGGAACATAGCCTGATAATAAAGACATATTCATAATATTTAATAAAGAAGTGCTAATTAATGGAAAAACTTCCTTCAACAGCTTAGTTGGAATTGGATCTAACATGCACGTTGATGGTTTAGAAGAGAGAATCATTGAATGTAATTGTTCAAGGTTAATGGCTGAAAAGCATTCTAGTTTACTATCTAGTGTAATATTAGAACTTACGATTCCGGGAGCTGTTGATAACACTATACTGGTCAAAGGCAAGAGGTCATTAATTTTGTTTCTAAGAGTAACAATTTTATCGTTAAAAAAGCACATAAAATCATTACTACTGAGTGCTGTGGGAATAGAAGGCTCAATGGAGCTGTGGCTCTCTGTCAGCCTGGCTACAGTGCTGAAAAGAAATCTTGCATTATTCTTATTCTCATCTATTAATGAAGAGTAGTAGGCTGCTCTCGCTTTACGCAGTGCTTTCTTATATTCATTGAGAGTAACATGCCAGATTAAACGAGATTCTTCAAGTTTAGTGGAAGTTGTCTAGACTTTTGCTTTATTTTGCGGGTTTCGGCATTATGCCATGGAGCTAATCAATGTTGTTTTATTTTCTTCTTTTTCAAAGGAGCAACAGAGTCTAATTTTATTCGCAGCGCATCTATAGCACTATCAACAACATGATCAATTTGGGGTGGTGTACATTTTGTATAAGTTTCCTCCCCTACATGCAGACATGCCATCAAGTTAAGTCTTGGTGGAATCTCTTACTTAAATGTGGCTATAGCACTAACAGATAGGTTTCTGCTGCAAGAGCTTTTGACTAATGCTTTGTAGTCTCGTAATAGTACTTCAAAAGTTACTAAGAAATGGTCGGATAAAGCAGGATTATGCGGTTCGACTAATAGTTGCTCAATTTCAATACCATAAGTCAGAACAAGGTCGAGAGTGTGATTATAGCAGTGGGTTGGTTTATTTACACTCTGACAGAAACCAACATAATCTAATATAGAGTTAAATGCAACAGTAAGGCTATTTTTATCATCGTCAACATGAATATTAAAGTCACCTACGATAATTACTTTGTCTGTTTTAAGAACCAAAGTTGATAAAAACTCAGAGAATTCTGATAAGAATTCTGAATAAGGACCTGGTGCACGATACACTGTAACAAATAAGATTGGCTGCAAAGTTGGATGCTCTGGATCGGCGTATACGACAGCGTGTTCCAGTTCCTGCCAATATCCAGCAACTTGGCACAGCCATTGAAGAGGAGTGGACCAACATTCCACAGGCCACAATCAACAACCTGATCAATCTATGCGAAGGAGATGTGTTGCACTGCGTGAGGCAAATGGTGGTCACACCAGATACTGACTGGTTTTCGGACCCCCCCAATAAAGCAAAACCGCACGTTTCAGAGTGGCCTTTTATTGTGGCCAGCCTAAGGCACACCTGTGCAATAATCATGCTGTCTAATCAGCATCTTGATATGCCACACCTGTGAGGTGGGATGGATTATCTCGGCAAAGGAGAAGTGCTCACTATCACAGATTGTTTCAGATTTGTGAACAATATTTGAGAGAAATGGTTATTTTGTGTATAAAGAAAATGTTTTAGATCTTTGAGTTCATCTCATGAAAAATCGGAGCAAAAACAAAAGTGTTGCATTTATATTTTTGTTCAGTGTAAAAGAAAGTAAAGCCTGACTCCTACTGGCGGCTGGTTAAATGACTCCTCGTCCCTGAGTACACTCACCATCTTTCAGCAGGAAAGGAGAGAGGGAATCCTTGTCCGGCGACAACCGCTGTCTCGTCGCACTACTAAGCCACGCTAAAATGTTCGACATGCTAACGTTATGTGATGTCTTTTCTGCTCTAGTCTATCGCTGTGGCGCATCATAGTTGCGTTATGAGATGCGTTATGAGATGCGTTATGAGATGCGTTATGAGATGAGTCATGAGATAAGTCATGAGATGAGTCATGAGATGAGTCATGAGATGAGTCATGAGATGAGTCATGAGATGAGTCATGAGATGAGTCATGAGATGAGTCATGAGATGAGTCAGGAGATGCGGCCGGCCGGCGGCGGCTGAGTACCGGCACCTTGCCGGCACCTGTTTACAAGTAGTTCCAGCAAACATCCACTGATAAACTGTGATGTTAACAACCTCATGATGACCTCATATGTTTTTAACTTAGGATCAAACCTGTGTTTAGTCTAGAAAAAGGTAAATGTGTGCATTTTATTATAAAGTTGTGTATATTTACAGACCGTTGCAAAAACTAAGAAGCTTATAAACATCAGGTTTAAAACTAAAAGAGCTTTGAAACACAATGAAAGACGTTTGGAGTTTTATTTGAGTTATTAATTTACACTGTTTGTCTAAGAGATGCTGATTTTGAAACCGTTGTTACATACAGTTACGGCACTTCCTGTTTGTGCCGGAGAGAGGGGAGGCCGTCCCAAAGCTTGCTGCTGTGTTTACTCCCTCCATCTGACAGGAGGAGCCTCGTTGAGCTGCGAGTGTGGCTCCAGACTACACAACCATGTGTAGGTGATGGGACAGGATTGAGAGCACGGTACTATGGGGGTTATTCACTATCTTTATTCAAGAGCGTGGTATTTAAATTTGAGAGCATACTTTATGTATTTCTTTCCCTCAAACCCTGTCCTCACACTCAAATAGTGCCTGCTTGCACTTAGATCTGCTCTGCTTGTGCTCAAACTGTACGCTTGCACTCACATATATTGCTGCTTACAGATTTGTTCTGCTCTCAGATTTATTCTGTACGCACTCGAAACTTTTGTGCAACAATCCTGTCAAAATCCCTCAACCAATAGGAGGCCAGGTGTCCTTGCGGGTGCGTTCGCTTACTTATTACAGCGTCCCGTAAGGGCGGTTACTATTTGGTTTATAAACTCCCGCCCTCCACGGCTTTATAACATAGCATGTACTGCACTTGTTTGATTTACAACTTTGTTTGGGGGGGGGGTTAAGCACAGTTAGTATATGTTTATAAAACGGACAAGTCAAATCAAGCAATCTGATGTTTCTTAGCCGTGATATAATGAGCGTATATCCAGGGAATAGTTGTTGTTACTTTTCACAAATCAGTATCCCTCCGCGTCTGAGAACCGTTACAATTGTTACATTACATGTACGTCCGTCATGAAACGAATTAACTAACTAACTAATAAAGCTTAAGATGGAAACATTTAAGGTTAACTTCGACCTTGGGCCTTACTATGGAGGAGTGGATTGAGAAGTGCCTATCTTGCAGATTATTATCATCTGATATTTAAGAAGTTACATGGCAGAAATGGCAGAAAGTCTTGTTGCAATTTCCAGATATTAAAAGAGGTCCCTTGAGTTTCTCTGGTAATTATCAATAGTAGCAGTTAAGTGAATACTGTTCAAACAATACCTGTGTTTGTGTTTTATAGTGATTTCTCTGTTTTATCCTTTCATAAAGGTGAGGACTAAAAGGGCTATAAACAAGGGCTGGTTGGAGTAAACAGGGTTTTATTGCTCTGTGGGGGAGGTGTAGGTATGCAGGACAGGGGGCTGGGTGGATGAGAGTATATTCTGCTTAAGATCTCTAGCATGTCATGTTTCAGGGAAGTCTACATATCTTGAATTGTATATGTGTTGGTTTAATTACTTTGTATTAATAATAAGCAGTCTGTGTAACCAGAAGTTGGAGATATGAGAGATTAAATCTATTGTGTTATATTTTTACAAGGGATAGATCAATTACTGACATAGACCCCACTGATGTCTCATGGAATAGTTTTGATTATGTGTATGAGTCATCAGAAATATATACTAGCAATCCCTCTCTAGAGATCTATTCCCTTCCCATACTAACGAAGCGCACAACAGATATATAATTACATCCCTCATTAACCCAAAATTAACTCACACACAACACTCACATCGCATCCCTGTGTTGGATGACACCTGCTATCCCATTCTGTCTTCGCTCTACCAATCCACCCAACTTCACCCACTCGCGCTCGCATTCAACCTCGCTCTCTTGCTCACGCGTCATCTTCTCCACAGTGCAGCAGCATACTCACCCATAACACCTCCCAACGACATATATGGCTTCTCATCATCTAAAATTTTACCACATCTCTGCTCTCACCACCGTTGTTTACGATTAACCAACAGATCTACATCTTAACAATCCCCAAACCACGCATTGAGGTCTGTCTTGCGATTAGTCACTCTCGCGAGCCGACATTCTATGATATCTGCTCCTTAAATCTCCAGAAAAAAAAGCACCTAAACGACGACATTCGCTATCTGTTATTGTTGTTGCATAGCAACCACCTCGCTCTATGTTCTGTGCAGAAGGCAACAGAGGGACGATTTTATTTTATTCCCGGGCTGATTTTTAGTCCCAGTCCGCCACTGAACGTAGCTATCATGTGAGGTAGTTGTAAATCAAACAAGTGCAGTACATGCTAATCTGTAAGCAGCAATATATCTGAGTGCAAGCGTACAGTGTGAGCACAAGCAGAGCAGATCTAAGTGCAAGCAGCACTATCTGAGTGCGAGGACAGGGTTTGAGGGAAAGAAATACATAAAGTATGCTCTCACATTTAAATACCACGCTCTTGAATAAAGATAGTGAATAACCCACATACGGTAGATGCTAACTTCCCATCACTGGAGATGATTAACTCTCATTGAAGCAGATGATGTCATACTGGAGACCTCAGACGTCTGCTCTACGGGGATGACCTCCACCTGTCCAACAAGATGATTTATTTAGCCGGCTGCGCCTGCAAACATACTCTCAATAATGGCAATACATATTATGTATTTAGACAGCAGGTGAACACATCATCATGTTCCTGCTTTCTTCACAAATAAAACCCTACATTCATTGCCTCATCGTCTGTACATAAATACAGATTTATCATTTGACCGCAGCCACGTGAAATCAAATCTTTATCGGTGCGTTTAGGTGGCCGCTGGAAGCATTCAGGGTGCATGTGCCCAGAATTTGGAATGTGTTGGGTAATTGAAATGTAAGATAAACGTTTTAAGAAGGATGGCGAGGCAGATAAACCACCAAAGGTAAAAAGCAGGAGGACTCAGGCAGGCAGAGGGACGGCCAACTGCTTCCTGTATTAGCAGGCAGAGATGTGGGGTTGTTTTGTAACACTGGCATAGAGTCAGAGTCACCACAGAGCTGGAGTCTGGAATCCCGTGCTTTGAGAGTAACACAGAGACAGAGGAGGAGAAGCTCCTGACGACACGCTGCATCTCTTTATTCTGACTGTTCTTGGCAAACTGTTGTGTCGACACAACAAGGTGGACCGGATGGAATATGCTTGGCTGATTTTTGAAGGGACTCATTTTGCATCTATTGTTCCTTCAGGGCTGTACATGAGGTCTATAGCTATCCTCTGATAGTGTATGTATGGACATAAGACATAACTGTTACATTTATTGAACATACCTTTCCGATGTGAGAGCGCAGTGGACCGACTGTGGCTGTACGATGGAAACGTTTGGCTGAGTGGAATCATGTTGGTACATCTTTTCATGTCATGAAAGAAGAATGTTGCTTGTGAGCAGCATGAGCATTGTGTGCATGATCACATCGGGGGGGGGGCAGGACTGCTGATATTTCCAAAGCTGTTATTCAGAAATCATCTTTACAAGTTGCAATGAATCCTGACTGAATTGAAGGCAATGGAGGACAACGCAGAGAACAGATGTTGCAGAGCATTAATAGTCTGCAGAGAACGTGATATATCTGAAAACATTGTGTTACGTGTGACACACGTGACAAAGGAGGAGAGAGAGGTGAGCAATGAAACAGAAGAGTCATCCAGTTATTCTCTAAACCATGTTATAAACAACCGGACGCTGGCTGTAAGGGAGTATCTGATTACATCGGAGCGGTTCCTTGTTCCTTGGTCCTTGTTCCTTGCTCCTTGTTCCTTGTTCCTTGGTCCTTGGACCTTGTTCCCTGCTGCCTCTGGCTGAACAGAACACCTTCCCTCTTCAACGAAACATAGAGTTCGGTTCGATCCTATAATTGGAGCATTGTTGCTGTTCGTCGTGCTGTGAGACCACGAGCAGGTTAGCAAGCCATCACGCAGTTTTAACTTTGTTTAACTTCACCTGGAATTAAGAACGAGTGAATTCTGCTGTAAATCATCATTCGAGTGAAGCAACATGTCCATCACCTTGGAAGGAAGCAGCAGGTAGGAAGTTATAAGGAAAGCATTTGCACACGGAGCACCTCAAGGCAAGAGTTTGCATCGATGTGTCACGAGAGTGCATCTCCTGTCGGTCAAAGACACACCCAGGTCTGACAGCACCCCCCCCGCCCCCGCGCGCTCTCTTCAGCGCCCTCTGATGGCAGGGTACAGTCGAGGCGATCTAATACCTGCTGATGGTGAGTCATTCTGCCGACACTGGATCGGCGTGTTCTCGGTTTGTAGAGGTGGAGTTACAGTCAGTGAGAGGACAAAGTGCTTTCCTATTCACGGTAGTGTTTAACACACATGTTATTACCATGCAGACTGACGCCGTTTGCAGGCTCATGTTTTTGCTCTCCTTCTACAACTGCTGTCAATTCTAAATGATTGTTCAACGATCTTTTCTTTAACGCTGCAATCAAATACTCATCTTCATTGTTTAATGAAAACAACCAAAGAAGGAACAGATCAGCTTCTTCTGCGACCTGACGCTGACGCTGACAAAGTGCGACATCAAGTTATGAAGGCAATTTGTATAGCAAATGTTGAACTGCTGTAGTTTGTTGTTACATATCTGAGATATAGATCAGTCCCGGTCATTATTTATAATTGTTCATGTTCATGTTCTGTCTCGTGTACTGCCCAGTATGGCATGCCAGTACGCAGTAACTGGGTTAGCTTAGTTGAAAGCAATAATGTGATGCTGTCCACTCCCCGTGCAGCTCCCTTTGTTACTACAACGACTGACAAGAATAACAGACCTTACATATTCCACCGTGTCCGTCAGCTGGTCGCTCACTTCATCTCTTCTTTATCTTCTCTTTTATATCATCATTCAGTGTTTACAGAGTTAATGTATAAAAAGTGACGAGTGCAGCTTTGAATTACCAAAAGGAAACGTACGAGAGAGACAGTAATGTATGGCATCATGGTCAAGACAAATGATTGACCACTTACATCCACATACAGCCAGTTTATGAACATCTTTGCAATCTCTGTCAAACGATATGATGGCTATGGTACACACCACCAGAGTGACTGCTCTGGATCTTCACTTCCATCAGAACACATTTCAAACAGAAAATGCTCTGTGAAGAAGAGTCAATGAAGAATAACAGAATGAACAAATAGATATAAGTGAAACACGTCCAGAGAACGATGCATTCAGGAGGATTGTAATGTGAAATGGAGTCTGCTGATATCCTTAAACAATTAAGAGAACATGTGTAGAATAAAACACAGGTGACACTGTTGTCATGGTGACACATATACGAAAACAGACGTTAATACATTCCAGTATTAGTTATCTTTTAATGGGGATTTGGGGAATTGACTCAAGGTTATTGACATCAGCACTTATCATGTTAACCTATCTGGCATGGAAAGGGTTACAATGACCCTTAACTTTAGCATCTGTCTGGTCTGCCGTTTCCAAACCCATGAAAAGTGAAATCACATCCTGTGAGAACATCTGCAGCTGACTGTTCACCATCATCACGAGCACATCACTGAACATGTGAGTACAACGAAAGCATTCCCACATACATCGATTTCCTCCCTGCTGCTCTGTCTTCGACACATGTCTTAGGTATGCACAGGAGTGAACTGGACAATAGCAGAACATCACATCATCAATCACTTGTGCTTTAAGTATATTCTCATCACTGTACATTTCTGTCCGAGGCAGACTAAAACACCTCCCTTCAAAACGCACCTGCTGCCACAGAACGCATGGAGCACTCTGCAGTCTCTGGAACAGCTTCTGCAGACAGGTCAAAAGCACACATTCATAACACCTACAAAGAGCTCCATAGCAGCTGCACGGCACATTCAGCATTATTCAAGTTCGCTCTGCTGTCTTGTTATTCATAAAGTAGTGTCACGGAGGCCTGGGAGTGGGCGGAGCCACATGAGGAGCAATGCCCAAAACAGCCAGGTGTTATGAACGGAAGGAGTTTTATACTACGGGCGTTCACCCTGCGTCTCCACCACCCTCCATGTGATACTCACTGTGGGGGATGATATGATACAGCTGCTCTCTGGTGGACTGACCTTTGACTTTCAGTATGACAACATGCTCATTAAAGAAAGCCACTTCTGACCTTGTTCCTTCTTTTGCATTACTAAACACAAATCAGTTATCCATCCCAATGCACACAAATGTGTGTTTTTTATGTAAGCTATACTTTAGATGTATAACTTTTTTTTTAAACAAGCTGATTATCTTATCAGTAAAACAAATGTCATTAAAATGTACACACCTTTAACTGTTTAATATGTGATAACATCGCAAACAATAACTTGAAAAACAAACAGAAAACGAACTCATGCATGCATTTTGGTTTTTGTCGTGTCAACACTTTCCAAAACACTGTTGCGGTCCTTTAAGAAGCTTTTTCTGCTCTGACTTGTCGAGGATTGAAAGCCTTGTCATTGATATTTCGAATTGCATCTTTTGTTAAGTAATGCTAAATTGTAGTGAGTGGATAAATAAACAACACATGACAAGCTGCAAGCTGTCGTGGCCCTCTGGATCCTATACAGAATTGCATAAAAGCCCCACCGTTCAACCAAGATACTTCAAACCACTGTGGCTGCCTCAGAAACTCAAATGTTGTTTATGAAATATGCATGTGTTCATGTGGAATCTTTAACTTCAAACGTACCATCAGTGAAAATAATACTGGTTAAGACTTAGACAAGACTTACATGCCAAACATATTTTGTAAAAAAGTTGATTAGTTCCATTTAGTTTAAAGCAGTACAGGCTTCACCTCAGTGTAACATAACCGTATTAGCTTAGTTGAAAGCACTCATTTTAAGTTTAATTAAAAAGAGATTAGGTTCAGCTTAATATTATATAGACCAGAGTTCCCGTTAGCCGGTAATTACCGGACTACGACCGGTAAAATATGCTGAAGGCCGGCAAATCTAAATCTCTCCGGTCAAAGCGTCCGGTCAAAATAATTTACCTTAGCGCAATAGTTGCGCAACTTGCGTCACTTATGTGACAGACAAGAAGAGTATGTGACAGACAAGAAGAGTATGTGACAGACAAGAAGAGTCAATTCTAATGTCTAATGTGGAGAAAGAGATGTCCTGTATGGGTTGATTGTGCATTGATCTGTTGGTAATGCCTCGGGGTTCCCGTGGGCATGTAAACAGATGCATAATGCTGCGCTATACTTTGTGGCCTCACCCGGTTGCATAGCGACTCTTATTGTTTAGGTGTCTTTTAATAAGCAGGTAGTCATATCATTAGCTAGAACTAGCTGGATCTGATCGATATGGACATAAAGGCGAGTGAAGTCTAATCTGACGGGAGAGAGAGATCAGCTGCTGCTGACGACTCAACGCGCAGCTCTGCATGACCACATGCAGCGGTGAGCGGACAAAACACACACTTCAGGTTAGAATATCACACGTAGCTATTTTAATGACCTCTCAAACTACCTACACGAGTTATAGATGTGTTTAGTTTCACTGTCGGGTCACTCATTACTGGATCCGCGAGCTGCTGATACTGGCGGGCTGTCATGAGCACTTTTGAATAATGTAGTTAATCTACTATAATTAGTTTGTTTAATATCGAATCATATCAATTTGTTTTAAAGCTCAATACATAACAAAGAAGTCCTGTGATCGGCACTTTTCAAATTTTGTCCGGAAGATTTAAACTTTGTTGAACGGGAACTCTGATATAGACTCTGAAAGTTTCAGGAACAAAGATTCTCTCTCTTTTTGATCCATTTCTATAAAATCCTGTCTGAAAATGAGCTGATCAGATTTTGGCCACTTTATGTTTTGTCTTGTGTAACTATTAGCCAATCAGCAACCAAGATAACCCCCTCCCCCCCTTATCACCTAAATCCCCAAATGTCTCTCAGAGGGGCGTGGGAAGGGGCTCCTTATTTTCATCTAAAGTAACAGACAGAGAATCAGCACTTTGGAAACAGGGCTGAAACAGAGGGGATTATGGGTAATGCTGCAATGATCTGTTTGGTGTTTCAGCCAATCAGAGACAGGCTCTGGATATATCTGAGACCTGTGATATACTGATGAAGAACAGTATAATAGGGGACCTTTAAAACACTTAAAGTCAACGTTTCAGTTTGAATAGGTTATCTGTATGTTAAACCTTAAACTTTACTGTAGTACCGACCGCACCTTAACCCATAAAGCGTATCATAAATGTCTGAAAGTACCATTTCATTGTTTTGTGAATGTGCCGTGAAGCTGCTATGAGCGGTGTTTCAGAAAAGCAGAAAACAACAGTGCAGGAATAGTCTGTACACGTTGAACATGTTCTACACACATGAGGATGGAAATCAGTGTTTGGATGCACTATGCTGTGGGACTTTGCCTGAGAAATCAAGGTTCACCGTGTATTAGTCTGAAGTGTGTATCACCAAGGACCTGTTACTCTGTTTTGCATACAACTGTAAAATACAGTAAAATTCATCAACCACATTGCATTTTTTCCTTTTTTTATCATTTACTTAAAAAAAGCTTAATGGTATTGTACAGATATTGAACCGGACATGACACAATAATAATAATAATAATAATAATCTGAATGTACACTTCAATATTAGCAATAGCAATAAACAGTCAACTATCAACAGTTACACATATTTTTTCTTCTTTTTGCCTTTCACATACAAAAAGGTTTGGGGGGACACAAACTCAGTAGTTCTAACATCACCATTACCATCACCATCATCATCATCATCATCATCATCATCATCATCATCATCATCATCATCATCATCATCATCATCATCATCATATTAGTGCATGATTCAAATGTCCCTCCATCGGATTGATGCCTCTCACTCTTGGCGAGCGTACAGAGAACAGACTCTGATGCAAAGCCAGAAAGAAAAAGAGAAAGAAAACTAAGAGCCAACCACTGGCCCTCTTAACTTCCCGTTCTTCTTGTAGGACTGATAGTCTGTTCTTTGCGCTCAGTGCTGGGGGAGCAGGTGGTCAGAACCTCAGCAGGTAGAGGGGGGCTACAGTCAGCAGGAGGCAGACGGAGGCCCGGGGCAGGGCGGCGGCCCCGTTCACATCGTGCATGGCCCCTGGACCTGCAGGAGAACACAGTACTTACAGCAATACTGCAGCATCAGCACTTACATCTAGAGGTGGGAGGAGTACTCAGATATAGTACTTGAGTATAGAAGTGCTCCGATCTAGTATTTGAGTAAGTAGAAGTACCTATTCAAAATGTGACTCAAGTAAAAGTAAAAAAGCATTGGCATCAAAATATAGGTAAAGTACCAAAAGTAAAAGTAGTCATTAGCCGCTTTCACACCAAGTACTTTGCCGTACTTAGTGCCTGCACTTAGTGCCCCCATGGAACTAAGTACAGATCACGTTCACACGATTACGCAAATGAAGCCGCTGACGTCACTTCTTCTTCTTCTGCTTTGGGTTTACTGGCAGGCCGCAAACCACTTCACGGCGTATATTGCCGCCCGAAGTCCCCGGCCGGAAGTCCCCGGAGTTGGGGACTGGCTTCAGTAGAAGCTGCTGGGAGTCCCAGCAGCTTCTACTGAAGCCTTCCGAGTAAATCGCCAGAACGCCGACACCTCCTCATCTCCACCGCTCCCATGTTTGCTTTTGTGTTGCCATAAGTTAGTCTCTCTGCGTTTCTGCGCTAGGCTAATGCTAATGCTAATAATGCTAATGCCAGCAAATACAATGGCGGCTTCACAAAACTGTTCACAGTTTTACGGGGCGTGGTTTGAAATTCGCCCAGCCAATCGAAATTGGTACTTTTTTCTCCCCAGGATAGTACTGCTCTCTAGCAGGGACTGAGAAGGGGGGTACAAGTTCTCTGCCAGGCTCTATCGGAACTAAACGGGAAAAGTACGGGAAAAAGTACTCCGGTGTGAACGTGCACCGGAGTATGATATATATTATTCTTATTTATTTCAGAATAATATATATGATATGTTTTATAATGATTGATCATGAAAGTGTTCTGAAAGCTGGTGAAGGTGCAGCTAGTCTGAATGACTTTGTATTCTGCTGGTGGATTTACTCCAGGTGGAACTAAAGTCTGATTCAACACTTTAACACATTTTTAACACAGATCTGTGAAGAACTAAAGGGATTAAAGGTCCCGTGTCATGTCCATTTCCACTGATCATGATTCCATTGTTGAGGTCGACTAGAATAGATTCACTTTGTTCAATGTTCCAAACCCACATTGGTTTCTCACAGCCTCTCTGTGTAGTCTGTGTATTCACTCTCTGTCCTACACAGCTTGATGGAGCTCCTGCCCCCCCCTCCCTATGAGCCCACTGTGCTCTGATTGGTCAGCTCGCCCACTCTGTTCTGATGAGTCCACCACCGTTACAGCGGAACATCAGTGTTTATGTGTTACAATGGTGTTTGTTAGCAACCAGGAAATGACACCAGTGATGACAAACAGATGAGAATGCTGCGTGGGGTCTGGGGGCCGTGTTGGGGGCACGTTGGGGGGCTCGCTGCTGTGAGGAGCGGACCGTGTGAGCTGGCTTACTGGTGTGTTACCGGTTGCTGCGTGGGGTCTGCGAGACAGCAAGACACCGCGGAACTCAGCCTGAGCACACACACGTGTGTGTGTGTGTGTGTGTGTGTGTGTGTGTGTGTGTGAGGAGCTGTTACGTCACTATGACCGTTACGTGACTACGACCAGGAAGAAAACGATGGAAAAAGAGAAATGTCCAACGAGGCGTTCTGGGGCAGCAGACAGGTCTTCTCTGTGTGAGAGGTGTACTCGCTACAGGGTGCACTTTGAGGGTGTGAGACTCTGCAGACCGGTTACGTGCAGAACAACCTTCATAACACAAGGGGACGGGTCAGAACCGGAAAAGCATGACATGGGACCTTTAAATACATGTAGTGGAGTAAAAGTACACCATTAACCTCTGAACTGTAGTGGAGTAGAAGTACAAAGTAGCATAACTAGGGCCGGGACTTTAACGCGTTAATTAAGATTAATTAATTACACAAAAAATAACGCATTTTATTTTTGCACAGCGGAACGTTTCTCACTGGATGAGTTTCAGGCGTACCGATTATACTGGAGCACCAACTAACGTTCATGACTTCAGCATGGGACTTCAAACAACAACAAACCACGGTGAACAATAGTCAAACATGAACGAACAAGCTGATGAGACCGCTTTGGTCGGCCCGCGGATGGGGACATTTTGTTTTAAAAAACGG
This sequence comes from Champsocephalus esox, assembly GCA_036324585.1. NCBI lineage: Eukaryota > Metazoa > Chordata > Actinopteri > Perciformes > Channichthyidae > Champsocephalus > Champsocephalus esox. Next base: position 36,734,716 of record CM070486.1, on the reverse strand, counting down.
ACGGATGGAAGCGTCGATAAGAGCACGGTTGTGTGCAAATTATGCAAAAAATAATTTGCATATCACCGCAGCACATCAAGCCTAAAGTATCACCTAAATGCAAAGCATGTAGCAGCTAGCGTGGACGTTAGCCCGAAGGAAGGAAACACACCCTGACCCAACCCACACTCAACCAGATGACTGGTTTCAGGGCCAGGATAAGTGAGTCCACGTCTGAGAGAATAACCAGCTCCCTGGCTCACTGGACTGAACTCCACTGTCGACCACTTGGAGTCAAATCCATGTGAAGATTGCTTCTCACTGTTCTGTATCGAAATTAAAATGCGATTAATTTCGATAAATTAATTACAAAGCCTCTAATTAATTAGATACATTTTTTAATCGAGTCCCGGCTCTAAGCATAACATGTACCTCAATATTGTTCTTAAGTACAGTATCAGTAAGACTTCTTACCTCTTAATCAGTGCTTGAACTGCATCTGATCTTCAATATGAACAGTGATTAACTGGACCTCAGATGCTAACATGAATGCAGCTTATTATCTCTGGCAAATAAGAGCTTTACATCTGTGCTGCAAATTGCCATGGAAACTAGAGCAAGGTAGACATGAAAAGGTAAAGCAGCGAGGAACATACAGCGGATGACCTTCAAGTGAGGATGTTTTTTTCTTTCTATGTGCAGCTGCTAGCATACCAATAACTATGTTCTAAACATAGTCCATTTAAAAAAATAATTAACATGTGTTACCATAATTAACACTTTCATCCACGTGTTATACTCACCGTCTGTATTCTTACCATAAAGGATTATGCTGGCATTAGTGATTCCCATAGTATTCACTGCAACACATGTGTAGTTTCCATAGTCTTCTTCGGAGACGTTGAAGAAGACGAGCATCGACTGTTTGCCCTGATTCTCTATCTTAACACCATTCAGTCCATTGAAGAGCCTGGAACAGAGGAGAGGCTTTAAGGCCGACGAGCAGGAAGGCACATACACTCTGCTTGTGTTCATCCTCAGTCCTCTGAGGGCGATAGGGAGATCGAGAGGGAGAGATATAGATAGGTATCGAATGGGGAGAGAGAGATAGGTAGATAGAGAGAGAGAGATAGGTAGATAGAGAGGGAGAGAGAGAGATAGGTAGATAGAGAGGGAGAGAGATAGATAGGTAGATAGAGAGGGAGAGATATAGATAGGTATCGAAGGGGAGAGAGAGAGATAGGGAGAGAGAGAGAGAGAGAGATAGGTAGATAGAGAGGGAGAGAGATAGATAGGTAGATAGAGAGGGAGAGATATAGATAGGGAGATAGAGAGGGAGAGATATAGATAGATAGAGAGAGATATAGATAGGTAGATAGAGAGGGAGAGAGAGAGATATGTAGATAGATAGAGAGATAGAGAGGGAGATAGAGAGAGAGAGATCATTGTTTGTGTTACAGCATTATGATAAAACAGTACTTTAATGGTCAGATCAAGTTCCGTCAACATCCATTGCGATGTCAAACAAAGATACAGATTAAGACTGGATACAAGGACACATTGAAGATAGCATCAGGATGGCTGAAGAGAAAGTGGCTCAAAGACCCTCTGTCGTACATCAGACCTGGGATTAGCTCTGTATGGAATGCTGGGACTGACTGGTGCACAAAGGAGAGCTTCAGTGGGACGTTGTTGACCCTGGGACCCTGTGTCTGTGTGTCAGATGGTAACCATTCATATTCACTGCTCAGAACATGGAGGGGTCAGAGATGATGATGAAGATGATGGACGATGGAGGTTGTCATGGTGATTCATAACGTCTCTCACAGGGTTGAGCTACAATCTTTGAGCACATTTTTCACAATATTCTACATTATGTTTTTATAAACATTTATATTCCAATGTTTATATAAAACATTTTATATTTTGAGATGTATTATACAAACATCTCAACATATAAAATACAATCTGAACTTTTACATTTAAATGTAAATGTATACGTACAGTAGGGACAGTGGAAGATATAAAGACTGTCACTTATGCAGCACGAGGGGCTGATGTTATTAACACGAGTGTGATCCATGGGTCTGATTGTTGGCCTTTTTCAAATCTTGGCCAGATGTACTTCAACAGATCTCTCCGTCCTGCGGGGGTCAGACCACCGGACCCCGGTACACCCCACACACATTTAACAACGACTAAAATAACACCAATGTGCAGTTATGTAAAACACTATGAAACAAAGACACCTCTCGCATTCAGTCCATCCATTACTGGAACTGGAATCTTTACGTAATGTGCAATAATAATGTTATATACCACACTTCCTTTTACAATACTGCACTTGCTTTACTTTATAAATACTGCTACTACTTATCGACCTGAATGTGAACTTCTGTAAAATTGTCATTTTTTAAATTTTAAATATATGCATGCTTTTTATAAAATAGTGTTCTATTCTCTTTGTCTCTATCCATGTTGCTGTAACAACGTGATTTCCCCTTCGTGGGACAAATAAAGGAATTCTGAAATTGAGATTGTCATGAAAATAGAAATACGTTTACACATAAACCATTTTTCATATTGGAGCTAACACTCAGTGAAGTGCCTGCATGTGTGTGCACTCCACCCTTCAGTGCACAACAACACCCCTCCTGTTTCCTTCACTGCGTTTCTTATTTCATGTTTGGGGATGGTAAACATTTGTTTTATCGGCGACCTTCATTCTTCTACTCTTGAGGACTGATTTGGTCTCGTGGGGACTGAGGAGCAGTGCTGTGTCTGCCAGGGCCCCTTTAACAGTGAGCAGTGTTTGCAGCAGCTGCAGCCTGCACTTTAAACACGGTGCACCTGGCGGGAACGCACTTAACCTCCGAGATACAACACACGCATAACCCCATTACAGATAATAAGAGTTATCTGTTTCCAATCCGCTTTCAATATGATTTGACGTAAACAAGAAAAGGAAAAAGTGAAAAATATGAATGTTGCTGACATGATGATTAACATACAGTGTTTCCCATTGAGAGCGCAGTGTGCAGACCAAGCCAGGAACACCGTATCACTTCACAAGGGCAGCCTACTTGTAGGAGAGCCATGACTGATCAACACGGAGCTGCAGTCCGGCCCCCGCCCTGCAGCTCCGTGTGACAGAAGTCTGTGGCCGTTCTCCATGTCGAGTGGAGCCACTATTTCAAGTATACTACGTCATCGAGTGGCGCCGGATGCTGGGTATTTAACATGCATTTAAACAGTCCTTCGGCGCCACTCGATGACACTTGAAATAGTGGCTCTGCAGCACGGTCACTCGACAGGGAGAAACGGCCACTGTGTCTGTATTCTGACTTCAAACAAGGGCACGCCTGGCCCTGCACAGATCGCAGAGTTCAGGAGGGAGACTCGCCTGCTGTCTTCTTTGTACCACTCAAAGTCTGCTCTGGGGACAGCAGAGGCTTCGCACTGCAGGACTCCCTTCTGTCCCACTGCTGTACCCGTACTCCTCGCTGTAGAGATGGAGGGAGGGTCTGTGAAACAAAGTGAAATAGACTCCATGTTGGTGTCATGTACAGAATAAATCCACATTTCTTGTTGATTTTGGCAAATTCCTTTTTCATTTAAAATAAACTGACACAAAGAAGAATATGAAGCGGTTAGAGAATAGATGGTGACAACAGTTACTTATTTTGAGTGCACAAAAGACCAGATAGTCAAATACAATGGTAAAGAGTGTCTTCATGTGATGATGTGTATGACTCCACCAGAGATCCGTTGGACTCTTACAGTTCACCGTGACTTGCACCGTCCTGACGTCAGGGCTGGAGATGTCGTTAGAAGCGATGCACTCGTACGACCCGGACAGCTCTTTGGTGACGGCTGTCAGCTCCAGATGTTCCCCCTCCGTCACAAATGTATGAGTGCCTGTGCAGACAAAAAGAAACAGAGACATGTGTTCGTAAATCAGCCGTAGTAGTCGTAGAAAACTTGTGTCCTAATGGTTTGACAACAATCAGCTTTAGTGTAAAAATATTTTCAACAAAAGTTTTATGGGAATTGTAATGATATATATATATGTATATGAATGTATATGTTATCTCTTACGGGAGTGTGTGGGAGAAACCCCCCCTCTGGAGGGAACACAGCGATTCTACTGGAAGGGTCTTGGTGAAGGTGGGCTTATGTAATGCATTGGAGTGAAAACTAGAACACCAAAGACAGTGGACGAGAAGTCAAGTTGATAACATCTCAACTGTCACCTCTTGTTTTTAATTGTGAAGTTGAAATGTTCACGTATCAGGGGAGAACAATATAGTAATCATCTGTGTGAAATATGTTGACATATCTAAGAAGAATACATTTGAGTCAGAGGCCTGAGTTGCAGTGTGTTATGCGTTTGGGATTGGCTGTGTTTCCAGAGGCCAGGCGGCTCGGGGCATGCACTCATTACACAAAGAAAACAAAGTAATTGCATCGAAACAAGCCTACTTGACTAACAGCACAAATTACCCCTGACACCGGCAATGTTAAGCATGTTCTGGTGACAGAAAGACCTTAAGCTATTGCTGCGTGGGTGGGAAATGGATGGGAGCACTAATCCCAATCAGTAGAAATGTCAATCCAGCAATATCTCTACATTAGCATAATACCATTATGTTTTCCAAATCCTCCGCTGCACACACTGTTGCAGCTGGCTGGGATTCACTGGGGTGCTAGGGATAAGCTTGTTGATTGAACCGGAGGAACAGGTAATTTAGCATTCTCATCATGGTAACTGTGTTAGGCTGAGAGTGGCTGTTGAATTACTAGCAGTGTGGTGAGAGGAAGTTATTTGTCAAAATATAATAATAATAATTATTAGCTTGTTGGATTTTTGGTACACTGGTTTATTTCTCTAGATTGCATTATTGGTTTACAATGACAGTATGGGTGTTTCTTAGGTGTAAATATGCCTCAAACTAAACTTAAATTATGTCTAAAGTGATGTCACAATAACTAGTAAGTGTAACCTTAAATGCAGACCTTTAAACACTTTGTGGTACATATTTCAACATTGAAGTATTTGGAATCTGCCCAGCCAAAAAGCAAAAGATGCTTCAAAAAGTAATATACTGCTTCAATTCAATAAAGCAGCTTCTTGAAACTTTAAACTTTTGTCAGAGATACAGTATTTATCTCCAGATTCTTTCAACCAGAAAAAGGTCTCTTATTTCCTAACACAAACTGATTTGAATGATATTTCACGACCTGCAACCCGTCGGTCACGATTTAAAACAAGTTCCAGCTGTTTTTAATGAACTTTCTACTGATTCCCACTGAAGTCATGGCTGGTAGTGAGTGTGTGTGTGTGTGTGAGTGTGTGTGTGTGTGTGTGTGTGTGTGTGTCCTCGTTATGTCGTTCATAGGTTTTAGAAGTCAAACCAGAGAACAGAGCTGAAATGAAAGCATCAACTGATTGAGAACATTCAGAATGCACTGCAGAGCTGACAGAATGTAGGCAGTTACAAAAAGATACTGAACAAACATGGGACAGATCGAAGCATTATAATATAAATGTCAATCTGTATTACCCAGATAAATGGATATAAAGAAGTCAAAATCATTACGTATTACTTTGGATTAATGCATATAAAAAAACCATCACCATCATCATCAACACCCACATCAGTGGTCTACAGCGACGGCCATTATTCCAGCAAGCATCAGTGTCAGTGCAGCGCGACTGGATGACTAATCAGAGAGCCATTAAGGCACCGGCTGGCAGTGACACAAATGAGCGTCTAAAAGCACTCTGTGGAGCACCTCAGCCATATTAGCCATTAGCTTAAGGAGCGTTGCTGCCCAGGCGCCAGTGTGTGGAGAGATTACTGAAGCCCAATTACAAGCATTATATTAAAAAATACCGTAGGTTGCAGGAAATGACTTGATAGCCTGACAGAAAACAAAAGGCCCTCTTTAGAACTGGTTGTATAGAAATGTAATACACTCAATAAAGGACAATTCGACAAGTGGACCTCCATCTGACAGACTGCACTCAAGAACTGAAACGTTGACTTTAATTAAATGTATTATGTCAACAGATTTCACATAACTGTAGTAGGTTAGTTGAAAGCAATAACATTAAGTTGAACCTAATATTTTTTATTTAAACTTAATATTATAGCTTTCAACTAACCTAATACAGCTATGTGAAATCTGTTGACATAATACATTTTCATTAAAGTCAATGTTCCAGTTGTGTGTGGCAGGCCCCACATGTAACTTCACATAAAGGTCCATTCATGTTAGCCACCTTGAATGCCAAGCTAGTGCAATGGTGACTATTGAGATGGGACTTCATCCAACAGGAAGTATTTTACAGCCAGTAGCCTTTTCGTCAGATCTTTAACACACAAGCTATCATTTGCAAGCGGTAAAAATGTGAAATGTGACACGGCAACAATCTGTGATCGGTGAGTAAGTGGCGTTGACCTTGTCAAACAGACAAACATTACATCTGATATCCGATGCATGTGTTTACGTGTCATGCTTTAAAATGGTTGTTGTGTTGCAGCAAGAAGGCCTTTGATTCAAATCCACTAAATTGGCCTTTCTGTGTCCTTTGTATGTTCTTAACATGTCTGAGCGTGTCCTCCCTTTCTAAATGAACACACAGTGAGGTGTATACATGATGTAAGTAAACACATGAAGAGTGAAGGCAACACAGAGAATTAGAAAGATGAATGCTTCTGTTTCCTTGTTCCTTTGTTCTACAGGACTGTGGGCCACATTTAGAAAATGATTTTTCGCAGACTCATTGGAAGTGAATACATCCTGTTCTCCCAAACCTAAAACACAGAAAACACTGAGGAAATATACACAATACATATATGGGTTTAATTGTATTAATAATGCAATATGAGTCAAACTAACTTTATTAAACATTTAACGCTCACAGGAGGACATGCCTGATCAACAGAGAGGTGGAGAGCACTTTCTGAAGACATGTCACCAATTGTGTAAAGCCAGGTTCAGATGACGGTTGACTGACCACAAACATCAAGGGTGGGGGGTACTCGAATACACTCAAAAGACCAAGAATTCTAAAATACTGTATACATGAATTTCTCCGCCAAGCCAGCATTATGTCCATAAACGTACTTAACCCTTTAAAGCCCACAAATAGAAACACATTAGAATGAATTGAGTTGACCTTTCAGATGTTGCTGTCGGGAGCCTCTGGAACAGAAATGTTTTCACATGTTTTACGTTTTGGTAAGTTGTTTGCGAAATGTTGTAATAATGCAACGTTGGGCCTAGGTGGGAGCAGAATTCCTGTATTTCTACTCACATCGTCTGAATAAAGATATTGAACAACTAAGGGTTGGTTTGCAGGATTGATTGCTTACTGAGCCCTATACAGCATGAATAATAATCACACATCAGTCATATTTGTTATGAATATTCATTTATTGAATATGAATATGGTCGTCCAAAAAACTGTTTCTGTGGTCAGAAAAGCACAGACGGACGTCACACTTGGTGCATCGTGTGTTTGTGTCCCTTTACTGCAGTGTCTGCAGCGTCCTCTCTTGGTCTTCCCTGGAAAGTGTGCCATTAGATCCTTCCGTACGTCCAGTGGAGGCTGTGATCTCTTGGATGGGGCCCCGTTTGGTGGACTCCCATCACCTGGGAGGGTCTCTTCTGAGCATTCAACGGGCTCCTTCATGTCACCGTTGCTGCTGGGCTCCCGTCGCCTGAAGATGGTCGTCCTCTCTTGGGTGTTTTCAGAGGAGTTGTGTTCAGCTGATTAGAACAGAATCAATCAAGATACAAGTCAAACATACATTAGGATACAAGTCAAAAATATTACAGTGAAATATAAAAAAATATTACAAACGGCAAATAGCAGAAATGCATTCTTACCAGGATGAGAGAGGATGCTAGATCTGCCTGAAACGGTCTCCTGGTCAGGATCTCCAGCTCCGTCTTTAGAGCTCTGCAGTCCCGCTTGTAGAGGAGCCAGGCGTTGATCACAGCAAGGATGATGCTGTGCCAGAAGATGTACACGTACTAGCGTCGGGACTTCATAGGGAACTTATATTTGGCCGTAAACGTGTCCAACAAATCCACACCTTCCATGTACGTCGCCACAATGGGAGGCCCCTCAACTTCTACGTAGGTTTTGTTTGCTTTGTCCCAGCGTTGAATGTTCTGCACAGGCTGTGGTCCAGCAGAGGATGAGAGAAGTGTGACCGCTCTGCTGTCATGCCATCTCACCCACTTTCTCCATTTTGGATGGCATCACATCCTGCACACTGAATTAAGGACCTCTCTTTGTTGGTGGCATTCTGAAGTGGAAAAAGTCATTAATAAATATGTATCAATAATACATATGCTTATTATATTGTAATAGATTACCTAAAGGAATAGATAGGGTGGTGGGACAAGTGTTCATTCTGTCTGGCTTAGCCTATTATCATAATAAAAGCAATACCTACACCCATAAATGTGGGTAAACAAGTTCAACAAGTCACACAATCCTGCCCAGCCTGTCCTCCTACAAAAAACGACCAAATAGGTAGATTGTTTAAGCACCTTAGATTACGACCCATAGTCACGTTTTAAAGTGTAGCATCTCTAGTGGTCGTGTAAGAAACAACATGCTCCGGTTTATTCAAAAATAACCCTCTCTGGAAAATCCTAAATTGTAGAATAGTTTGGCCATTAAAACGCTTTTTGATTAGATTTCTAGCGAGAAGTGTATATTGTACTTTTAGAATCCACGTCCAGTCGTGTATATGTAGGATCTATAGTTTGATAGATATTTACGAAGATGATCTTTATAAGACGTTTTCGTATTTCCCACAATTAGAAGTTGCCAGTATTAAACTGTGTACACCCTGGAGGTTTAGGGGATACGAAACACAGTGGTGTTATCAAACATATAATTAATAAATGGGTGAATTAATATACCCACATGACACCTAAGGTCAGACGAGCTTTATTTAACAGCTGGTCTTATGTCTGTGACCCCTCCTGTTGTTCATTGATGAGCCTGAAACATGCACTTGTCAAGGTTCAGATGCACATTTTGCAAATATGGCAGAAGCCATCGATCATCTTAAGATAAGATAAGATAAGATATACTTTATTGATCCCAAGTCGGGAAATGTTTTTCTTACAGCAGGATGTACTACTTTGTTCTACTGCACTACAATTCAGAGGTTAACCTGGTATTTTTACTCCACTACATTTATTTGAGTTACTTTGCAGATTCTGATTAATGTGAAATATAAACAACCCTTAAATCAGACTTTAGTTACACCTGAGTCAAATTCAGGGAAGGTGATTGTCAAGTGCCAAAATAAACTATGCAATATATTGGACGTTAAGTACTTTGTCAGACTTCATATTATTAACCCCAACGTTTTTTTCTTATTCAAAAGAAGACCTTAAAGTATTCTTTAATGTTTGAATAAAGCCTTATTAGTTGGTCTGTTTTGCACATCCTCCTGTTAATCTATTAATATCTATCGTCCTGCACTAAACTGTTTTATTGTAGAGATCACTACAGTATATTTTTGATATTTTCAATTTTGTATGTAGGCTACTCTTAATATTTAAATGTTTTCATCAAATAAAACTTCTTCAACAACAAAATTCAATAACATGCTTTAACCACTTTAACCAATCGAACTCAGAGTAGGAGAAAAAACGTATTTGGAGAAAACGACCTTTAAAGATTGCAGTGAGGCGCTAGCTAAACCCTCCTGTTCTTTGGATGACAGCTTGCGCATCGACGCACTCCGTGAAGGTATTTCATGTTCGGGGTCATTTTGTTTTTTGTATAACCTTGCTTCGTGCAAGTGACAATTGTTGTCGTCTTCTCTGTGAACGTTTTTTTCGGCGTTCTTTTGCCATTTTGAGATTTCAATTTCTAGCGGAAAGCTAACCAGGAAGTGTTTTAGCACACCACGTGACGCATCTGAACGAATCACGTTGTCAGAAATTGACCCCAGCCAATGAGATTTTGTTTCTTGGTTTAAGACCCCTTTGTGCTTTCACGATTGGTTGCTGATACAAAGGAAATTACCATATTTGGATCTGATGAGATTGTGCAGGAGAGATACAGCTTTCCAACGATATCTCTGATGACCAGTGGCGTGCCGTGACTTTTATACCAAGGCCCTCTGACCCCCCTTCCCTCGAAAAAAAAGAAGAGATATTACGTCTCAACGTAGACTTCAGCGGAATATCAAAACAGCGGCCCGGGGTGCAAAACGCATCAATGACAGCGACCCTCTACCACACAAAACAACACCATTTATATAAACACCTCTCAGGACAGGGCGCCCACAGCCAAGTAGCAATTACTAATGAATTAAGTCGGCACGGCGACCCACATTGAAAACGACTTAGGCCTACCTTTGATGATAAATCACTGAAACACAAAGTCCATCCTCCTGTCCTTTTGGATGAAGCACTTGATGGCGGGTCATTCAGCTGATCCTTTGCCACTCCAGTTTATCATTGGAACTCTATCTTGAAAATGACTCTGTTAATAATTTTGCAAACAATGTCATCACTATCACTGAAGTGAGCCATCATGAACGAACTTATGCTAATCATAAATCTGTCGATTAGATTTAGGATTCAAAATTAATAAAAGTAGGGTAGACATGTGGATATTATCCGACTGAAGAAAACGTGCATATTCACAGTAACTCGCAGAGACGTCATTTAACCCTTCACATTCCAACAGAAACTGAACAGGCACATGCAGATTCGAAGGATTTATTTATTTGGAAATGTTATTTTAAATACAATTAAATCGAGTTATGTCGGTAACACTAATGAAAAAGTAGGGTAAAAATAATATATATAATAATATTAAAAAAAAATGTTGTTTTTTTAATGTTTTCAAATATTCTTTTTTCGAATATCTTAGGCCCTCACAGAGGGCCTAGAGGGCCCTGACGGCTCGCCACTGCTGACATGGTGCACACAGCGGTCGCGGTACTTTGTTACGTTAGAATGCTAACTTTTGGTGAATTTAGGAGATATCTACAGACACAAATAGACAAACTATAGTAAAATAAACACTTAAATGTGTGTTTTGTACGTTTTCCTTGCAAAAGCCTGAAAGAAAACATGTTATGGAATCAAAATAGCACAACATCTCAAAATTGACCAGTGCATGAAAAACGATGTTTTTGCCTGCATGCCGTGTCTCTTCTTAAACCAATAAATGTTGCATAATTAAGGATAATTATAAGGATAAATTGATGTTTTTTAGTTGATGAGTACTGCAGATATCACTGTTAAATCATTTGATCATTGGTTTTATTATGAAAACGTTGAGACCGGAAATACTGTTTTCAACCCGTAACTTTAGATGGAGGCTGCCGCATACCTCAAATCATCTTCGTAATATCTATCAAACTATAGATCCTACATATCGACTGGACGTGGACTCTAAAAGTACAATATATACTTCTCGCTAGAAATCTAATCAAAAAGCGTTTTAATGGCCAAACTATCCTACAATTTAGGATTTTACAGAGAGGGTTATTTGTGAATAAACGACCCTCTGTAACGTTTGCATTCAACGGGAAGCACTAGAGGGCGAAAACTTTAAAACGTAATTATAGGACGTATTAAGCACTTGAACAAACGACATATTTGCTCGTAATAATTGGGCCTGAACAATCTGACTATTTGGTCGTATGAGTTGGAGGACTTGTTGATCCTGCCTATTATAATAACAAAAGGAATACCTACACCCACACATGCAGGTAAACCAGTTCAACAAGTCACAACATGCTGTCTGGCTAATGATAACAGGCTAATTATCACACTAAAAGGGATACATCCAAGTGTTCAACAACATTTCAGAAATACCTGTTTCTGCCAGAACCCGAGTTAAATGTATTTTTGTAATTAATTAACTGATAAGATACAAGTAAAGTTTAAAATATTGCTACAGATATAATTTCACATTCTTTTATCAGAAGTAATGTATTAATTTATTCAATTCTGGTCTTAATTCAACATTTTAGTTATAGTGAATTAACAAAGACATTATATTTCTAGAAGTGTTTTTTTTCCATATGTGAACATATAAGAAGGGCGGGGTCCATGACAGGTGCTCATGCTATTTTGACTACCACACTGACCCAGTGTTTTAATATTACAACAAAGACATAAGCTGCTCAAAATCAAATGTGATGAATGTATTCCACAATAACTAAATATGTACATGTTCTAGACATTGTAATAATCACATACAACAAGATTTGAGGCATTTTACTTTCTTGAATCTGACAAATCCAGTCCAATAAAAAGAGACGTTGCTCGTTTGAAGATTCTGAAGTATTGTGAGTGTATGCTCCTGAGGGAGCATTGTGAGGCTGAACAAAAGGACCTTTTGACTAAATGTAAATGTTTTCTTTAAAAAAACAAAACATTTACTGACTTTTTTAGGATAGGTTAAAGCAGTGGTTACCAAAGTGGGGGGCGCAGAGGCATGACAGGACAAGACACCAGGAGGAAAAATGGTTATTAAAAAAAAAGATAAAAAAAAACATAATTTGAACAATTATTGATTCGAAAATAATATGATACAGTGCTATTACGTCTCGGTCTCTGTGTTTCATTAAAGCTCGGCTGTGTGTGTGTGTGTGTGTGTGTGTGTGTGTGTGTGTGTGTGTGTGTGTGTGTGTGTGTGTGTGTGTGTGTGTGTGTGTGGAACGAGCAATTGTGTGTGCGTGCGCAAGAGAGAGCGCACCGGTACCGGAGAACGTTGTTGTTAGCTTCTGGTGCTAGCGAGCTACGCTAACGGATATAAGAGTTTTTTCAACAACAAAGTGGAGGAGAGTCCTCTCCTGTCAGATTGGAGACTCAGTGAACTAAAGGACTCTCTCAGTGTTATCTCAGTGGGTCTCAAACGTTTTGGTCACCAATAATGTAAACAATTATTTCCGAGGCTCACGTTTATATGATCATTATAGTTATAAAAAAATAATAGAATAAATTAAAAACAGGTATGAAATACTATATGACAGTAAAAAAAGAATAAAGTTTAAAAGGGGAGTGATTTGTAAAATATCCATCAAGAAAAAGAAAATCTGTTTACAGTAGGGCACGATATACCGCGTCATGGCGATAACCACGATATGCGCATGCGCGATATTCACACCGCAGGGACGTGTGGTTTTATTAATAAAAAAAAATGCACGCACTTTAGCACAGAATTCAAAATAAAGATACCCTTATTACTTATCGAAAATGCACATACAATATATCCAATTAAAGCTGAGACTCCACAGATTATTTAAGTATAATATCTACGTGATCCGATCTCGCGACAGGGGAAGCAAACACAGATATCACAACACGTACCTTTACGGAGCTTTTACGGGAGTTCGTCTCACCGTAGCTGTCAATCTGATTAAAAGAAGTGTGCAATGGCATTAAAATGAGAAAAAACGTGGCTGAATCGGTTAATCCATAGCTTTTTAACGTCTCTGTATTAAAAAAATATTTCATTTATAATCCATAATTCCATTTTTATGTAAAAATTGCAGAGCAAAAGTTAGCTGCTAATGGTAGCCACCAGAGTGGCTGCTGCTTCCGGTCTAGGCGGCAGTCTAACACACACACATTACCAAATAAGGACTATGTGGGAGTTCCCCTCGATTCCATTGGCTCTGATGGTCAGAAAGATATGTCACATGTCAAAATCCAGCAAGGGGGGCCAGAGATATGGAAAATCCACCCAAATGGCCCCAGAAGAGGTTTTCTTTGCTAAATCTGTCTAATAAGGTCAAATATCACTTGTTTTGCATCAATCTTAATACAGGGTACTTATTATATGTTGTACTTTGGATTCCTAAAGCTTTTAGGCTACTAACCGATCATCCAAGGTTAGTTTTCACTATAAGTACAAAATATATTTTCGACGGACACTATAATTTACAGTTTTTTACCATGTTCAATCTGAATTTTCTTTAAAATAAAAAACATCTATATTGATTCTGACTTTTCTAAATCCAACTCACAGGTTTATCATTACTTTGAGAAAAAAGATTATAAATGTAACCCTTTTAGAAGGGAAGATATGGTCATTTGTTTTGGGAATGTCATTTTCAAGCAGGTTAGCACTGTAGTCAAGACCTGCTTTTTCAAAATACGACTATTGGCTAACACCAAGTCGTTTTTATCTTTTAAAGACCTAGAAAGGATTATTAACGCCTTTGTTACCTCGAGACTGCAATGCTCTGTATGTGGGTATGGACCAGGCCTCAATTAGACGCCTCCAGCTAGTTCAGAATGCAGCTGCACGTATACTTACTGGCCATAAAAAGCGTGACCACATCACCCCAATTCTGGCTTCATTGCACTGGCTTCCAGTTCGGTTCAGAATAGATTTTAAACTCCTTTTATTTGTTTTCAAAACCCTAAATGGGCTGGCTCCTGCCTATATAGCCAAACTCCTCCATCGCTACACCCCAGGCAGAGCCTTAAGCTCGGCTGATCAGCTGCTGCTGGTAGTGCCTAAGACCAGGCTTAAAACCCTGAGGGCATCGAGCTTTCACAGCGGCCGGCCCCAGGCTCTGGAACACTCTGCCCCTCCATGTGAGGTCGGTAGAGGGGGATGGGGCACAGAGTTGCTTATCCAGGCGGGGGAGTGCATCTGACGAAGAGATAGGTTGTTGTGCTCTCTATCTCTGTTTCTTATCCTACATGTTCACCCTGGACTAGAGGGGAAGCGTTCTTGGACGCCTTTTCAGCTCTGTTTCTTACTATATCCCTGTTTACCTTGAACTATTCCAGGAGAGTGTGTTGACGTTGACTCGTTGGGCCTTTCCTCCTGTACTCGTTTGTTCCCCAGTTCTTTCCTTTAACTCAATCTAGGAGAGGGCATTTAGGCCTCTCTACTTCCTTCTTTTGATTAGTTTACTTTTTCACCCCCTTTCCCTTGAACTCATTTATACAGGAGAGTGCATTTACGTAGTCACGTTGTGCCTCTCGGCGTGTACTTTGACTTTCTGTCTCTTTGGAGAGTGCTAGTACGTTGGATACGTTGGGCCTTTTCACTGTTGTCCCTCTTCACTAGTACCCCATGTCCCCTCTTCATAATTTGGGTCTTCATAATTTCCACCCTATTCTAAGGGGAAGCATGATGGTGCCTTTTCTTTTCAATTTCTGGCTTTGTGTTTCTTCACCTCTTACTCGTTTAATATTTAGGAGAGTGCATTTACGTAGTCACGTTATGCCTCTCTTCCTCTGTTTCTGGCTGTTCTTTTCATCCCCTTGTTTCTCAGAGAAGAGAAGAAATACTATTCTAAAAAGGAGCTGACACATGGTGTCTCTTCACTTGTACACTTGAGGGGTCAGAGTTCATATGGTGAGGGATTCCATGAGCGGTATGCGCCGGCCTGTGCCTTGGACTTCTAATAGAACTGCTCGGGTCTGGATAGATTGAGTGGGGAAGTTCATGAGATCTTTCTAGAGGGTTATCAAGAATAACTTTTATCCAATGACCTTCTCCCTCTCTGTCTGTGTCTGTGTATTCTCTTGTTCCGATAAACCCAGCCAAACATTTTTTCTTGTTTTGTATCTATATCTACGCCGGGATCCGGAGTCCAGGCTGATCCTCTTGCTGTAGTCCCGTGTCCTGGATCCTCTATCCCGAGTTCTGGATTAAGTCGTGGACTTCGGGTCGTGGCTGAACCTGTCTCTGCGGTCCTGCCTTGGGTCTCGTCATGCTGCTTCCCTGATGGCTTCCTCAGGATTGTAGCTGACATACTCATGGATTCATCTTCTCATTACAGACACATGCATTTCCTAACATTCGGTCTATATGCTGTACAATGTATTATCTCTTCGATTTACACACGGCATCTATTGCACGTCTCCGTCCTGGGAGAGGGATCCCTCCTCTGTTGCTCTCCCTGAGGTTTCTCCCATTTTCCCTTAAACTGTGGGTTTTCTCTGGAAGTGTTTCCTTGTACGATGTGAGGGTCTAAGGACAGAGGGTCTAAGGTCAGAGGGTCTAAGGACAGAGGGTCTAAGGACAGAGGGTGTCGTATTGTCATACTGATATTCTGAATAATCTGTGCTGTAAAGTGTCTCTACTGTAGGCTATTTTTATTATATATACAGCACTTTGGCTCGACCAAACATCGTTTATAAATGTGCTATATAAATAAAACTTGATTTGATTTTCGAGCCTGAAACCTGAAAAACAGGCTCAGGGGGTAAAAACGCAAATCCCAGCAATTTCTAACGGAGCCTCCGCCATGGAGCATCGGCACTTTCGGCAGGTTATTCTCATGCTGCTGTTAATCTGGAGATCAACAGACACTAGCGGCTCGCGCATATGATTATATAATCAGACAACGTCCGTTAAAAAACATTATAACACATATAATGAGAGACGTTCTGCAGAGGAGGGGCGTTTCACCGACGACAGGTGTTCTTACTTTAATGTAGCTGACAGAGAATTATTACATTACACGACACTGTTCAACACTTCATTCTGCTTCACTCTTTATCTAAACAACCGCGGATGTCTTGAAAGACTCTTCGCTAAAGATCTTTGAAGATATCCGCGTTCTTGTGACACGTAAATACTGCGCTTTCTATGTTTTGGTGCGGACTGCGTTCATACCAGCAATTAACCGCTCCAGAGTTTGCAAGCAAGCGCTCCGAGACCACCTATTTTAGCGGACCAGAGTCCGGTTGTTTAGTTCACTTCAGAGGTCTCGGACTGCGTTCACACCGACCCAAATGAACCGCACCAAGCGGCCAAACGCACCAGGGTTAGATTCAACCGGACTATAAAAGGCTGGTGTGAATGCGCCGTTATCTCAGTGGGTCTCAAACGGTTTTCCGCGGCACACCTTCATATGATCATTATAGTCTATATGGCAGTAAAACAAGAATAGAGTTTAAAAGAGTGATTTGTAAAATATCCATAAATAAAAAGAAAATCTATTTCATATGGATGTTGAGAGATGTATCCATAGATCTCTTCATGTTGCTTTCAAAGCGCACCAGATTGATGCTTTCAACTTCAATATTTTAAAAAAATCTTCCCGGGAGAGCATGCCCCCCGGACCCCCCTAGAGGAGGTGAGGTCCGCCCCCCACTCATAAAAAAGTCGTGGGTGTACTGTGTGTGTGTGTGTGTGTGTGTGTGTGTGTGTGTGTGTGTGTGTGTGTGTGTGTGTGTGTGTGTGTGTGTGGGGAGTGTTGCAGTAGAAAATTCCACTATAGCGCCGCGGCCGTCGCCACTGTGGGCTGAGCCCCAAATGTTTTCAGGTACAGGTGACGCCCCTGGTTATTACACTTCGCGTTTTGAAATATGTGTAACTGTTAATATAAAACCCACACTGCTCAAACTTTGTTACTTTTCCTAAAATTGGTATATCTATTTATTTATTTTGGGGCATGGGGAATGAAGAGAAACAAATATATGAACATTTTATGAGCATGGGATTTTGACCCTTCATATAAACATATGCATAATGCTGCGCTATACTTTGCGGCCACACACCGTTGCCAAGCAACGCTTATTGTTTAGGTCCTTTGATAAGCAGGCAGTCGTATAATTAACTAGAACTAGCTAGATCTGATAGATTTGGACATAAACGCGAGTGAAGTCTAACCGGACGCGAGAGAGAGATCAGATCAGCTGCTGCTGACGGAGAACATGCAGCTCTGCATGATCACAGCTCCGCCGCTGTGACGGACCGTTGAGCGGAGCAACATTAAATACACTAAGAGTTAGACCTAACACACTTAGCTAGTTTATATACTCTGGAACTAGCTAAACTAGTTATACATATATTTATTCTTTACTGTCGGGTCACTTATTACAGGTTCAGCGAGCTGCACGAGTCCGACGGGCTGTCAGGAGAGGGAGAGGAAAAGAGAGCACCCCGTTTATTTTCCCCTTGTTATTATCCAGAATGACTGTACACCTTTGAATAACGTAGTTACTAGTAGTAGTTTGTTTAAATGCATTAATTATGTTGTTTTTTTCATTAACATAAAATAAGTCTCACGTACCCCCTGCAGTACTGCAACGTACCCCTAGGGGTCCGCGTACCCCCAATTTGAGAACCACTGCTCTAAGCTGTATTCTGCACCAGAAGAGGGTACTTGAAACAGCCAACAGCCCGTTTGATGACTGGACGCTCCCTCAGGACTGGCCTCCTGCTGACTCCGGCTCCTGGCCTTCTCTTTTCTCTCACCTTGCCGTCACATCGCACCAATACCTCTGCCCGAGGCCTCGGTCTGAGTGTTGAAGGGCAAACTACAGTTTATTTGCATCTGCCATCATCTTTATCTTTTTTTGATGACCTCCTATGACCACCTTCACTCTCCTTCCACTGCCCCCTCGGGAGTAGAATTACTGCTCCAATATGGAGGTGTGCTCTTATCCTCTGGCTGTGTTTGGTCTCAGAGGAGGCGGCTGGGCTCAGACAGCGCTCTCCTGCACGAGAAGCACCTTCCCCAGATTACACTCTAGTTATATGTTCTCTTTCTTTCCATTATTGACTGTACCGTTTGAGCATTTCTCACACCAACTGTAGAGATAAAGGATGAGAAGAGTAATCACAGTCACAGATGTGACAGAAGCAAACACTTTTCAGAACACCATTGTACTTACAAATAGAGATGTTTCTGTGCAGCAGACCTTTTGTCAGCAACAAAAATGGTGCAAAAACAGTCTTTAAAAACAGCTCAAAATAACTGAAATCAACATCTTTATCTCCAAGGAGATAACTGACAACTGTCCACTGACAGATCTTCATAATTGCAAGCATTATGTACAATAGTGGCCTGTGCTGAGAGGTGGACTTGTAGCGTTGCTTTAGGCAGTCTGCATATTAGTCTGAAGCTGTCCTGGCTCCAATGGTGGACTGATCTCCCCTTTGATATCAGGACAGCAGAACATCTTTTGTTGCTGACTGAAAAAAACCCTGCTTCGCTTGAACCTTGGCCAATAAACACAAACAACATGTAGTGCTTAACGTGTCGAGGCCATTTGAATCTAATGCAAGCACTTGGAATGGTTTGGCTTATTTGAGCTAATATATCTATTGTTCCCGTTGTTCTGAATGTGTATCTTTAAAGGTGTAATGTTTCTTGGCAGATAGGGTATACACCTGTGAGGGGTCATGGGTCTGTCAATCTGCCTTCATGCAGGAAACCAAGGCTTAGGTTCACAAAGACAGGCTGGATGAGTTAGTTGTCATTACTTAACGGGGTAACTGCAGAGCGCATAATTGCGCTTCATTTGCAGATTAGATTAATTGCGCCGCATTTGCGCATAATGAGGCCCCCTCTGCAAGACGAGGCCCGCGCAGTCTGCGTGAGCGGCGTCTAGGGAGCGGCGGCCCTGCATCAGTTAGCTCTGTCTGCCTGGCAGGAAGCCGTGTAGTTCTTCTCTTTCTTAAAGAGTAACCAAACTCCATCTTTTTCTTAAACTGTAATGTAATTCCCACCCGCTGCATACAGAGGAAGACTCTTCACCAAGGACATTACATTAGTTCTGGCCACACCTGTTCGGGCTGATTGGGCACGACAACGCCCAATCAGCTCAATGTTATGACTGCTGTTTATTTTAAATGGGTAAGTGTTTCCTCCGTACTAAAAAAATACAAATTCTGAGCCCAGTTTAGCCGTTCTGTTCATGTGGTGCGCCTGGAGGAGCTGTCATTGATTAAAGCCTGGGAGTAGTGTGCCCGTCTCTGTCTTACATCAGTCAAAGGTCTCTCCTTAAGCCCTACCTGTGACTCGACACACACTCTCAGGAAATCCACGTTTCCTAATTACCCACAATGCTTCCTAAATCATTGTTCTCCAAACCTCCAACCTCTCAAATCTCAATTACAGAGCCGCCGCTCGCTTGGCACCATCGTACATGATGCTAGTAATCGCCTCAACCCATTTTCAATTTGCAGATACAGCACATACTGTATAGATGGAAAGAGACAAGCTCACTAATGCACCATGTTTTAGTCTTTCTGTCTGCATATAGGTTTGTGTTTATATTTACCAAAGTATCTCGGTTTGAGAGACACATAATGCGCTCCCTGAACAAATCTCTTCTTTTGGAACAATAGAAATAAATCAATCAGTCTAGATCAGGGGTGGCCGACCAGTCAGAGGTTAAGAGCCACACATGTCACTATGTTACTGCAAAGAGCCACATCAAACACACAGTCACAGATACACGTGCACCCCCACCTCCTTCTCTCTTTTGTTCTCAGCCTTTCTCTGTGCTCCATTACTTTCTTCCTCCCCTCTCTCTCACACAGATACAATTAAAATCTAAACCTGCACATGCACGCACACGCACACGCACACACACACACACAGACACAAATACCCTCCCCACAGAGAGACACACCAGGGTTCATACACTTTTTCACCAATGATTTTCAAATCAAATCAAGTTTTATTTATATAGCACATTTATAAGAGATCTTTGGTGGAGCTAAAGTGCTGTACATATAATACAATTAGCCTACAGTAGAGACACTTTACAGCAAATACAACAGCACAGATTGTTCAGAATATCAGTATGAGAAAAACGACACCCTCTGTCCTCAGACCCTCTTTCCTTAGACCCTCTGTCCTTAGACCCTCACATCGTACAAGCAAAAACTTCCAGAGAAAACCCACAGTTTAAGGGAACATGGGAGCAACCTCAGGGAGAGCAACAGAGGAGGGATCCCTCTCCCAGGACGGACAGACGTGCAATAGATGCCGTGTGTGAATTGAAAAGATGATACATTTGCAACATAAGTAGTCCAGATGTTTGGAAATGCATGTGTCTGTAATAAGAAGATGAATCTACGAAGATGTCAGCTACAGTCCTGTGGGAGCCATCAGGGAAGCAGCATGACGAGACCCAAGGACTTTTCAGTGACTTCTCCATGGCCTTTCCCTAATTTTCCATGACCAAAACAATGACTCTTTCTCAGCGGTACCACTACACATGGGTTATTTTAACATGGAACAGGAAAATAAGCAAAATACCGCGACAGTTAAATGCCATTTTACGTTTCATTACTATACGATACAGTATTTATTATCATTATAGTAATACTATTTCGGCGATTAGATAAAATATGAATTATATTGATGTTACATTTCCATGACTTTTCCTAAACCGTTGAAAAAATATTGTTTTCCATAACTCTTCCAGGGCCTGGAATTAGCATTTTGAATTTGCATGACTTTTCCAGGTTTTTAATGACCGTAAGAACCCTGACACACATAGCTCTGCTCAGACAGATTTATTGTAAATGTCACACATCATAATATTGACAGAAATTGAATCAAACTTCTCCTACCAGTATTCAGAGGCCAGTTAACATAACAACATAACAATGAACATCGTGTGCACTCACACACACTCTCAGTAAACAAAATTGAAAAGGTTTTTTATTTTACTTTTTTATCTTCGTTATTATTTTGAAAAACTGTGTCTGCTTTTCCGCCTGACTTTTCAAGGTGTTTATCTTCTGCTTGCGAAGTTCCGTACCTTGTGGGGAGTGCTGGTTGATGTTAGCATGGAGTGAGGTGAAATGGCGCTGAAGATTTGAAGCCTTGAAATGGGTTAATGCTGTCGGGCAACATGGCTTGCAATTGCGTTCGATAAAAAAGCATGAACTCTCCCACTCTACTAAAACGTCCTATGTTCGTCTTCATATTTTCGCTTCGCTGTGCATTTCTTCCCTGCCATTTTAGGATCAAGCTCTAATGAAATCAACTCCAGCTGGGATCTTGTATCGGGTATTAACAGTTTGTTTAAACTGCTTCTATTTAGGGAAACATGTAATCGGCCCATTGGGTTTACTGTCACTGTAAAGCCTTGATTCATCTAACAGTCGACATTAGCACAGGATCAGCCGAGCAGCCTCGCCCCTGTAGCATCCTGGAGCTTACTGAGCTAACGGAGCTAGCAGAGAGACAGAAAGCTAGAAGCAGCACTCACTGCAGAGACCTGTCACTCAAGGTGACCACGCCCTAATTTATGCAAACACTTTAAGACCTAATATAACTAAAATGGTGGCATTATAAAACAATTCACTCACCAATTAACAATCATGAAGGTGTGAGCTAACTATATCCAGAATAATGTGTATTGCATCCAGGAGTAGAAGCATGTTTATTTCTGCTGTAAATTTGGGCATTTGAACATGGGGGTTTGGTACCCCATCGGCCAATAGATGAACTGCAGTGTGTGGCACTTCCTTATTGCCCCAGAGTTTGCCGCTTGGGAACAACCTCCTCAAAACTCAGTTAACACACTTGTTCTTTTTGTTGCTGACTGAATGTAGGGATCTTATTTCCGGGAAACTTGCCAGTCTGTTTGAGGACTGGACCGCTGCAGCGTGCACATGCCAGAGAAGTGATGGAAAACATAATTGTCTCAGAGGAAGATTCAAGAAAACAGGGTTCAAGGATTATTTAATGTCAACACGGAGCTGGCCAACAGAATACCGCTGTAGTTCATTGTATTCCTGATTCCTCTACAACTGAGGGGCAAAGTCCAGTCAGCATGACGCATAGTCATATTGGCAAAACAAAGGAATGAATACCACAATTGTTTTTTATTAGCTTTTAAAAATATGGTCAACAGATCTAATATTGCTAACACTGCACTTCAGAGATGCTTGTGTCCATGTCATCCCACTGAGGCTCACAGTGAATATGCCTGCTCTAATCTTTTCTCATAGCCTGAAGTATACTATTACACACCAGATTTATATTTTTTTAAAACTGTGCAACAGCTGGCTTCAGAATATTAATACCAGAGCGCCGTTGTCTTATTATGCACACCTTATACATAAACAATACGTGTCATTTAAAGTAATACAATCCCCTGTGACATCCATAAAATAACTAAATGTAAATGTGTGACTGCAGGCATTAGAGCACCCTGCCCCAGCCTGAGCCGCTCCCACTGGGTAAGCTAATAGTCAGTAAAGTTGTCACCTTTCCACCAGCATCATCATATATTATGTCAGCTAAAAGGTGAAGAAGATGTCTGCCTTCTGTTCCTGCTAGCCATTTCATTCCTGTATGACTTGTGCCATATGCCCTTTAAAGCTCCAGTGGCCGTTTAGCATGCACCCCAAATATGAACCACAGCTGCTTCACTCCTTCACCATCTGTCTGTGGAAAAGTGCCTCAGTTTCACCTGACTTTGGAAAAAGTTTTGTGATGGATAATTATTAGATTTTGAACAAAAGGAACCTTGAATCTAAACAACATTTATTATTTGCATGGGTTTGAAAAAAGGATCAATTCAAATGTGCACAGCATGTGGAATAAATGTTATCCTTTTCCATTTTAATCAAGCTTAACCATTTTTCTTAATTGATAAACAACCAAGGAAAACACATGTAGATTAACACTGATGAAAAATGCATTGTTAAATTCAATTTAATTAATGAATCAAAGTAAAAGGTAATGATAATAAATCACAAATAGTTTTAAGTGCTTGTTCAGTGTTTGCTAATTGCAAGTTAAAGCTATTTAATTGACTTCTGATCAACTTTCTTCTGACAAAAAGTCCTCCACTAAATTGTTTGTCGTGCTCCATAACGGAAAGGTAAAGAGAACTACAGAAGTAAATGCAAACCCAAACAAAATAAAGGCTTTAACATAACATCTTTTATTTGGTTGCCTAATTAAAATCCAATTTCAGATATTGAAAATGTAAGTCCTGGTTGGATTACCCAGGAAATGTTCTTAGAAAAAAACATTTGATGATTGAGACCAAAAGAAAATCTAAATGAACACGTAACTCTATCTCCTACACAATGATGTTTTCATGATACTAATGTGGAGGCTATTTTTATATAACATTAGAAAGACTGATTATTGTTATTACATAATAAGAATACAGTTTAAAAGGGGAGTGATTTGTAAAATATCCATAAAGAAAAAATTAATTTGTTTACAGTTGTGTTTCATATCGTGTTGAGAGATGTATCCATAGATCTCTTAATGTTGCTCTCAAAGTGAACCAGATTGATGCTTATAACTTCAACATTTTAAAACAATTCTTCCTGAGGGAGCATGCCCCCGGACCCCCCTAGAGGAGGTTAGGTCCACCTCCTACTTGTAAAAAATAGCGCTTTACCCCTGCCTTCACCTATATGCCGTGAGCTGATTATCGATCCTTCATTGTAAGAGTCGTGGGTGTACTGTATGTGCATGTGGGGACTGTTGCAGTAGAACATTCCACTGTAGCGCCCGGTACTTTAATGGGAAACCCTATATGTTTGCGCACCCTCTATGAAACGTCAAGCTACCCCCAAAAGAAATCTCTGGCGCCGCCACTGGGTTTGCTGTTTTGTATTTTGAGCAAAACACTTCAGAGACATGTATTGTATAGATATGGCCTTATAATATATTGTTGAAATATAGCATAATAGGTGAACTTTAAATCGTAATCTCTACCATGTATGGCAGCCATTCCATGCCAGTGTCTGTTGAATTCCAACACAGAGAAATGTTGTCAGTAGTTCTTAGAATAAAATAAAACTAATA
Source organism: Champsocephalus esox (assembly GCA_036324585.1). NCBI lineage: Eukaryota > Metazoa > Chordata > Actinopteri > Perciformes > Channichthyidae > Champsocephalus > Champsocephalus esox. The sequence continues at coordinate 36,710,174 of CM070486.1, read as the reverse complement.
ATAATTTGACTCATACAAATACCTATACATAGTATAACCAGAGAAACCCATAATGCAGCAGTGGTCTCTTGTTTTTTTCCAGAGCTGTATGTGACACCTGCTCCTTTATCTTAGTGTTTAGATCGGTTTCCTCACAGCTGACCCTGACTGGGGTTTTGTTTTAGTGTCAGAGCGTTACTATGGCCTCACTTGGCCCTGACTCTCAGTGAGTAAACTATAGAGCAGAATGGAACCACTAATCCATGGCACTTGACCACAGGGTGCACTCTCACTCAGCTTCCTCTCCTCCTGTGTCTCCGTCCACTGTGTCCTCTACTGCAGTGTGATCTGTGTTAACGCCCTGCTGGATACACTGAAAACATACATTCATTTTAAAGTTAGCGCCTAAGAACAGACAGACTAATCTGTGCACTGCAATGATCGTCTACAAAAAGCCTACGACTCGAATGCCACACATCTGCACACTAGACTGCTTAGAACTGTATCAGATCATCAGGACACTTACAGTAGAGTCAAGAACTCAATGTGACTGTGGACGACGACTCTAGAAGCCCACTCAATGCCATACGCACAATTTACCATCGAGTGTGGCGTAGACTGATGAGAGGCTCTTTCCCCGCTGCTGTTCTGCATAAGGCTAAACCCCTTCAGTTAAATCTTCAATAGGAGAGGATAAGGATACCAGTTCTGAAGTGGAGAGACCATCAGTCCCCTCCTCTACATGGATGTCATCAAGCTGTATGCCAAGAATGCATGACATTGACTCACTGACCCCACAAGGCTCTTCAGCAATGACATTGGAATATCAATCCTAACTACATAAGTGTGGTCGGATTGTATCAAAGATAGTCAAAACTATAGAGGTGGATTTACCAGAAGGCAACATAGCGGATGTTCAGGACATATACAATCCCCTTGGACCCTGCAGGCAAAGCAAACCACAGCCAAGTACCTACACAGAGTAAGGCAGGTTCTGAAGAGTGAGCTGAGGACAAGGTCCGAGCCATCAACACATTCACACTCAACCTGGTCAAAGGAAGAGATAGGAGCCACCGACTGTGCAGTATATGAAGAGAAGAAAGCTGCTCGTAATGCATTGAGAGTTTCACCCCAAGTCCAGCACCCTGAGACTTTACACAAAGCTAGAGCTAGAGAGCTGCAAATTATGACATGCTAGTGTACCACTGACGGATACAAGAAGTGTCGCATATCCAGAAATCATACTAGTTGCAGCAGAAGGCTGGACTGATTGATAGCACTGACACACTTATCATGTCAGCACCAAAACACCAGACAGGACTTGGCCTTACATAGATGGCCTTGAGAGAGACCAGTAGATAACAACATGGTGTAAGAATCAGGCAGGTAGGGTATACACAGAGCGCCATAACCCAGGGTACAGTAACATGTGTGCAGATTAGGAGTCCCAAGTTCAGGTCCAACTGGCTGAGATGGACAAAGCTAAGACCCTGTGGGACTTCCAGATCCAGGCTGATTTTTATTTTTGAAGTGTTCACCCTGTCATGTCTGTATTTGCTCCCTGTCTCTGTGTTTTTCCTCCTCTCTGATTATCTGATACTATTCACCTGGTGCCTTTGGGTTTTCCTCCCCACCCTACAGTAGCTGTGTCTTGTCTTCTTGATTGGTCTTGTATGTATTTAAGTTCTGGTTTTCGGTTGGTTTTTGTGGGTTCTTTGAGTCTTTCACAAGGTTGAGAGTTATGTTGTTGGTAGTGTCCCCTGTGAGGTAACAAGGGAGTGAGTACTGTTCTTGGTAGCCTTGAAAAAAGGTATTTTCAGTTTAAAACATTTGTCTCTCCTACAATTAGTCCTATCTGAGCTGCTCAACCATATCAGATGGCTAACCAAAGTACATTGTGGTGGTGGACACACACAAGAAGAAGGCAGTTGCGATAGACAAGCAATCCCAGGCGAAAGCAACATCAGGAAGCTTGGGAAAAACCAAGGGCTAACCCCTAATTTCCACCGGGTCTGTCCGCGCCACGGCGTTCGCAAAGATCGCGGCCACTCTAATCAATGGGTGCTATTATTCCACCACACACGGCGCATTACGGCTCAGAAGCGTCCCAGAAGCGTCCCAGAAGCGTCCCAGAAGCGTCCCAGAAGTGTCTCGGCGCAGGGCAACTCTTAAAATTAGAATGAATCCTATTTTTGGCGCGACGCAGCCGTAAGGTAATGTCAGGCAGGCAGGAAGTGGAACGTTCAGAGCATATATATATACACACACACAAACACATTTTTCAGACCCTATCCCTCTGTAGTCTTTCAAGAGAGAGAAATGCCAGCGTTCTCCTCCTGGAGAACACAGTTTACAGGCACTGTGTAAATTATATATGTAGAATAATTATGATGATGAATGCATGTTTTTACCAATATCTTTGATTCATGTTGTTTATAACTGGAATATTATTATTATTATTATTATTATTATTATTATTATTACTAACTTTGTCTGTACAAAGTAGCCTGTCCAGGAAATATGCACAAATCAACAAAAACTGCGAGGCGGCAGGCAAGACGCTCCGCTTCTGAAATGCTTCTGAAACGCGCCCCAAACGAGGAGGCGAGGAGGAGGTCGGACCAAAACCGCGTAACGCGGCGCGGCCGTAACGCGGCGCGGCCGTAACGCGGCGCGGCCGTAACGCGCGCGGCCGTAACGCGGCGCGGCCGTAACGCGGCGCGGCCGTAACGCGGCGCAGACGGACCCGGTGGAAACCAGGGGTAAGAGAGGAACTGAAGAAGATGGAAGGTGAAGGCAAAAGGTGGTTCCAATGGTGTTCTGGGCAGTAACCATAACACTGAGAGAGTGAGAAGTCTGTCCAGATGAACGCTGTCCTAGGAACAGCTAAGATACCGAGCAGAACTCTCAGGTTCCCAGGACTCAAGCTTGAGGGAAGGAGATGGAGATTCATTTATACAAATATATGAAAATAAATAAATCCCAAATGATTTGATCAGTATTGGTGTTTTTTCAAATTTGAATTTTTCAAGGTTCTTGAATGTTTTGTCCAGCTGTATGCAGCTGCAGTGAATACACATCTGCTGTCCATGCAGGCTGTCAAGTGATCCTACTCTTCCCTGGAGCCTGTACAAAATGTATACTTTTTACCTCGACCATGAAGTTTGTCCAAAGAAACCTTGAATGATGATGACATTGTTGATCTTCCTCTGTTAGTGTATTTGACCAGGAACAAAACCGAAAGTATTTCCTGAGATCTGTCTGCGCTGCAGTGACATTCTGCACTGGCCAGAATTGTGTCTGTATTCTCTCACCAAAACAGCCCAACAGTTTACTGTTAATTAATGCTGAAAGGCTTCAGGGTAACATTCAAGCAATTATTGCATTCCCGTGGTGCAAATGAATTCATAACAAACTACTGACCATCATTGTTGGCAACAAATCTAATTGCGATATGAAATCATCTCAGGCTGAAATTCCCAGAATAGGCTTCCCAAAGACAATTGTGACTTCTCTGTAAGCAGACTAATTAAGAGGCTGCTGACATTTGATAAGGATCCAGCTATAGTGAAAATAATGGTGGTGCATGAGGGATGATTCCTTATCTTATGAGCGGCAGAGAAACTAAACATCCTCATTGCTGGAAATAAATGTATTAGTAAGTCCTAAATGTGCAAACTGACTTTTAAAAATACCCTTTAAGATATTACTTTCTGTATATTCAAAATGTGAATGATATATGCTTATTTAAAGCATTTTAATGTTTTTTTCAGAAATGTTATAAAGAAATAAACCAAATGAAGAGTTACAACAATACTAACTGGTGTTTTAACTGTATCACATACCGGTAAGATTGTATGACATCTAAACTGATTTTAGGTGAGAAAAGGGTATATAGAATGTTGTTTTTACTGGTAATAATTAAAATAAAAAATGCTAACAAAGTTAGCCCATATACTCCCAACAGTAGTTTGCACTTAGTAATTTAAAAGCATCCTGATCACTACACATCAACTGAAAAATAAAATAACAGTTTTGCAATTGAAACCAAGGAGGCATGATTCATTTTAAGTGCCATCAGTAGCACCTCTAAAGATTTCTGACTTTATTTATTTTTTCCAGGGGTTAGGCAAACGCTACTACACACATTTTCTACTATCGCGTGGCATTAACATTCTCTATATCCCTCTGATTGGGTGCTGTTTGTTTGTGTGTTTGTGTGTGTTTTTTTGTTGGTGTGTGAGAAAGCTCAGCGCTGTGACTCACCATCAGCAGTCTAAAACTTGATCTCCTAGTTAGCATTAGAAACTTAGCATAGTTTATAGCAAACAAACAGTATGGTATATTATATATGATATCTTGCTTACATGTTGGTTTTTTATACAGTTTGTCAGTTTGTCAAGTATTCAGATGCTGGCATAACCACTCAGTGTAAGAAAAAGTTTTTAGAGAGTACTTGTCCATGGCCAAGTGAGATTGGAAATGTACTTGTCCGAATACATTTTTCACTTGTCGATCGGCATCGTATTTTCCATTTCCCCACGGTTTTTACGGTAAGATTTTACTGCATCACACATAGGGTTGGGTATCGTTTGGATTTTAACGATTCCGGTTATGCTTTTCGATTCCGGTTATTTTCGGTTCTCGATTCCGGTTCTTTGAGAGGGTAAATAATTCCCATGACAAACTGGGAGAAAATATATTTATGAAAACATTAAGTCAAATCTGTATTCCTACTTACAAATCAATTCATACTGTTTAATTTCTTACAGTTATTGAATACAATTATCTAAAAATAATTGTTTAGTTAAGTGGTGCAGTTTGAGAATGTACAATTGGTCCAGTCTCCTCTGATGTTACACTGCAACCCGCCTGTGAGACAGAGTCCAACCACACAGTCTGTCTGTCCAACACATGTCCTGCAATACACCTGCTGCAGCTGCCCAGCTGCTCACTGTTTGGAAAAGTAAATAAATGGTATTTTCATTTCAATAATGTACTTTCTATACTCTGCTTCGTAAACAATACTGGCATCCGTGTGCCCCTCCGAGTCTGGGGGTCCGGGGATGTGAGGACAGCGCAAGGACACCGACAGGGAGGCTGCTTTACTTAAAAAAGGAAATGGCGGTCAATATTAACAACACAGGAGCTAACACGCTTAATAACCTTCATTACGTGTTAGAGAAAGAACATAAGAAAGGTTGACAAAGATGAGGGCTGTGCCCGTAAAGAGAGAGAGAGAGAGAGAGAGAGAGAGAGAGAGAGAGAGAGAGAGAGAGAGAGAGAGAGAGAGAGAGAGAGAGAGAGAGAGAGAGAGAGAGAGAGAGAGAGAGAGAGATAAGCTGATCCGGAGCATAGAGAGAGCTCCGCCTCCTGTCCTCACAACTCTAATTAATCCCGGTACCGGACTATTGTTATTTGTTCTTACTCGGAACCGAGTTTTGCTTCCCAACCCTGCCACTGTGCTACTCGTCCCGCCCGCCCCGCTAACAGTACAGAAAGCGGCGAGATGCATTTCCTTAGGAATCGACAAGCAGAACCACAACAATGGTGGACACGGATAATTTGAGAATGAATTCTGCCTTTTGTAAACTGAAGTTATCAATAATTTGTCAATTAATAAGGGTGAAAAACGTCAATTGAAATATCTACTTGTCCGATAATGTAAATAACACGTCCCGGACGGTGGGACGTGTGCTTTATCGCACACTGCGGCCACTGCATACTCAAAAACTACAACAAAAGAAAAGACACCCCATCGCTTCATTTATCCATGTTTAAAGAGCACATAGGTGATTATACTGTATGTCCAATATTTATCCAACCACATATGAAACTAAATACCAGAGAGACCAGGGCTGCAAACTCTGTCAGGTTAAATCACTCTTTAAAAAACATTTTCTTCTAAGTGATTTTAGTTATGTATTATTGTTCGTTTTATTCACTGTGTTTTATTATATTCTAAATTGCTTTTTTTAAATTCATATTATTATTATTATTATTATCATGTGACCCTGACATTTCACAATTTCCCACAATTATTCTCTTGTCATTTCAGGAAATATATGTTAAAACCCTGCCTCCTATGGATTATGTTCACTTTTTCTGATCAGCATTAGTAACATTCTGTTATTTAAAGTATGCAATAAATGTTGGCTATCAGCATTTTGAATGTGTTCATTCCTCACTCGATGCACACTCACACACAGTGCAGCTAAACATCATGAGACATTACAGCTTCACTGTGACATGTGGGCAGTCGTCTGAGACATTCTGTTTACGGCTTACAATTGTACGTGTACAATTTGGTGATGATTAATGTTTTTTGTGTTAATGTAAGAGCTTCTAGTTAAAACAGAGCGTTCAGATTTGATTGGGAACAACAGAGTAAAGGGGGAGAAACAAATATGACAGGAGGGTAAACAATTGGTTAATAAGAACATCACTTCTTAATTTCTGCTCATATTTCCCATGCAGCACTTAACAGTAGGGCATATGACCTTGAGTGGCATGATCATGATGCTGTATACATATTAGGGCTGTGCATCTTCACTGGTATCACGATTCGATTCGATTACGATTATCCTGTCAACGATTCGATTCGGTTCGATATCCCGGTGCATCCCGGTGCATCACGATTCATACCAATGCGTTGCATCCTCAATTTTCTATATTACTGCACATGGCTTATTTTTCATCAATGCATACATGCAGTAAATACATATGAACTCTATTTTTATTATTTGGAAAGTGCTTCAGAAATCAATAACATAAATGTCTTGACATTAATTTATAGACCAAAATAAATGAATTGTATAGGTCTAGCCTCCGTGTGTGAAGTTGTTCCATCCTCAAAAACAAAAAGCTAATGCTTCTGCAGTCGAGCTGCAGCTTCTAGTCACGGCCTTCTGTTAAGAAAGGACACTGAATGTCCTGAATGAGGCTTCACACACAGGACTTGAGTCTGAACACAGCAGACAACAGGAGTATTTACAACAGCATATACAAACAAAAATACTGCATGTGGGTGCACACTTACATTCTCTGTCTTACTGTTACATAAATCCCATGAATGCATGAGGCTAAGTTAGCTTCATTATATCTCAGTGATTAAGTGAATAATAAAGTTTCTATCGGGTCACTGTCAGCCTGTCACTCATTATTTTCAGGGAGGGGGCGGGGCTTGGAGGAACGGAGAGGAGACGGTGATCGCGGGAGCTTTTTTCCTCCTGCCTTCACAAACTTTACACACGTATATATCGTCTGAAAATTGCTAGAGGACATTCATACTCTGCAATCCAAGACTTAATGAAATCCACCAAAAACCTGACATGATTGTAACGCGATTATTTTTGAAAAACATAAATCCCTGTCACACTCCGTGTCGCTGCCGCTCAGAGACACAGCGTCTCTGAGCCGCAGCGACACGGAGTGATTGAGAGCGGGTCCTGCTGCTGTGGGTTCTGGACTGGTGTCCTTGTGTTGGTGGATAAAGCAGACTGCTCCGTGTTGCTGTGCCGCTGTCACGTCTGTTCCCTGATCTCTGCGTCACCGACCGATTTGATATTAAAGTGACAGAAAAAAGCCGCGGCCGGAAAATCAGGAAGCAACGTTACTACTCTATAACCGATTATCTTCCGTCACTGCATCGAGACCGAATCGTCCACGTCCGCATCGCAATGCATCGTAGAAACGATTATTTTCAACACCCCTAATACATATACATATTCAAGATGTTTATTGTGACTGACGTATACAGATACAGTTGTGTGAATGACCTTACATAATTAACTGTTTGTAAGCTTTGCATACATACATGTATAATAACAAAGTATTGCAAAGGAAACAAATACATGTTTAAGATGCAGGGTTTTGACAGCACTATAGGAACTAAACAAAGAATGTAATTTTATTTTATTTTTTTAAACGTGTACTAGTTTGTTCATATTCCAGATCTGGCTGGACTAGTTGTATACAATTACACACATTTTGCTGGTCTAGTTCTGCTGATAGTGAAAAGTATTTCTCACTGAAACTGTGCTGTGGCACATAATGTGAAAGTCAGTACAATACAATGATAAATAACAAACTGCAAAGCATTTATAAACAGGACACATCTGCCTCCAGAATTACAGTGAACATGAATTGTATCCACTGAATGACAGAATCAGGAGACACTCTTGCACAGGGACCCTGTCAAGAAAATACCAAAACGGTCTTGAGTGCAGAGACACTTTAGAGCTGACCTACTAAAAGTGCCACGGTGTTATTTTGTAACATGCCGCAGTCAAATCCTTTACACAGCATAGTACAACAGGTTGACAGTCCATCCATCCATCTTCTCCCGCTTATCCGTGGTCGGGTCGCGGGGGTAGCAGTTCCAGCAGAGAGCCCCAAACTTTCTTTCCCCTCATCAACCAGCTCTGACTGGGGGGTCCCAAGGTGCTCCCAGGCCAGAGAAGAGATATAATCCCTCCACCTGGTCCTAGGTCTACCCCTTGGTCTCTTCCCAGCTGGAGGTGCCTGGAACACCTCCCTAGGGAGGCGCCCAGGTGGCATCCTAACTAGGTGCCCGAACCACCTCAACTGGCTCCTTTCGACGCGAAGGAGGAGCCGCTCAACTCCGAGTCCCTCCCTGATGACCGAACTTCTCACCTTATCCCTAAGGAGACACCAGCCACCCTGCGGAGGAAACCCATCTCGGCCGCTTGTATCCGCGATCTCGTTCTTTCGGTCATGACCCATCCTTCATGAACATAGGTGAGGGTAGGAACGAAAATGGCCCCGAGATACTTGAACTCCTTCACTTAGGGTAAGGACTCATTCCCTACTTGGAGTGGACAGTCCATCGGTTTCCTGCTGAGAACCATGGCCTCAGATCTGGAGGTGCTGATCCTCATCCCAGCCGCTTCACACTCAGTTTGCGAACCGATCCAAGAGTGCTGAAGGTCGCAGACCGATGAAGCCATTAGAACCACATCATCTGCAAAAAGCAGTGGTGCAATCCTTGGTCCACCAAACTGCAGACCCCCTCCCCCAACGACTACGCCTCGAAATCCGATCCATGTATTTTACAAACAGGATCGGTGACAAAGTGCAGCCCTGGCGGAGGCCAACCCTCACCGGAAATGGGTCCGACTTACTGCCGAGGACCCGGACACAGCTCTCGCTTTGGGAGTACAGAGATTGGATGGCCCTGAGTAGAGACCCCCTCACCCCATACTCCCGCAGCACCTCCCACAGTAACTCCCTGGGAACTCGGTCATACGCCTTCTCCAAGTCTACAAAACACATGTAGACCGGATAAGCGTACTCCAAGGCCCCCTCCAGGATCCTTGCGAGAGTAAAAAGCTGATCCGTCGTTCCACGACCAGGACGGAATCCGCATTGTTCCTCCTCAATCTGAGGTTCGACAATCGGCCTGACCCTCCTTTCGAGTACCTTAGAGTAAACTTTCCCGGGGAGGCTGAGTAGTGTGATGCCTCTGTAATTGGCACACACCCTCTGATCCCCCTTTTTGAAAAGGGGAACCACCACCCCGGTCTGCCACTCCTTCGGTACTGTTTCCGACTTCCACGCAACGTTGATGAGACGTGTCAACCATGACGGTCCCTCAACACCCAGAGCCTTCAGCATTTCCGGGCGGGTCTCATCCACCCCCGGGGCTTTGCCACTGTGGAGTTGTTTGACGACCCCAGTGACCTCCCCCCGGGAGATTGGCGTTGATCCCCCGTCATACTCCAGCTCTGCCTCTAACATAGAGGGCGGAGTTGTCGGGTTCAGGAGTTCCTCAAAGTGTTCCTTCCAACGCCCCAACACCCCATCAGTTGAGGTCAACAACGTCCCATCCTTACTGTACACAGCTTGGATGGTTCCCTGCTTCCCCCTCCTGAGGTGTCGGACAGTTTTCCAGAACAACTTTGGTGGCGCCCGAAAGTCCTTCTCCATGTCTTCTCCCACTTCTCCCACACCCGCTGCTTTGCCTCGGCCACGGCTGAGGCTGCTGCCCTTCGGGCCTGTCGGTACCTTGCAGCTGCCTCGGGAGTCCCCCGGGATAACAAATCCCTGAAGGCCTCCTTCATCTGATAGTTGATAGTAGTAACTGTTGTTGGTACTACCTCTGTCGAGGTTCCTGGGGAGCTAAGTTGATACTAGAAGTTGCAGGTGAAACGCCTCTGAACACTGATTGGTCAGAGAATCCTCACAAGAAAAGATAGTTTCCCAAACAATATCCCCAACCAGTGAATTTAAAATAGCCAAGCACAATTATTTTATTTTTATAACAAATAATAAAAACAACTGCACTGAAAAAACAGAGACGTTGACTTTAATTACATGTGTTATGTCAACAAATTACCCATAATTGTGTTAAAAACAATAATATTACGTTGAAATAAAAAATATTAGTTTCAACTTAATACAGTAGTATTACTTTCAACTAACTGAAGACAATAATGCGTACATTGTTGACATACAACCTTTAATTATAGAAACAAAGTTTCAGTTTTTGTCAGTGTGTTGAACTGCACTCAGTTACATCCAGATATTGGATGAAAGCGGTTACAACAGGACATCAGTTGTAGTGGTTTCAACGGGATGAGACGGAATTGTTTGGACCAGCTGGACAAATGTAAGGTTAGTTGGGAAACAAAACATCAAATGGGCTTGCCTTTATCTCCAGCTAGCACAGAGCAGTAAAATCTCAATAAATTAAGTGTGACAGTGGAGTGTGAAATTCCCAAGACTGTGTTGCATCAGCCTGATAATGCTACCTGATGATAATTAATAACGAGCCACCAGTGAGGCATTCATGCACACTATCTCAGCTGCACCCCTGTGGCACTTGACAAAGACAGCTTGGAGACAGTGGTTACACATGTGAGATGAAAGGTAACATGACATGAACTGGGAATATGCGTTGCATTCAAGCTTCATCAGGTGTGCGACTGGCTTTATAATATATTTAAAAAATAAACTGACTGTGTGCAAAATGCAGCTAAGGCAGGCTCCATAATGATCTGATGCAGAGCGGCAGTTGAGGAGGTTTTAGGGAGCACTCGAGAGAGATCACAAGCCATTAGCTGTTGCTTTAGGGACCGAAGAACCTGAGTCTATTGAACAGTTCATTAATGTTTTTGCTCCTTTGAAACCTAGGGAGAGTAGCGGAAATAAGCCCAGGGGCATTGCTGTGCAGGTGGGTTGGATTAGAACAAAGGACATTAAGGCTACACAAGAGAGGGCTGCAGGATAGAAAGTGAGCATCCGTTTCTTATAGACACAGTATCTGTGTATTTATACACACAGCTGCAGATTGATGAATTCCTCTCAGGCAGAGGTGGAAAAAGCACTCAGATCTTGTAAATATACTATGTTACAAGTAAAAGTCCTGCAATTAAAATGTTACTCGAGTAAAAGTAGAGTACTGGCATCTGAATATACTATATATATAAGTACTCATTATGTAGATTGGCCAATTTCAGAATCGTATAGAACAGGGTTTTTCAAAGTGTGGGAAGGTGAGCCTCCCCTCAGAGAACATAAGAACAGCCGCGCCCCCGCTCCCAATTAATATTTCTATTATTATTATTATTATTGTTGTTGTTGTTGCTATAATGCAGGGGTATTAGTATCCAGTGGAATGCCCTTACCTACTGGCCTAGTTAAATCAAAGTGGTTACTTTTTTTTGGCTGGGCAGTGAAGTTAACCTCTGAATTGTAGTGGAGTAGAATTACAAAGTAACAATGAGCTGTCGTGTGGGTATATATTAATGCTGCCCATTATGGACACAAGCGATTTTCACCCATTTAGGAAGTACATGTTTTAAATGTGTACACACCAATTTGTTTCCTATCGACTAAAGCTCCAGGGCTGTACACAGTTTAATACTGTCAACTTCTAATTTTGGGAAAAACGAAAACGTCTTTTAAAACTACAATTCCTAGTAGAGACGTGCCACAGAGAACATGTTGCGAAACACAATAGCCAGCATGTGTAGTTCTGGTGGGGAGTTCGAGTCCAGTTTTGAATAGTCTACCGTGGTTTCGTTCCATTTCAAAGAGCTTGACGCTCGGCGTAACCTTGGCGCGCTGCCACTCCAACATCCAATCCCAGAGGTTGAAGATTAATCACGGGGTTTGTCGCGAAGCGGACAGGCGTCGTCGCAACAATAGCTGGGGATTGTGGGTAGTGTAGTCTCTTTGGCGCTCCACATTTCAGAGAAAACAAGTTGTTTCTCAGAATTGAAGAGGAACAACACAAAAGCATTGTACACAATTTAAACCTGTCAATGTCGTTGAATTAACAAAGGTAATCTGGTGTTTTTGAGTTGATGTGTAGTGGAGATATCACTGTCAAATCAATCGACAGTAAGGAGAATACTTACTTCCGGGTGTACAATTCTCCGTTATCCAATGGACGCTCACATTGCCTTTAAGAGCTGCCGACGGTGCTTCCATTACTTCCGGGTGTACAATTCTCCGTTATCCAATGGACGCTCACATTGCCTTTCAGAGCTGCCGACGGTGCTTCCATGAGCGTCAAATACCGCCGCTGATGGGAATACATTGCAATCAGTTGAAAGCTCTTTGTGTCCGTTTATGAAGCTGAAGGAGCCTCGGTGCGTCCCAACTGCACGCCATAGGACCCTTACCAAGTGTCGCTCCTGGACGTGTAGGGAGTGAGAGTGTGTTGCCCCTGAAGCTCTCTGGCGCCCCCTAGGGGAGGCGCGCCTCACACTTTGAAAACCACTGGTATAGTATGTTATGATTATAATTATTGATGTATTTATAGGGCTATCACAGCTGGTACAGGTTGAACTTATTTCAATTAATTACTATGCTGCTGGGTAGCAAGTGGAATTATTACAAGTGTAACTAAAGTCTGATTTAAGTGTTTATCACTTTTTTTTTCATTATTCGATATCAGCAAAGTAACTTAAGGTACTACGTTAATGAATTGGAGTAAAAGTACAAAATGTAGCTCTGAATTGTAATCAAAGTACAAAGTATCATAGAATGGAAATGCTCAAGTAAAGTACCACACCATAATGTTGACTCTGAACTGAAGATGAACATCTTTGTCTGGGCATTGATGTCACACAGCCTTAATAATGATAGTCAACTCTTGGCTTCACTAGCCACAGTTAATTATGTTTACCTGGACATAGACGGTTTGCTCTCTGATCACCATTATGGCATAATTAAACGTAGCTTAACTAAACAAAAATCATTGGGATAAAAACTCTGCCTGAGGCATAGTTCCACTCTGAAGGCCTGTGGAGGAACGGCCACACTTAATCACAACTTAACCTGTGAGCTGAGCTTTTGACAGCCGTGTCAAACTTTGTGGATAAGTGACTGCCATGAGTTCTCTTTCAACCCAGTGTGAGAGCCACTTAGCATGTAGCTTTTCTCACCATTTCCCATTTGATCTTTTCTCCCTGTAGGGTAAGAACAGCACTACCCGTCAGAGGGTCTGTCTTCAGCTGAGCGCTGACAGAAGCCCTGCTTTGAAACAGAATAAGCCCTTTTACCAAGAAGCTGCCATGTAATTTAGTTAAAAAAGGAAATGTCTCTCTGTGGAAAATTGCTAATAGCTCCTAAGACACATGTTATGCTTCTCTGCTTTTCTCCTTGAACAACTGCATTTCCCCTTAATTAACACTTCTTTATTAAATACGATTAATATGTCTTTATTATCAGGCTATGTACCACAATCCTTTAAAGTAGCTTGGATAAAACCTCTTTTAGCTAACTAATCTTTGAGAAAACAGTTTGTGATTACCTAAAAAACAATAATTTATTTAAGAATATTCAATGGCTTTAATCACATCATAGCACAGAGACAGCTCTTGTGAAAGTCACAAATGAGCTTCTAACAACTTCAGCCAAAGGACTTATCTCTATTGTTATCGTGCTTGATCTCAGTGCTGCATTTGATACTATCGACCATTACAAAGACTAGAGCATGTAGTTGGCATAAAGAGATCCGCTTTATGCTGGTTTAGGTCCTTTCTATCTGAACGGTCTCAGTTTGTATGTGTCAACGATGCGTCTTCCATGCAAACTAAAGTTAGCCATGGAGTGCCACAGGGCTCAGTGCTTGGACCTATTCTGATCAAAGTATATATGGTTAGTAGAGGTGTAATGGTACACGTACACGTACCTGACCGCCCACTGGATAGACTCCAGTTTTACTTTGCACAACGTGGTGCTACATGCAAGTGAGCTGCGTGGCTCTCACACTTCAATGCGTATCCGGAATGCTATAGAAGAGATGCTCGCCAAGTGGGACATCGATAATGACAAGGTGCATGTTGTTATGAGGGACAACGCCGCCAACATGAAGAAGGTAAGCCTTCTTGTTATTTACCACTAGGGTTGCCAACCGTCCCGTATTAGCCGGGACGTCCCGTATTTGAGCCAAAATGGGCGTGTCCCGTACGGGACATTGTTTGTCCCGGACTCCCTTGTAAAGGGAAAAATAAAAAATATGTTTCTGTTTGCGCGCAATGCAGTGTGTCTGGCTGCGTGCCTGTGTGTTTGTGTGCTGTATGCGAAGGGCACTAGGACCGCTCAGTTGACAGGGCAGGCACAATGCTCGCACGTGTGTGTGTGAGAATTTCTCGGTGGGCCGCGGGCGCGGCATCATTGTTTGTGTTGCCTGTTCAGTCGTGTGGGAAAATGAGCGCTGCCGGTGGAGGAGGTGATTATGAAAGAGGAGAAGAGAGAGAGGATGTGGTTCTGGGCCCTGGCCCTTCTAAAAAGAAAAGACTTGTCTTACAACAAACAGTGGAAGAAAAACACAGTTGGGTTTAGCCCGTGAGTGGAGATATGTCGTGTGTGAGAGAGTCAGTCAGCTGATTGGTGGGGAAATGGTTGGTTGAAGGATAACATTAAGTCTAATAAGGATGTACCGTGCATGTTCGCATCATATACTTTGCATAACTTAATACCATTTTTAAAATATTTATTTTTTAATATTTTGGACAAAATAGCCAATTGTACATAGAGGTGCCCAGATGTCCCTAGTGCCCACCTATCCGATTTGAACATGCTGATGTACAATGTGATGTAGTAGCCTAATGCCTATGTATTGTGTTATAGGTATGCATAGTTTTCTATGCATTTTAAGGGTTTTGGGGGGTTTGACCCCTCGAACCCTAGGGGCCTGCTCCCCCAAAATAATTAAATAACATAACCCTAACCCTAAAACCGAAATAAAGTAACAAAAAAAAGTAACTAAATCCACCAGAAACCCGAAAATCTTCGTGCGTGTGCGGGGGACACATGCATGTGTCCCGTTTCTCCATTTCTGGAAGTTGGCAACCCTATTGACCACTGATGTTTAGCTACGAATTACCCACGTCAGTAAAGTTCATGCTAATCCCATCAACAGCATCTTTTAATGAAAGGGCATGGGGTAAACTTCCATTTGATGATTTTTACATGATATACTGGATGTATATTAAATGTTTCCTATTCCCAATTATAATTACGTGTGCCGTGGATTTATTTAAAATGATGTCTAGATAACGTTTATCTAATATTTTGTGATTTGCATTTGATTTCGTCCAGCCTGATCAGGAAACTCCTGGTGTATCCGGCGGACAACACATGACGGGATGACCACTCTGATGCCTCGTCCTAAAAAGCCCCGGCACCAGCTTACAAAGCTGCGATAGGCAAGATGGCGAAAAGGCCTATAAGGGGAGCAATGGATGATATACAGTGTATATGTATATTTACTCATGTTCATTTTGTACTTTCCTAAAAATAAAGTTTGATGGAAATACTTAGTAGCCTTTCTTCCCTGAATTAGTTGCTCCTATAACAGCATATAACATATCATTCATATATAGAAAACTCTGATTTGATTTTTTCATCAAACACAGTAGTAGTTTATTACAACATGTTCTCACTCCCAACCCGTCACATGTTGACGGTCGGTCAGGGCCCCTCCCCGTCACTCTATTACGCACAGGGTACCCCTTGAGAGTCAGTTTGCAACGGGCAGGGCGTCCCATAGACCTTCATAGACCTCCCATAGCGTTCATAATAGACACCATGAGAACGCTCCCTGGCAAATGCTCTACCCCGACGGCCGGTTGTTATTGTCAATATTAATATAATAATTATTTATTTTTTAATAGTCACACTCGATTTCGCCAATTTTCTTGTTGCCCCAGCTGGTTGACACCTCTTTTAGCAGAAACAAAGGCTACATTCATGTATTAAATCGATGGTAATCCATGTGTGTGGTTGTGGAATTAATGGACGTGCCGTTGTGCGATTGCGTTGCCAGGCAACAAACTCTTCAACTACAACCCTAATTATATTTAAAAACATTTTAGAAGGCCTCACGAAATACTTTAATGTAAATACAAATTTAAATGTGAAGGGTTGTGTGTGATGTGGTGATTGACATTATTCACCCACGGATCTGGGGTATTGTTCCGCACGGACATTTTAGTTAACCGGACTTCCTGTTGATGTGAAATCCGAAAACATTTTTTAAAAATAAAATAATACTTATTCTGAGTTTGCTTGCTTTTCTCTTTGGAGGTCATCACATAACGGCATTGTAATACACGGTTCGGCTGCATTAAATATTACATGCCGTAGTTCTCTATTTATAGAGCCCTGATGAGAAGACTTCTAGACAAACTGGAAGAACTTCCGCCGAAACTGAATATGTGACGTGGACCATAAATATATCAATTAAACAACATCTTAAATTTCTCTTCACAATATAAGTCTCCTTGCAGTATCAATACTAATTCGGCTGAATTTTATATTTTTTTTATATTTGATCCTACGGAGCCCTGGAGGGTTCATTGAGAGAAAAATAAATAAAACGTGGCCACGCGTCTCCATGTTTGTGATTGGTCAAATGTTTGTAACCCCGTCCCTTTCACGTGAACGCACTCTCAGCCGGACAGAGAAACCCTGGTTGATTTGCTGAGTTAACCAGCTTCGTAGGACCGCTTAGCGACATCGCGTTTGTTAGGGTTAGTTAAGCCGGGTAAATCAAACATATCCAGGGTCTGTTGAACTGGCTTCGTCGTACAGGGCACCGGAGGCAGTAACGTGTACCTCAGCAGAATCTGAGAAGAGCAGCACCAGCTGCAAAGAGCGGTGCATTTTACTGTTTACTTCACTGTGTTTCCCTTCATTAGAACAGCTGATTAGAGATCGAGACTGCTACGTTTAACCACAAACACCTCTACACACATTGAACTACCAGAGTATTCCCCTCGTTTTATGAAGGATATGTCCTGTCACCGGGGCGCATGCTGTGTGTGTGTATGTGTGCTCAGCTCCGCTCTGTGTGTGCGTGTTAGGTGTGTTTGTGTGTGTCCGACACCCCCGGCATTTGTTTTCAAATTACCACGAACAGTAATTTACACAAATCTGGTTCTCCATAGTTATATGTGTATTCCCAAGTGAAAGACATTCGTTTAATCTTAATCTCGATGTGCTATAGTCCTGCCGGAGTGCACCGGAACGAACGATACTATCATAAACAAATGCCCACACACAAAACGAGGCCATGCTTTATTAACTCGTGCGCACGCTTTAGTAACTCGTGCGCACGCTTTAGTAACTCGTGCGCACGCTTTAGTAACTCGTGCGCATGCTTTAGTAACTCGTGCGCACGAGTTACTAAAGCGGGCACACATCGTTTCCTATCCCTACACAGTTTAATACTGGCAACTTCTTATCATGGGAAAAACGAAAATGTCTTTTAGAACTACAATTCCCAGTAGAGACGTGCCATAGAACATGTTGCAAAACACACAATAGCCAGCATGTGTAGTTCTGGGGTGGGGGAGGGGGGGTCTGTAGGACTCTTCTTCCGTTCTACACCTCAAAGGTCTATAATCGAATCTGTACATGTTATGGAGGTTCTGCAGGGTGTGGGGTATGCATGGTGTATATCTTGGCATATAATGTTGTGTGCTACTGTTGGTGTTTTCAGCTAGCTGGCTACATAATGTTGTAACTGTCAGCTAGGCTACCTTTCTAGTTTCTTTGCAACAGATGTTTTCCACTTCGGTAGGCATCACGGCGCAGTTTCCACAAGTGCACCTCAATAACAACAGTTGTAGGTACAGTTTGGTTAGTTAGCTTATAACATATACGGCTGTACCGACGCCATTGTAAAACTGAAGTTCCGCTCAGAGCCGAAAAAAGCACATGGGCGGAGCCTCTCTGGTGGTTGACTATTCAGAACAGAGTGGCCGAGCTGACCAATCGGAGCACACAGGGAGGGGGGGCAGGAGCTCCAACAAGCCGTTTAGGTGAATACACAGACTATACAGAGATGCTGTGTGAGAAACCAATGTGAGTCTGGAAAATTGCACAATATAAATCTATTTTAGTATTCCTCAACAATGGAATTATGATCAGTAGAAATGGCCATGACATGGGACCTTTAAGACCTTGTCGCTGGGGTCCTGCCTGACGCTCACCTTTCTACTTCTTTGATGGCACCCAGAGGATTGATGACATCCACCTGGATTAAGTATCTTCTTACTTATAGACACATCTATTTTCAAGCATTTGGACTGCCTAGGTTGTAAATGTATTGGCTTCTTAATTTACCCACGACATCCATTACACGTCTGTCCGTCCTTGGAGAGGGATCCTCCTCTGTTGAATTAGTAACAACATAGGTATGTAGGTAAAATATAAGTTATAACTAACCAAGGCATAGCAAACATGTTATTATTATTTAACTAAGGCATAATATGCAATGAAGCTATCCAATGTAGTGATTAAAGCATATGGTTTTAAAATAACTGTAATGTATTCCTTCTCATAACAACAATAGATATGTCAGGCATGTCTTTGTGTTTCTTTCTGCTTTGATCGTCACTACTTTGAAAACAAAGCCCCGAGACAGTGCTTTCATTTTCTCCCACCCAGTTTTCATCAAGTAAGAGCAAAATAATCAGCAGCACCGTGACAGCATGGCATTATCACAGGATCTATCACCAGCCTGACATGGCTATGACTGAGGGTGTGACACGTGTATTCACCCCTGAGAGGCCGCTTCAGGTCAGCATGCATGGACAAGGTAGCCTAACAAAGGCATGAACTCATTTCACGTTATATGTTTCATCAAGAGTTTCCTCGTGACCTTACTCTCCAGGAGGTTCCCTCAATACCACAGCAGGAAATTCAAAATGGGATATAAGCATATATCACTCACCTGATGCACAAGTAGCTGACTTCAGTTGAAATGTATCAAAAATGCCGAACGCTTTCAGAAATTAGAGATATTAATTAATGTTATTAAGAATGATAATAATTAAATTAATTCTCATGCTTCTAATTTACAGTCATGGGCTCTTGCTTGTGACCCACATTCTTCCAGAGAAAAGAAAGAAAAACACATCCATTCCCAGCCAAGAAAGAACCTCCACTCTCCTGGCTTGCTTTCTCACATCTTGACAGAATGGGCACAGTCTAATTTGATATATGGCGATACAAAAATTGCTATCTCAGCAGAGCATAACAAATTATATATTAAAAAATGGTCACACTTTATTTCACAATGCCCTAATTATTGCTAGATGAAGGCTTAATTGTGAAGAAATGGCTTGACTTTGCAAGGTTATTCAAACATTTGCCAAATAAAGAACAAAGAAACAAAATGTGAATAAGGCGAGACAATTTAAACATGAAACAAAACACAGATGCAAATTGCAACACGGTGCGAATAGGCTTTGCATTTTTTAAATTTGGCAATGCTAAACATACAGTACTTCCAAACTACCATAGTATTGAACATAATAGGAACAAAAATAAATAAACATTGAAACGTACTATGTTTATGAATAAGACTCAGCAACCCAGAACTCTGACTTAATAAATAGAAGTATAAACCACCGGGTGTTTTGACAAAGAGGAAAGGACAGATTTACAAAGATATATTAATGTCCCTCTATACTCTCTTACAACAATATATTATTGGTCTCAGATATATACAGAACCTGTCTCTGATTGGCTGAAACACCAAACAGGTCATTGCAGCATCCCATAATCCCCTCTGTTTCAGCCCTGTTTCCAAAGTGCTGATTCTCTGTCTGTTGCTTTAGATGAAAATAAGGAGCCCCTCCCCACGCCCCTCTGAGAGACATTTGGTTAAAAAGAACACAATGGTGCTCTAGAGGAGATTCAGGTGATAAGGGGGTGAATGGAGAGAGACACAATTCTGGATTCAGTTTTTTGGCGCATTTGACCATTTGTAAAACCTAATGATTCAAATACAAGTGTTCGTGCTGGGTAGTTTATTTAGTTACAAAAAAGTATCCGCTGATTTACAGACGTTTCTTTCCCAATGAAAGTCAATTGGAAAAAGTATTTCTGGGCCGTGTGATGTCACGGAAGTTGTAGAACCGCCATTTGGCCACTAGGAATATTTGCCTCAGTGTCCGGCACACTTCCTGGTGGCTTGTGCCGCAAGCCTCCATTCATGCCTCCATTCATGCCTCCATTCATGCCTCCATTCAGGGCCGGTTTTTGGCGCAGAGATCTGCGCAGGTAGCTCTGGGAGGGAAACAATCATTTTGATCGTTGACGCTCATCCTAATTTGCGGCCTTGATGTAACAGCAGTCATAATTAAGTAAATGTAACACCCTTTTCACCCCGGTTACACTTTTCATTTGCCCTGTACGACGGGCGCTGTAAGTGATGAAGTGGGGGATTATCTGGCGCCCGCAGCTCACAGCCAGAGTGAGAGAGTGAGAGTGAGTGAGAGAGAGAGAGAGAGAGAGAGAGAGAGGTCAATCAGGTTGTATACTATAGGACAGTAAACCAGACATATCGTTTTAAACTGGAGAGATAAAAAAATATGCATAAATAAATGTTAACTAGGTCAAATAAGAAATGAATGAACAACAAAAATAAAAGAAGTGACATTTATTTGTTATTCGCTATGGTAGGTTATTGGTTATGTTCAAATACTTATGATTATTAAAGTGTAAAATTATCTTTTTCATATGGGTGTTTTCAGTCTTCGCGTCGGGCTCCTGATCGGCCTGTCGGTGTTCTTTTCCCCATAATGACCGCGTCGCTACACATTATCCCTTACGTGTCTGTCAGTTTGAAAAAAATATTATTATTGATGATCCATAATTCACTCCCTGTTTTGTCTCCTTGGATACGAGTCAAAACAACTCACAGACTACCTTGGGCCGGGTGCTGAAATTGTAGCCCTTGGACCATCAGATCTGACGACGCTGATTGGCTGAAATTATGTTTCAGCGGCATAGTACTTTTCAGGTAGCAACAGTCAGCACTTGGTTGGCTGCTGCTGCACTTAGGGCTATTTTCTTACTGCCCAGACGAGAGAGGGTAATGAAAAAGATTTCTGCAGCCAGGCAGGAAACACATGACTGATCGTAACACCATTTTAAACTATATTTTATTGTAGATTATACATGTTTCTGATACCAACTATATTATATGTACCTTGTTTATTAAAAATAAAAATGAAAATAATTTTTTTCATTTGTAATGACAATGTCAAATGTGGGAAGAGGGGGGGCTGCGCCCCTAGCGCCCCTACGGGCCGGTCACCACTGAGTGTTTTAGAGTTAGCCAGCTAAAATCTCGTATAGGGCAGCACATTTTTTAGAACCGGCCCTGCCTCCATTGGACTCCTTTGTTCACTCCGGGACATAGTGACATCACTATGTAACACTCGCTTGTAGTTGCTAGCACTTCCACACATTGTAGTTGGTAGGCAAAGGGGCGGGGCATGTCTAAGGGGTTGACCAATCACAACAGAGCCGGCCAGCTAACCAAGGGTTAGGGCAGACTGGGCTCTGGTTTCAGACAGAGGGTGAAACGAGGTGCTGCAACACAGGCAGCATGAGAAAAATAAAGAGCTTTTTGAACATTAAAGCATGCAGACATGTCCCAGTAGAGACACTTAATACCATTACGAACCTGAACATCAGCAGGAGAAGGCCCCCTTAAAGACAATTATCTTTTCCAAATGAGCAATCTTTTCTTTTTTTAAACGAAGGGTTGCCATGTTGCTCTGTAACTAAATATGTAGCACTCCACTCTTCCCATGTTTGACTCTCTTGACGTCAATAAGCTGTTGACTGATTAGAAGCTTGTGTAGCATGAGTAGCAGCATGCTCTGTTGATATTGTAAAGCAGTCAGTCCCCAGTGTGCCTCTGTGTCACCTGTGCATGCAGACTGTGGTTTGTTCTTTGTGTCCCGTGTGAGTGTGTCTCTTTTCTCGATCTGATCTATAGAGAAATTGTGGGAAAAACGAAAACGTTCAGTAGAGACGTCCCATAGAACATTTTGCGAAACACCAGCATGTGTAGTTCTGGGGGGGCGTTCGATTCCAGTTTTGGATAGTCTGCCGTGGTTTCGTTCCATTTCAAACAGCTGTTTGGCGCTCGGCGTAACCTTGGCGCACTGCCACTCCAACATCCAATCCCAGAGCTTGAAGATTAATCACGGGGACAGTAGTCCTAAACTGGGGATTATGGGTAGTGTAGTGTCTTCGGCAATCCTAAACTCAGAAATTTTTTTCGGATTTCATATCGCATTAACACCATATCCCTACATGCATTGCGGCTAAAACATCCAATCAGCGAGCTTAAACCATAGCAATGATGCTCAAAATGTCCCTACATTATAGGCCTACGTCTGTTTTATTTTGAAATTCAGTTCCTGACGGACGCCAAAAAAGCCAGAGATTAAGGAATTAAACAAATAATTAAAAACAAGGATACTTGTGTGTTATTGGTGAGTAAATAACATTGTGTTATTTAGAAAAGAATAACAAATTAGAAGGAAAAAAATACAGATGTCAGTATCCTGAGGCTCTGAGCCCCATTTATTTTCCTCACAGACGGCAACAAAAGTCCGAAATTATACGATTTAAAATAAAAACAATAATCGTGGCTTGATATTGAGTAAAACATGTTTTTATGAACCCCACAGCTTCCGGTCTTCCAAGACCCGACCGTGTGACACGAAAAAAAGGGGAAAATCGTGTTGGTGAACACGAATCAATAGATGAAATGTCGTGACTATAACACAAAATGCCGTGAGACTGGGTTGGAAATACACAACAGCAGCCCACAGCCAGTACGCCGTCCACTCCCCCCCACCCTCACACTACTCCTCCAGCAGAAACATTTGCCCTTTTCTTCCCTTGTTGGTGGCTCACGTTTACTCCCTGAATGTGCTGTTTATTACACTTGAAGCCCCTCCTCACTCCGCCTCTTGCCGCATTATAATTTAATTGCTGCACATTTCCCATCCAGCCCCCCCTCCTCCGTTTTGCCTCATTCATTTCAAATGCATGACCTTTCCTGAGAATAATGATCAATCAATAGGCGCTTTCACACCGGAGTACTTTGACCTTTTAGTTCTGATAGTTCCTGGGATTTTGCGTTCACACCAAAAAAAGAACTTAGTTCATGAGAACTTTTCCCCCCTTCTCAGTCCTTGCTAGAGAACAGGTACTTTCCTGGGGAGTAAAAAGTTCCAATTTCTGATTGGCTGGGCAAATTGCAAACCACGTCCCGTAAAACTCTGAAGCAGCTTCTACTGAAGCAATCCCCAACTACAGGGACCTCCGGCCTGGGTACGCCGTGAAGTTATTTGCGGCCTGCCAGTAAACCCAAAGCAGAAGAAGAAGAAGTGACGTCAGCGGCATCATTTGCGTAATCTTCCCTCAGGGGCTTATTCCGGTGTGAACGCGATCTGCTCTTTAGTTCCATGGGGGAACTAATGGCGTACTTCCATTGCAGGGCCTCCTCATATCTGTTCAAACAAGTCCAAACCACAGACTGTCTGTGTCATGGCGAATACAGTCAATGGTTTATTTATGTCTGTAGGCCGTTGTTGTGAGTGTGGACGGTCGGCGCATATACTGCGTTAGCTTAGCCAAGCTCCATTTAGAAAACACGCATTAAAAAAAAATGTTGCCTGCCGTCTGTCTGCAGACTTGTCAAAGCATTAATTCATGTTTTTTACTAACCGGTATCAGTATGTTGTTACTTCGGCATCATTTTGAAACGTGTATTACAATTAAATCACGGTCAAATATGCTCATCTTGTTGTAGTTGTAGGCCCCTTGCCAGCAATTCTCTCTCTAATTTAGCATGCTCAGCCCGGCTCAGCCTGGTTATTGGCTCGGAAAGAACCTCAATTTTATGGGGCCAGAAAAACTATGAAATAGTACCCGCTAGCCGGAACTACGCCAAGTGGAAACGCAACCAAAAACGGGCCGGGCACGGCACGCTTAAAGTGAGCTCCGTGCTGTAGTGGAAATGCGCCATAAGTGCTGGGAACTAAGTACGGCAAAGTACTTGGTGTGAAAGCGGCTATTAGGTGTTTCACCTCATCAGACCTTTTCAAATGAAAACCACTGAGTGAATTAAAAGGCTTCCTGAGCTGGAGTTATGAAGTGCATGTGTTGTAACTCCAGCTGGAGCTCATATGTGAGCTGCTGTGTAAGAAAACGTACATTTACTAGAAAACACAGAAAGACATCTTCCAGCTGGGCTTGCAGAGGATCCCCTGAGAAACGGCTGCATTATTGATTAGATCTGTTAGACGCAGCTGCTCCTGCATCTGGGGCCAGTTAAAGGTCCTCTAAGGTGTGGCTGAAGTCTAAAGTGTTCAACCTCGCCTTCTGTAACCCAGCAGGCAATCTGTCGTCCTTCACCACAACAATATGTGCTCGGATGCATCCTGCCAAACGATTACATTTCAAACTTTGCAACTCTGTGTTACTTTCGGACGGTAGGCCATCCTTTTGTTCGTTTAATAAGAGCTTTCTGTGCTTTCTAGACAGACAAAGGGTTCAAGGCTATCCAGATCTTAGATAGCCTTGATGACATCATCAGGGTTATTTTATTTTGCACACACGCTACAACAGCCCAGAGCATTTCCATTTGGAGAAAGGTGCTGCAGCTTCAGAAATGTGCTAATACATAAGCTGATGAAGAAACATCTTCACCAGCTTAAAAAAGCTTCTTGTATTTGCAGCGTTTTTCTGTAAATGCTGCAAATACAAAACGCAGAAAGAAGCTCAAAACACAACGGAGACCAGGGGACACTAAAAAGTGAAGCACACAGCTGGGAGACCGGGGCTGCAGTCGAATAGTCCAAAAATCAGCTCCTAAGTTCTAACCCTATCGTCTATCCCTTAACCTCTAAGTGAAACGTCACGGGGTTAAGGGTTAGTGGATAAGAGAATTCAAAAGGACTTAGGAGAAGAGACTGCGGTGCTTTAGAGAATCGACTGCACTTTCACAATCCGACGTGTTTATGATGCGCCAGCGGACGTCATGAATGTGCGTCTGCTGCTGTGGGGAAACCATGGAAACCACAGTTTTCTATACAGCGGACTACAACATGGATGTTCAATAAGAACGAGGGACTACTGTAAACTCATCTTGAGACTCTGCACCGTGCTCTGATGCTGCTGCTTTGCTTTATGAACGTGGACAACAGAGAAACATATTCTTCATGACCAAAGTTGGAATTGAAATAAAAAAGGAATGTGAAACTTATGCTCGTCACCCTCTCCCTCCGGTCCACATTCATACAAATGATCCCAATACGTATGATTGTATGAACTAAAGATCTTAAAATCAATACAAATGTATTTATTATAAACGTTAGTCCTTAACATCTATCACTGTGTATATCACCATTCAAACATCTTTTAAAAGTTGAACAAACCCCACACAGCTCAGTAAAGACTGAAATGTTGACTTTATTTTGATCATTTCAGTAAAAACTAACGTTCATATTTCTCTCTTTGATTATAATACTGATGAACATGTGATGGTAAATGCTGCGGCCGCAAGGCATTGTGGGGCAGCATTTTCTCCTCTGCTTCCGTAAAGAGAGGTCCAGTGGTTCCTAAGCAAAAGGAGGTTAGAAAGGAAGTTTGAAACTTCCTTTCCAATCAGAGAATTGGAACGACACTTATCATGGCTGCCACTGAGGGACTTCCGGGTCATTTCACTCCGTTAGGAAGGTTCCTAAGCTAAATGGACTCTTCGACTGCAGCCCAGGGGACACTAAAAAGTGATGCACACAGCTGGACCGCAGCAATTAGTGACGTTCAGGCGTATGTCCACATACTTTTGGTTATTGATGATTTAGTTTCAGGGGGAAATGACTCACATTGGGGAGTTGTGTGATGCAGTGGATAGAGCGTTGGTGTTGGGATCAGGGAGCACAGGTTCAAACCCCACTGCAGTCAGCATGTCGTTGTGTCCCTGGGACACTTCAACCCAACGTGCTCCTGTGGGGATTGTCCACAGTATTGAGTGTGTAAGTCGCTTTAGATAAAAGCGCCGAACAAGTGACATGTGATGTAATGTCCCAGAAGCATCTCGGCGCTGGGCTCCGCTACAAATAGGCGGCTGGTCTATTTTCGACGTGAGGCGTTGCATAGCGCCGGGTAGGAAGTGGACCGGGCAGAGCATCCTGTCAATCCCCAAAATAAACTCATTTTGTAGACCCTATCCCTCCGTAGTCTTTCAAGTAGGAGGACAAATGCCAGCGTTCTCCTCCGGTTTACAGGCGCTGTGTAAATTATATTTATAGAATAATTATGATGATGAATGCTTTTCTTTACCACTAAAATACAGCAACACATCTTTGATTCATGTCGTTTATAACTGGACTATTACAATTATTATTAACTTTGTCTGCACAAAGTAGCCTGTCCAGGAAATATGACCAAATCAACAAAAACTGCGAGCCGGCAGGCAAGACGCTTCTGAAACGCTTCTGAAACGCTCTGAAACGCTTCTGAAACGCGCCCGGTGGATTTTGACGCTGTAGGCCAGGGGTATTCAACTTAGAGAGAATGTCCCCATGCAAAGGTCCGGAACTTCAAAATGTATACGTTGCTTTATGAATGAGTGTGATATTGAAGTAGCTGCAGCTTTATCAACGTCTGCATGTCATCAACAACTGACTGCCAGTCAAATAAAGAAAGTACAATTCAAAAACAACAATATGTATTGTCAATGAACATTGAACTCTACAGATATATAGTAAATACTGTGGATATGTGTAATGTTCCTCTCGGGCTGCATTTACAAATAAAATAGGAGAAAATAAATAAAATAGCTTTTGAAAATATGTGCATCTTAAAAGTGCTTAATCTTAGATAAATAGAAAATAAAGTGTAGCAGCAGCTTGAGTTTCCCTTTTTCTTTGTTAACCGTTTCACATCATGACTTAACAGTTTCAGACGATTATAGAACAATATCAGTCTTTACACATCATAACAATTGAACAGTTTCAAAGTTTCTCTTTATTTCCCTCTTATATTGCAGTCCCTCACTCACTTTGTTCTGTTCAGTGCCAGAATTGAGCTGGAGCTTGTCCTGCCAGGAGTTTAGATCTGGGCTGAAATGGAGTCAGAGCCATTCTCACACAAACATGCAGGTGCTCATTGGTTAGCCTCGGTTAGCTCATTGGTTAGCCTCGGTTAGCCTGGAACGATACTTAGTTTTAATGTTGATCCTGGGGGACTGATCATATCGGGCCCTGAGACTGCTTATTTTCTGTGACCTCAGTTCTGACTTGAGAGGGAATGTTTGGTCACACTTTGTGTTTTGTCTCATAGTGGCATGTTGGCACTTTGAATGAGCGCCACGGTCTCTGAACAAATGATACACTGGTTCTGTGCTCCCAGTGGGCAGGATGAACATGAACGAGTCCACTCAGGGTTAAAAGCTCTGTTCTCACCATCCACTTTCCTCTTCTTGGAGAGCGCCATGTGTAATTATTTGTCTCTCCCTGTCTGCCGCTAACAGGCCTGTTCACTCTCCTCTCCGTCTTCTCTCCCTGTATCGCTCATTTTTCTCTTCACTCACTCTCCTCTCCGCTTCTCTCCCTGTATCGCTCATTATTCTCTTCACTCACTCTCCTCTCCGCTTCTCTCCCTGTATCGCTCATTATTCTTTTCACTCACTCTCCTCTCCGCTTCTCTCCCTGTATCGCTAATTATTCTCTTCACTCACTTTCCTCTCCGCTTCTCTCCCTGTATCGCAAATTATTCTCTTCACTCACTTCCCTCTCCGCTTTTCTCCCTGTATCGCTAATTATTCTCTTCACTCACTCTCCTCTCCGCTTCTCTCTGCCGCTCCCTCGTCTCTTCTTCTGTGTTTCTCTCCCTGTATCGCTCACTCGTCTCTTTCGCCACCTGTCGGACCTATATTAATCCCCTATTAATATAGGGCCGGGTCCGTATAGGTCAGCGTCCGGATCCGGACCGCGGTCCGCCTGTTGCCGACCCCTGCTGTAGGAGGTCGGAACAGAACCGAAGCGCAGCTGTAACGCGGGGCAGACAGACCCGGTGGAATCCCAGGGTAAGGCTTCTGATGGCTGTTACCGGCACAATGCTCTGGATACGACACTGCTGAGAGCAACATGGGAGCTCCTTGGTGCACTAATCTTTCCTTTAGCCCCCTGTGCCCCTCTCTTCCTCTTTTTTCTCATCTCAATCAGACTCAGGGCATCAGAACCGCTCCCTTTCTACAAACCTTTTCCTGATCTTTTTTTCGGAATGCTTTGCACTTATTTCTCACAGCCTTTTGCGTCTTGTGTGGGTGTTGGGTGAGAGTTGGAGGGAGCCCTCTAGGTCCTCTGCAAAGCAAACACATACACACACCTACATCAACATGGTGTACTCACACAACGTCATGCTTTGACACCTTAACAGCCAAACAACACCCGACACTTCCACGCTAGGATTTTAAAAGGGCATTTGGCAAATAGATTTGAAAAGAAAGCTTGCTGGGAGACTCCCCAAAGCTACACACACCACAGAACATGTTACTGGGAAATGTTTTTCTCTAACGTTATATGCTTCATGTTCGCTAGCCAGCCCTGTGTATTGCTCTGGCTGGCTAACAATCCCCAGAGATAGAACCGGTCTGATTTACAGTAATTGGCTTCGAGTACCGCAGTCATCTCTCCACAGGCATCATATCCTTCTGCATCTACTGAGTGGAACTTTGGAAACTGATCGTCAACAATCTGTTTTTAATGATACTGCCAATCATTTTAAAATAGCTTTTTAGGGGAAAGTCATGTCCACAGAGCAGGAGCTTTTTCTGCTCCCTGTCCTCAACCATTAATCACTAAACCATGTCCGCAGAGCAGGAGCTTGGTTTTCCCTTATCCGGACCTCTGAGACATGCAGTTTGCAGTTTACATTTTAAAGCCTGAGCTGCTGTCTAAAATACAGGCTCTGTTAGAGAGGAATCCCTCGCTTAGCTCTAGAAATGGGTCACATGAACGTTATTGTATTGTTCCTTGTTTTTGAACATTAAATCCCTGGTCCCGAGGAGCGGTGACACACACTTTTCACAAACAAAATAAAACAAATATAAAAAAGATTCCACCCTTTATACTGGGATTATAGTGTCCATCACATGTTAGAAATTATGCATGTGTCCTTTTGTGTGTTGTTGGGTTGACAGTAAATGTTTCCTTTTCTTCTGGTCCTTTTTTGAAATGGGGAAACTTCTATACCGGCTCCAGGGAGGCAGTACTGCAGCTGATGATTAGATAAGATAAGATGGACCTTTGTTGATCCTCGTAGGGACATTCAGGTATCATAACAGCAACATAATAAGACAGAAACACAAGTAGTACACATGGGATAATAAGTATACAAGATAAAATAAGAATACAAATACCGTAATAATATGAATACAAAGAAGGACATGAGTTAAACTCTGAATGTTAACAGGTAAATGTACATATATAATATCAGTAAAAGTGGCAGTGCGGCGAAAGTCAAAGGTAACTGACATCCGACAGTGGTACCTCAGTGAAGAGTTACCAAACAACAAGGTAAGTATCTTATTGGTACTGGCAGCTGGGTTAGGTTAAGACAGTTACTACAGATCTTGCCAAAAAGCCACAGCCATCGCTCACAAAGATTATGTTTGTATGTCTGCACAGGAAGTCTGCTGGTGAAATCATGTTAGGAAGGATAGATGTGTAGTTTCTACTGAACTGAAGTTCATGGCCTCTAAAAGTAGTTCCTAAGATCAGATGTAAAAAAAAAGAATCTGGACATGAACCTCTATGTCCATTTTACACACAGTGTTTCTCAGTGATATATCTGTTATCATTTTTTGAAATGTACTTAACACTGAACATAACCTTGTTATAAGCAATACACATTTTATTCCAACATTCTGGACTCTCCAAACCTTGTTTTAAGAAAAAAAGTGTGAATTTGAACAATGCAGAGTGTTATCTCGAAGATATGTAATACTCTAGTGTGAAGCAGGGTTATGTTTCTGTGCCAGTGCATTTTACGAACTAACAATCAGGCACCAATTAGTTTGACCAAGTTGTATATGAGAGAAGCAAGATAAACTGCATTTCCTCTTTGCAATACAGCAATGCATTTGAGCAAACATATGTATACTCGTTAAACACGGTGTGCGACACAGGAACACGTTGTCATGATAAAGATCAGGCTTTGACAGCGAGCGATCAATAGTCAGTCTCACCATCAGGGCAGCGGCCAGAGGGCTGACCTGTGAAACTGCTAGTCTTTACCTGAAAAGAACGAAGTGCCAGGAATACTGAATATCATGATGTTTTCAAAGCTCAAAACCCACATTATTTGATAAATGTCATATTTGATTAATTTACTTTTGGTTTTACATTGCGACTGTGCAAGTGCGCTGGAGAACTTCCCATCCTATCTAGATTCTGTCGTCAGTAACTACAGGAACTCTTTACCCCTGAACTTGCATTAGATTTGCTTAAAGATGGGTTTATTGAGACAAACTGAAACCTACATTGTATCTGTGCACACCAGTGACAGGGTTTCATCCGCTCAATGTCGATCGTCTGTAAACAGCTGTCTGCTCGCTCACCGCATGTATCACATGTAGAAAGAAAGAAAGGAAGACACATGAAGTAGAGGAGCAATCCGAGTGAGCTGAGAGGAACAGCTGCTATGTGTTGTTGTTGTCTCTTAGGCTGTGACATGCGCTCACATATTTCGCTGCTTCTATGCTGCTGGCACTATTTTCTCCAAGTACATGTTGCATTTTATTCTGATCAGACAGTGGTTCAACATCTTGGAGTTTACATGTTATCTTTGTAAAGAACTTTGTTCTAATGTCTTAGTATGCTCTCTCTCTCTCTCTCTCTCTCTCTCTCTCTCTCTCTCTCTCTCTCTCTCTCTCTCTCTCTCTCTCTCTCTCTCTCTCTCTCTCTCTCTCTCTCTCTCTCTCTCTCTCTCTCTCTCTCTCTCTCTCTCTCTCTCTCTCTCTCTCTCTCTCTCTCTCCTTGTTGATGTCAGAGGAGAATGGCCAGACTAGTAAAGATGATTAAAAGGCAACAGTAACTCAAACTTGTGAAAACCAAGGTATGCAGAAGACCATCTCTGAACACAACACCTGGATCCCTGAAGCAGACTGGCTACAGCAGCAGAAGACCAATCCGGGTGCCCCTCCTGTCAGATAAGAACAGGAAATTGAGGCTACAATTCGCACGGGCTCACCAAAACTGGACAAAAGAAGATTGGAAAAATGTTTCCTGGTCTGATGAGTCTCGATATCTGCTCTGACATCCGGGCGGTAGGGTCAGAATGTGGCGTAAACCACATGGATCCATCCTGCCTTGTATCAGCGGTTCAGGCTGGTGGTGTCATGGTGTGGGGGAGATTGTATTGGCATACTTTGGGCTTCTTGGTACCAAGTCACAGTCACCAGATCTAAATCCTATGGAGCACCTTTGGGACGCGGTGGAACCAGAGATTGGCATCATGGATGTGTAGCCGACAAATCTGCAAAAGGTGGTCCAACCCGGTACTAGCAAGGTGTACCTAATAAAGTGGCCGGTGATTTTTTTAAAGGTCACATGTCATGGCCATTTCTACTGATCATAATTCCATTGTTGAGGTCTACTAGAATAGACTTATACTGTTCAATGTTCTAAACTCACATTGGTTTCTCAAACAGCATCTCTGTAAAGTATGTGTATTCACCGGTATTCACTCGCTGTCCTAAACGGCTTGTTCGAGCTCCAAAAAAGGCTGGGCTAGTTTGTGGTTCAGGAGGTTTCCCATTGGTAATTTTGGTCCAGATCCAACTGGAATATCCCAAAGTCAGCACCAAACAAGGTAAGTGTATAAGTGCCCTATATCTACTGTAGATATGTCTTCATCCCCCCCCTGCAATGTACCACTTCCATTTCTGCCACCTGTGATATATCTTGTCCTTATATGTTTCTTTGTTAAGCGACCTTGGGTTGATGAAAGGGGCTATATAAATGCAAGTTATTATGATTATTATTATTATTATTATTATTATTATTATCTTATGAGACTGCCTTTCAAGCAGTAGGTATATTTATGAAAGTCACTTGCAAGTAGAATTGATTCCTGACTGAATGTCCAAGCTGAGACACACCAGGAGGCTCCCATCAAATGTTAGCTTGGTTAATATGTAAATCGTAAAATTATAAATATCTGATCAGATTGTTTTGATTACATTCACAATCCCTTGAGCAAGTACGATTTGGGGAGAAGCCTGAGAGTTCATTCAGGATGTTAAGTTGAGCTATAATTAAGCAATAGCTCACTGCTATAGGCCGTGGTATATGCTCATTATATTACATGTTACTTGTTAGACGCTTTTCTCCAAAGCGACTTACATACTGAATACTGTGGACAATCCCCACAGGAGCACTTTGTGGTGAAGTGTCTCAGGGACACAACGACATGCTGACTGCAGTGGGGTTTGAACCTGTGATCATCTGATCCGACCAAGGCTCTATCCACTGCGCCACACGCCTCCAATCACATATCACAGCTAAGGGGCGTGGTTTGAATTACACATATGATGTTTGTCAATCTAAAAGATAATTTTGCAAGTCAAAAAAAATGTGTCGTAAAACTGTGAAGTAACACATTTGTTTGCGTGAAACGCTGAATGAACTACATCTCTGGTCTCACAGAACAACACATGTCACCAAGATGGCCGTCACCACTGTCTTGTCAACAAAACGATTGACTACCCTCACTATCACCACAATGAAACACGTCCAGAAGAATGTCATGCAAAGCTGCCTGCCTGCCTTTGATTCTGTCTGAACTGCCTGGTCTTTTTAATGTTTAATGTCAACCATTTGTGCAGATAGCATGAAGTAGAAAAGATCGGCGATCGCCGATGCTAGCTTTAGCATTTCTCCCCCGGGCTTAAATTGTGAATTATAGAATGATCACACCGGTGACAGTACTCTTCAAAGGCAGGGCTATTGACTAACTTTTGACACCATCCTCCCTGAACCGTCCCGAAATACAGTCTAAGCCGTCCCGAAATTAATGTGGACCGAATCGAATTTAAAATATTAGTTTTTCTACATTATCATTAGTTAAAATCATTCAAAGCGACCTTTAACATAAATAAAACATCATACAAATCATTAGATGATAAGTCATCAACCTTTTTATTTGAGGAAATCAGTCAAACAAAATATATTTAAAAAAACACACAAATGAGAAAGTGACTCTAATATTGAATCCAATCAAGTCCCATCCAATTAACAAAAAATCCAACAGTGTCCTGAAGACAGAACCCAGAGTTACCACTAACCAGGATGACAGTCTGTCAGTCAGGAGGCCTTTACAAACGGCCCCGCCCCCTCGCACATAGACGGGAGAGAGAGATCTCATCTGGATTGGAAAGCTTGAAAATACATCATAGACGCATGTTGTAGTCTTATTGCATATTAGAAACGGAGTTGGTGAAAGTAAAACTGTGATATAATGTTTATGTAGCAATAATACATATGACATATATTTTTTAAATGTCTCCAGTAGGCCTACCGATAAAAAGTCCGATAACGTCAGAGCTTAACGTTACCACTGTCTTTAATAATTCCGGCCCGGGGCCCGTTTAATACCGGGGCTCGGTACTAGGGATTGGAATTTGAAAGCAAATGTATATTCAAATATTCGACCCCCCCAAAAAACGGTTCACCGGTTAACCGAAATGTACATATCCTATAAAAAAAAATTGGGTAAAAAATGTAGGCCTACAGCTTTCATGTGTGGAGGCGATTCACAATCAGCCCAGCTGTAGAGAAGACCCTCTCAGCTGGAATGGAGGTTGCGGGTATAGCAAGGTATAGCATGTGTACGTTTAATTTGGCAGAGTTTGACCTCTACACCGCACTCACAAACCTGAAATATTTCCACACATTACTCCTTTTTGACGCCATCATTGTGTAGGACTCTTCTTGGAGTGTAAATAATTTCCGGACTATGACTGATAAAATATGTTGAATACCGGCAAAACTAAATCTATCCAGTAAAAATGTCCATGTACTTTGCCGCCACACACGGTTGCCAAGCAGCGCTTATTGGTGTTTAGGCTGGCCACTCATGTGTCGCGAGTGTTGACAGGGGGCCGGGGAGCGCGCTCATGAACTGTTAGCGCCGGAACCTCGCAACGGCTGCGGAGCTCATTTGCGCCACATTTGGGCCTAAGATGAGGTTTGAGTCTGCGTGACCTGCGTGTAGGGAGGGGCAGCAACCATGTCATTGGCTAGAACGAACTAGATCCGATGGATTTGGACATAAACGCGAGTGAAGTATAACCGGACACGAGAGAGAGAGATCAGCACCTGCAGCTCTGCCCGCTGTAAGGGACCGGTGAGCGGAACAAAACACACCTTAAGACGTCACCTAACACATTTAGCTATGGCACAGTCGTATATATATATACATTGAATTATTCAATTTGATAAAATGTAATCAACGTAAGTAAATAAAGAGGCCGGCGCTCCAGGGTCTGGTTCTGCTGTGCGTTTTTGTGATTAACGGTAAAACATTTCAGAATTCCTCCACGGGATGCCATTGTACATCACTCAACCCACAACATACACACACTCAGAGCCATATAATAGATATATGGCGCTGCACACACTCAGTACATAGCTAGACCCGCAAATTTGCGGGCCAGGAATTCGCGGGCACAGCTGTGTGTGTGTGTGTGTATTTCGCTGGTTGCTAAATGTTTTGTGTGTTTATGTTGACAAGGAGGTTTAATAACTGTGTGCTACACAAAACGTGCAGTCGGTTTCATTTTCATCGCCGTTTGTAGTAGAGTTAGCAGGGTCTTTTTATTTTAACTCTCGTCCCAAATTGGTCCCAAAATTATTTTTGATCCTCCCCGACACCATATTTTTCGGCCCCGGGACGACGGGACGTCCTTAAGCTCGAGCCCTATTCAAAAAGATGAACTGTACGAAATATGACTTGCCTTCTGCACAAAACATAGTGTGAGGTGGTTGCTATGCAACAACACTAACAGCTAGCGAACATATTAGACAGAGCAGACCGGGCGCCCGAACAAATCTAAAGGGAGGGCATATGATTTTCATGGGAGGGCACACAAAACCGTCATGTGCTGCGGGCCTGCGGCACAACATATATCAAACAGCAAGGCCAACAGCATTGCGTAAAGACGCACACTTATCGCAAATACATACACAAATAAAGGGCCACATAGAAACCACTTTTGAAACATTGTGTGTGGGGTTTATTAACCCCAAGATCATCTGGGGCTGTTGGTCTTTGAGCGGTTGCTGGCCCAATAGGAGGCTGCCTGTTGATGTGCTGCGAGGTAGCGTCTGTAGTGGAGGCACCGGCACGGAGGAGGAGGAGGAGGAGGAGGAGGAGGAGGAGGAGGAGGAGGCTGGCGGGTGTGGTACAGGGTGTGGCAACGCAGGTGGTGATGGCAGGGGCACAAGGAGCTGTGCCTCGGAGGACAGCGTTGGTGGCGGCCGCCTTGATGACTCAGGGCTTGGGCTCGCTAACTCAGCCCCGGGGTTTGCCGAGGTCAAGCTTGTGACATTAAGGCGTGCTGCTGCAGCGGCAGGTGCAGGGTCGCCAGCAGCGCCATCAGCTGCAGTTCTTACATCGCTATTTCGTTTTAATAAATCCTTAGACGTTTTAAGTCAGTTTCTGATGTCCATTTTGTAATTCAGACAGAAATGGGAGTCTACAGAATGCACAATAAACAATAAACAAATCCAGAATAGAGTGTGACGCTGTGATTGGTCTAAATGTGGACGAATCACAAATCATAACAGACACATGAATTTCGTTGACGTAGCCTGCACATTTTTGTTTTAGTTAATATCTGATATCACATACATCGTAGCATAACAAGTTCACAGTTTATTTATAATTAAAATATATATATATATTTTAAAAATTTTATAAATAATAAAAATCGTGTTTATTGGGGGAGGGCAGGAATGTCAAATGGGAGGGCCTGGCCCTCCTCAATCCACTCCTCCATAGTAAGACCCCCCCGGAGGTCGAAGTTAATCTTAAATGTTTCCATCTTATGCTTTGTAAGTTTGTTTCGTAACGGAAGAAATGTATATTTATAAAACCGACAAGTCAAATCAAGCAATTTGATTGGTTGATAGCGTTTTTGTGGACCTCTTTGATTACAGATTTGAAAACATCGTTGCTTGCTTTAAAAGTAGCACAACTCATTTCGTCAAACCTTGGAGAGTATCTAGATATCCCTGCCCTGAGGCCAAAGGAACTGCACACTGAGTATGTGTTGCTGTTTGATGTGTATGTCTGGACCGCTGCGTAAAAAGGAGGGTTTCTGCCCCGTTACAGTTTGCTTTTCAGCCCAACTGTATACTGTATTTCTCAGACGCGGAGGGATACTGACTTGTTGTGAAAAGTAACTACAATTCTACCCGTGGTATACGCTCAGTATATCACGGCTAAGAACAGTCAGATTGCTTGATTTGACTTGTCCGTTTTATAATAATAAATATACTTGATATACATATCACTTAGCTGACACTTTTATCCAAACCCACTTGCATACATTTCATTACATGGCAGCCTACGGGAGCAATTTAGGGTCAAGAGTGTCACCCAGCATGTTGTCAGGAGGTGGGATTGAAATGCTGACCCCTGACCTTGAGAACAACGCATTAACCCCCTATGCCACGATACCGCCAACCAGACAGACTTATCGTTCTTAAATAGTTCACAGAGCACCTGCTCTACTGTATACAGTAAGTCATTTAGCTTTAGCCATGTTTTATTCTGGTATCATTGTTCAGTCTGACTGACTCTGCCCTTACCTTATCTCATCCAGCACGACTTAAAGGGGCGTATTCTCATGATGTGTTCCATACATTTGCATCTCTCAACCCTTAGGAATCAATACAAAGGAAACCATCAGTCGAGCAGGCTCCATAGAGGCTGTTGGTGTGAAATGACTCTTTGGAACAGTCAGCCATCATGGGAAGTAAAGTGTTTGCTCTACAGGGAACAACCATGTAACTATTTTAACCCTTGCATGCCTTATTTTGCCTTTCATCTCTGTTCTCCGATAACCTAATCTCTTATATATTCCCCCGCCTCTTAAGGATAATGTTGGGCGACTAAAACTCGACTGATTTAGATGTTAATACAGTTCAGAAACTGCTTCCTGATAATCCCAAATAGACATGATGACATTTGAAATGACGGCTGGCATTTGTAGCTGCTGACAACCTAGTTGCTGTACAAAATCACACATGGCTCTGTGTGTGAGGAATTGCCTTAAGTTGTTCCATCAAAATGCGTCAAAATAATATATAGTTTTTGTTGTTTAGCTCTGTAACCTTGATAACGATGTCCTTCTCTGCACAGTCAGTGGAAAGCCCAGCAAATGTGTATACAGTTTATTGTGTACCCAAATTGCCTGAATAACAGGCTCAAAAGCATTGACACTACATTTAAATCCTTCTATATGTTTTTTCATATTTTTCTCATCCAAGCCAAAATATAACAGCCTTATGTGTTTTAACTTGAGCTATTACTGTGTTCATAATCACCTTATATAAGACATATCTTTACACGTTTACCCTTTTAAGCTTGTTTAGTACAATGGCTACAAAACATAGACTGGCAGTTACTTTTCACAGATAAAGGATGTCTCCAGCACATTGATAATACTCCAGCAACATGTAGCCAAATACTCAAATGAAACAATTCTGTAGGAGATGATCAATAGTGGAGGAAAGCTGCTTGGAGTTTCCAGAATGTTTACTGATGATGTCGGAGTAGAATTGTGACCGTACTTTTTTGAGTGACTTTGAGTAGGTTTTTTGATGATCCTGATACTCTGTGAACAGTGAGTCCAGTTCGTGCGAGACGCCACTCGAGTACACGCCCAGCTGCCTTCATGCTACGTAGCTCTGCAGTGAACCAGGGGGCTGAGCGGGAGAAGCTGACTTCAGCGTTTTCAGTGGGGCGTGGAGATCCAGGACAGTACTCAGGGTTGTGTTGTAGCATTCCACTGATTCACTGACTGTTGTGACATTTGCAGTGTTGCTGCAGGTCCAAAGTCATGATGTCTGTGAGAATGTGTTTCTGAAATGGATTCGACGGTTAGGCTTGATGTGGTGAGCTCGGGCACGGATACAAAAGCATCCTTCTGCTCTTATATGTGTCTCTATAAAAATGTGCTGGTACTATCCGACAGAGATCAGGAGTGAAAGAAGGGCATGCGTTCCTCTATCACGAAAATACAACTGGAGTTATGTCAGTGTTTGTTCTGTGACCTTTGTAACAGATATTAAATAACAATAACGCTCAGCGATTCCAAAGGACAGCACACATCCGATCCATCTTCCACAGCTATTTGAAAAGCAGAGACACAAACTGACATGTGAGAGCGATTACATTCACAGCCTCTCCACTTTAATGAAGGGATCCATAAAGCATTGTCGCCTAAATAAACTGTTTTCCCTCAACCATATATCTTCTAATCCTTTTAGTGGCCAGCAGCCAGACATTCAGTGGACACTGCTGAATAATATATACTCCCCTCTGAGCTGAAAGGAGGACTGAGTCTTGCCGTGTACAAAATAAAGGTGAAGCTTAAATTGACTTTAAGTTAGCTCCCAAAGAGCTACAAATGTATCGGCTGCCCCTCCCCCGCACAACTTTTACTCGTGTCACCATCTGTACTGCAGGATTTATTGGCAGAAACTGTGGAGGCTTCAGGCCCTCACCTAATTTGTGCGGGGGAAACAAGATTCAATGGTGGGGGGGGAATCGGAAAACAACTCAGTTTTGATTTTGTTAACACACTCCAGGCTGTAATTAGGCAGTGCTACATTGTTTCAGAATGTCCATATTTCTTCAATGGAGCCAATGTCCCCAGTAACTTGTCACTTTCACAGTGAAAGCTGAGGCCTCTCTCTGAGCTGCTGCAGTGCATGTGCTCATGTTCCTGACCAGTGGCGTCACCTGGCCTGGGCATTCGAGAGGGGTCTGCCTGCAGACCTCCACTCTCAGGACAGTTCCGGTGCAGACCTCCACTCTCAGGACACCTCCACTGTCAGTACAGGAAGTGCACGCTAAGAATTCCAAAATAAAATCACCACTATCAGTACAGTGCCACTTTCCAAATAGGAAATGCACGCAAATACAAAATAAAATCGGATCGTGACGGATCGTGACAGTTAATATAATACATATGTATAAATGTATATATATATATATATAGATATACGGACATCTTGTATTGTAGTTACTATCAGTACAGCCGCAGCACCACAATAAAATCGTACTGACACTTATTATATACATAAATTATATATAGATATATATAAAAATAGGGACACCTTGTATTGTTTACTCTCAGTACAGCACCACTTTCCGAACAGGAAATGCATGCTAATACAACATAAAATAGCACTGACACTTATTATCTATATATATCTATATAGATATATATATATATTTATTTATATATATAAATATGACATCTTGTATTTTAGTTACACCTGCTAGACAACAGTGGAAGGTTCAAGAAACAACCGTGTTTGCCGGGTGCACCGCGGCGGAGGTTGAGAGGTTCCAGCTGGGAACCTCCACCCCGCTGCGGGACCCGTGGGACCCCTGGACGGTGCGTCTTGGTCACGCTTCATATCGGCCGGCGCGGAGGCCCTCCGACAGTGGGTCGCATTTGCCATTCGATCAGTGAGAGGAGAGGAGAAAAATGCAACAACAATTGTCAAAATCCGTTAATATATGGATGAGTGTTGGGGGGGGGGCTGGACACAGGCCGAGACCGGGCAATGTCCCCGGTAGAAACCGGGTGAAATAACCTAAAAAAGAATAAAAAAGTGTCCGAAAATAGGCACTCGTGAGGAGGGCAGAGTCCCCTGTCAACTCCCATCACATTCCTCCATGGTGTCATTTGAGCGAAACACTTTTACGAGAACCAGGCTGGGGGGTCAAAAGGGCTTGACCAAGGCCGACCCAAAGTGCACGGTGGTCGGACTCATCACCTCCGTGATGAGTCTCCATTGTGATTTGAAAACTTCCATCAAACGAGTCCTTCGGTGGGCGGGGAAAAAACGCGTCAGAATCGTCACTTCCTGTACTGAGAGTGGAGGTCTGCACCGGAACTGTCCTGAGAGTGGAGGTCTGCAGGCAGGCTCCCATGGGGCATTCGGGGCTTTAGCCGCAAGTGTTTTTTCTGTAGCCTCGGACAATTCTCCCTCAATAATATAATCAGGGGTGCACATAACTAATGCAGGTACGCATGCGCGGCAAACATCTGAATTGCATAACGTCACTTGTGTCACTACGCGCCTTTGCGTATCTCAAAACATCAAAACAAACACATTTCGTCGACACGTGTTTCTTGTCAACACTCAATGGAGTAAACTACGAGACATGTAAACAAAAACAAAGACATTAGCCGCTTTCACACCGCAGGACTTGCGGTACTTTAGTGCCGGCACTAAAGTACCACGAAAGTACCACTAAAGTACCACGGCACTAAATCCGCCAGGGGGCTAGTGCCAATCGCATTCACACCGCAGTACTTTCCCTGAGGCACGATTACGCTGACGTCACTTCGTCTTCTTCTTCTCTGGGTTTACTGGCAGGCCGCAAAACCACTTCACGGCGAGTACAACAAAAAAACGAGAGAAGAAGAACTACACGGGGGGAGGGGGTATAAAGCCCATCCGCTGTATGAGGCGTTTGTTTACTTTCCGACCTCAGACATGATGGAGTTCATAAGGGTAATTTACAAATAAAATACCCCATTATAACAATGGACTTTATCTTTATGTATTTATTATATTTTACCCTCTCAGGCTGATTTTGGAAAAGGACATTAACCCTTGTTTGGTGTTTTTCCCTTATTTATCCAAAACAAATGACATGATCAATGACTTGTGTTTATGTGTGTAAGACTTGTGTTTCTGTCTGCTCTCACATTCTTCTATTCTGCAAATTTGGGGTGGGACACAATAAATAAAGCTTCGCCAGTTTGTTTGTTTTATTGCACAGTCAAGACATAACAATAACGGCATCACGCTGTTCCAGGTGTGTCGTATGCATGTAAATTGAAGTTAAATAAAAGTGTGAAATGTAAAATAAAGTGTAAGTAGTTTCAAAACAATGTAACAGTGGCAATATATATAGCAGCAGACACGCCTTAGTGCAAGTTAGGTGTCAGTATTAAAAAACAGTGGCAATATATATATATATATATATATATATATATAATAACAATAGAAAATCGTTACCACTCTTATTATTGTGGTCTTTATTTTTTTGTATAGTCCTGCCTGAGTTTCTTTATTTTTACCCGGCATCCGTGTGCACTGTGCACGATTCCCAGCTCAAGTAGCGAACATCGCTCAGAACATTTGGAGTTGGGAACTGCACACACTGGAGCACTGCGCTAAATCAGCTGATCACAACGTGCACGCTCTGCGGTCAAGCTGCTGCAGTTTGATTTACAACAAGGTGGAGTAAAACACACCGCTGCAAACTTCCTCAGGGTGTTAATGGAAGAGTTTGAAATCAGACAGAGGTGGAAGAAGTACTCAGATCTTGTACTTGAGTAAAAAGTACCAGAGTGTTACTGTTAAAATAAAAGTCCTGCATTCAAAATGTTCCTCAAGTGAAAGTAGAAAGTATTCTCATCTAAATATAGTGAAAGACAGTGAAAGTAGTCGTTGTTTGATTGGTCCATTTCAGAATAATATATATATATGTTTTATAATGATTGATCATGAAAGTGTTCTCCAAGCTGGTGAAGGTGCAGCTAGTCTGCAAGGAGGAACTCTTCTTACCTGCCGCTTTGTTCATCTTTAGTCGCACGTGTGAGGGGGGGTGGGGGTGGGGGCGGGGTCGGTGTGTGGCGTGCTGCAGCAGCAGTCTGCCCTGCACGCAGGCTTCCTCCAAGTTTACAGTAAAACAAACTGGTGGTGTGACCAACAATTATTAATACTATTACTATTATTAGCATATATATATTTATATATATATATTTTGGTTGAAACTAAGCCAGAAAAAAAAACATAAATAATAAAAAAATATATATATAAATAAAATCGATTTTTAAAAATAATATTGGATTATGGAGACTGTAACGAATATTCGAATAATCGAAGAATCGCTGACATCCCTAGTTCATACACTTGTTCACCAATGACTTCTCCATGATCTCTCAATGACATTTACCTCATTTTCCATGACCAAAACAAAATGACCACTGAAAAAGGTTTATTTGAACATGGAGCAGGAAAATAAGGTCAGCAAGGATAGGAAACATGTTGTGCCTATCTAAAACAAATCAAACAGTAGGCTTACTAGCTTCGACACGCTGAAGCAACTGCAGTCAGGGATGCAAAGTCATCAATATAAAAAAGGTGACAAGGGTCCGAGCCCCCCGACCCCACGGAATATCAGCTTTAAAATGAGGAATAACAGGATGTTAGCAGTCAAGAGCAACTAAAGCAGCAGTTAATAACAGAAACGCTAAAGAGTCACATCAAATAGAAATATATAAAAGCATTTATTTTAATTGTAGCAGTCAGTTTTTCATTTTGGCTGCTGAGCATTTTGAAAATGTATTTTCATGCCTCTGTGCAAGGCTGAGTCTTTCTATCTGTATAGCCACTGGTGTTAAGTAACTACGTTCATAAACTCAAGTACTACTTGGGTACAATTTTGAGATACTTGTACTTTATTTAAGTATTTCAAGGTTTTGCTACTTTGTACTTCTTCTCCTCTACAGTTCAGAGGTACATGGTGTACTTCTACTCCTCTACATGTATTTAATACCTTTAGTTACTTCTCAGATCTGGATGAATGATGTGAAATATAACCAGTGTAGAATCAGACTTTAGTTCCACCTGGAGTGAATCCACCAGCTACCCTGCAGTCTACAAAGTACTTCAGACTAGCTGCACCTTCACCAGCTACCCTGCAGTCTACAAAGTACTTCAGACTAGCTGCACCTTCACCAGCTACCCTGCAGTCTACAAAGTACTTCAGACTAGCTGCACTATCACCAGCTACCCTGCAGTCTACAAAGTACTTCAGACTAGCTGCACCTTCACCAGCTACCCTGCAGTCTACAAAGTACTTCAGACTAGCTGCACCTCCACCAGCTACCCTGCAGTCTACAAAGTACTTCAGACTAGCTGCACCTTCACCAGCTACCCTGCAGTCTACAAAGTACTTCAGACTAGCTGCACCTTCACCAGCTACCCTGCAGTCTACAAAGTACTTCAGACTAGCTGCACCTTCACCAGCTACCCTGCAGTCTACAAAGTACTTCAGACTAGCTGCACCTTCACCAGCTACCCTGCAGTCTACAAAGTACTTCAGACTAGCTGCACCTTCACCAGCTACCCTGCAGTCTACAAAGTACTTCAGACTAGCTGCACCTCCACCAGCTACCCTGCAGTCTACAAAGTACTTCAGACTAGCTGCACCTTCACCAGCTACCCTG
Organism: Champsocephalus esox; assembly: GCA_036324585.1. NCBI lineage: Eukaryota > Metazoa > Chordata > Actinopteri > Perciformes > Channichthyidae > Champsocephalus > Champsocephalus esox. The sequence continues at coordinate 36,666,337 of CM070486.1, read as the reverse complement.
CAGTCTACAAAGCCATTCAGACTAGCTGCACCTTCACCAGCTACCCTGCAGTCTACAAAGTACTTCAGACTAGCTGCACCTTCACCAGCTACCCTGCAGTCTACAAAGTACTTCAGACTAGCTGCACCTTCACCAGCTACCCTGCAGTCTACAAAGTACTTCAGACTAGCTGCACCTTCACCAGCTACCCTGCAGTCTACAAAGTACTTCAGACTAGCTGCACCTTCACCAGCTACCCTGCAGTCTACAAAGTACTTCAGACTAGCTGCACCTTCACCAGCTACCCTGCAGTCTACAAAGTACTTCAGACTAGCTGCACCTGCACCAGCTACCCTGCAGTCTACAAAGTACTTCAGACTAGCTGCACCTTCACCAGCTACCCTGCAGTCTACAAAGTACTTCAGACTAGCTGCACCTTCACCAGCTACCCTGCAGTCTACAAAGTACTTCAGACTAGCTGCACCTTCACCAGCTACCCTGCAGTCTACAAAGTACTTCAGACTAGCTGCACCTCCACCAGCTACCCTGCAGTCTACAAAGTACTTCAGACTAGCTGCACCTTCACCAGCATTGAGAACACTTTCATGATCAATCATTATAAAACATATATATATATTATTCTGAAATGGACCAATCAAACAACGACTACTTTTCACTGTCTTTCACTATATTTAGATGAGAATACTTTCTACTTTCGCTTGAGGAACATTTTGAATGATTTTACTGTAGCAGAGTATTCCTACACTCTGGTACTTCTACTTTTACTCAAGTACAAGATCTGAGTACTTCTACTTTACTTACTTTTGAAATACTATATGACAGTAAAACAAGAATACAGTTTGAAACGGGAGTGATTTGAGGAAGAACACTGCTCTCTTCAGTGCTGTACAAACAGACACAACAAGGATCCTCTGAAGGAGTAGTCCTCTATCGCTGGTGACACACATGAAAAGCAAACGCTGAGCAACAACTCAGGAACATGCCACTCTGCAGGCAAGATTTAAGATTGTGACTGCCAGTGAGGATGTCTCCCCCACGCACACACGCACGCACGCACACACACTGTGATTGTGGTGCCCCATGCGCCCCTCCTCTGCCGCTGTGCCTCTGGGATGTTAGGGACTTCTTACTTTCTACTGTGTTTACATGATTGCCTTTATTGGAACCCACACACTGCTCATATGTCATGCTCATCAACCAAGGTGCTTTACAACGATTTCAAACAACTCGACAACAAATTACCCCATTTATTGTATCTATTTCAAAAGTATAAATGTATGTCCCTAATGTCATTCTAATACTGCTGCCCTTCAGTTTCCTTCGCTCTGTCCTTACTGTGTCACGTTGCTGAGCAGGACATCAGCAGTGAAGGCCGATCATTACGTAATGCAACGTGTATCCACATTTAGCAACACATTGCAGCAGCTAATATTGGAGTGAAACATAACGATATTAAAGGGGATCATTTTAGCTTTCAGTGGTAAACAAGTGCCAAATTCTATGTGTATCAAAAACATCACACTCAGAGCCCCAGAGGGAGGTAACCAAGTCCACAGTCAGAGCTAATGACACCATCTGGCTGGTGGGTGTGGATCCTTCATTAAGACTGACCCTCGGTGTGATTACAACTCACGCTTTGAAACATGTTTTGTGGGAAAATCAAAGCAAAAACTGGGTAACCCATAAATAGACAGTTGGAGATGTGGATGCTGAGGTGCAGGAGAGCCACTGGGCTGTGGGAACCACACTCTGCTGGCTGGAGAGGAGGAGAGGAGGAGAGGAGAGGAGGAGAGAGGAGGAGAGGAGGAGAGGAGAGAGGAGGAGAGGAGAGAGGAGGAGAGGAGGAGAGGAACAGCTGGGCTGTGAGCATTCATGTTGGAGGCTGAACATCTGATGCTACAGAGAGGCAGCGCATGACTCACACCGCTGAAAGCTCAGTGGGAGGCGTGCAGTCGACACAATTAGAACACACACACACACACAGCTTCTTGGCTCTCCTTCAGGCCGGGACAGACTAGAGCAGCGGGGCCTCCAGCCAAATCATGCTGGATTGGAGTTGTTGCCGTCAGGCCACAGGTTGAGCCGTCTCCACCAGGTTGAGAAGATACACAGCCTCAGCCAATAGATCAGAGCCGAGCAGTCTCCCTCATAATGGTGGATATGTTAACACAAAAGCTACACAGTCGTAGCCCGCTGGAGGTAAATCGCTGATATGGACGTAGGCGAATACTCATGTGAAGCAAGCAGTGGAGGTGTGTGTGATGTCAGCATCAGGCCGTGTGTGGGAGGGGGTTCAGTCACCTCAACACCGAGGTAATGCTGTTGCCGTGACATTCCTGAATTACCCTTTCACCGTTTGAATAGAAAAGGATGAACATGTATGAAAAAAACACATTGCAGAGTAACCCAGCTGAGCTTTATAAATAGATAACGTAAACATGCACCAACACACATTTTCCAAGCATCAGAACAAATAACATTTCCTTTCCCACCTACTACAAAGTTGGCAAACTCATTTCCCATTAATCCTGTTTCTGTTTCTGCCAACAGAAAGATCTGGAGTCTACTCTTAATCTCATGGTTCAACCTGATGAACCAAACGTATTCTTTTAAAATGCGTCTCTCTTAAAAGACAACTTTAAGACTGAGGAATAAATATACATTTGAAAAGAAAACCTTGCGGCCTACCACTTGGGGAGTGATGCTTCCAGATGACGTTGGCCTCGGGCCGGCCCGCCCCCAGACACATCAGACTGACCGGGCTGCCCTCGTTCACCGTGACGTCCTTCGATATGTTGGTGATCTTGGCGGGTACTGAGGGGAGAGAGAGAATCACCATTGATGTGTGTTGCTTAATTAATGGCACGTGTGCAAAGGGCTTGCTATTCAGCGTGATCAGAAGCTTGGGGACTCTATTAGCACGACACGAGCTGACACACGTGACGGGCCTCGGCTCGCGTGGTGTTAGACATGATTGATTTGCTTCACCCTGCATCCTGCCACGCCGCCCATTAGGCCCGCATCACCCTGATGTAGAGAAAGATACCACTTCATCTCCCCGACTGGACCAGCTCTGTGTGTGTTTCTGTGTGTGTGTGTGTGTGTGTGTGTGTGTGTGTGTGTGTGTGTGTGCGTTGTAAATGTAATTGCCTGAAATCAAGGGTCAATGTGTTCCTTCTTCACTGTAATGTAATGGCGTCTTGATTGTAAGATCTTTAGTGAGACGGACACGACAGCAGTGCATTGAAGATACTTGCACATTACCTTATTCCTTGTGGCTCCAGACAGTTTAGCTCTGTATTTACTAAATCAAATCTAAATTATTTTAATTTTTGCAAGTTAGAACATGGTTGGAGTTTTACAGTAGACACAACCAGCAATCGTATTGTCATTACATTTATATTTATTTCGGGCAGCTACACAACACTGAATATTTATTTTGTTTTGTTAAATCATATGTTGAAGCAGAATGAGGTCTTCACTCTGTGTGCACACGGTCAGCTTGGTGCACAGACACCAATAGTGCTAGGGTAGTACATTAGAAGTACATTAAGTGTTACTTTCCCTTTTTATGAATACATCATTATTCAAACCAATGGGACCTTTTTTATTTCAGAGCAGCGTACGCACCGGACTAAGAGCTGTCGTGGTGGTGTGCACAGCCTTGGATTAATGATGTTAAAGCCTGAGCTTAAATATCATTAGGAGTGCTATCACATAACATCTTAACATAATTTAACAACACAGACATATAGTAACTAATATATGAAATATTAATAGAACAAATGCTTTGATTTATGTATTTTAAATATAAATAACATGTGATGAATAAATGCAGCGGTTCAGGGTCTCATGGACCTTTGAGTGTAACCGTGAATTAGCATGCAATGCTAACGCTCAATGGTGTATTTAGGACACTGTGTGTGCAGATGTCACTGTAATAGGATAGTTGAAAGCAATACTATTTAAAATATTTAAAATATTAGGGTCATATTAATATTATTGTTTTCAACTAACCTAATACGGTTATGTGAAATGTGTTGACATTTCACCCTTAATTAAAGCAACGTTCCAGTTGTTTCCGTGCCATAGCTGCAGCACGACGACATGTCTCCTTTAGTGGAAATGAATGAGCTATGGAGTCCTTCTGTAGGTAATTACGTGTAGCTGACGCTCCGTTTCTCCCACACATCACATTAAGGATAAGATAACAGAACTGCTGAACAAATGAAATGTATTATGAGGAGGACAATTACACGCAACAGTCATTCCATAAAATGAAACTGCAGCGCTGAGTTTAGCCACAGCCATTTAGAATAGATTGCCTTCATCCCAACAGATACATCTGCTCAGCAGGGTCACACGCACTATTTTAGAAATACACGCTATGCACCACAACACGATTTAATAACCACGGTTAACACACGGAGAACTGATCTAACATTCATGTTGTTTTAACTGTGTTTTGGATGCACACATCTTTATGATATATACTATGCATGTGTACACTTACTACATTGTATTCAGCATCTTTAAGTAATCATTCGTAACATATGTATGAATGTTTCATAGAAAGATGGACCAGTAGCACTTGGGTCATGTAAATGTTGCACCTGTCACCACACTCACTAGTGATGCAGTGTACTCACACATGTGTACACTGCTCTTCACGACCGCAGTGAGGTCATGTGGTGTTCTTCTATTGCTTCTCGTTATCATTCCCTGCAGACCACTTGGTCTCATCAAAGTACTCACAAGAACAAGGAACACCCATTTGCAAAGTGTTGCCCTTTGCTACATGAATACTCAGTCGACAAAGTGAAGTTAACAGGCGGTTGCCAGTTTGCCGAACACACATGTGGCATCCAGCTTCTTTTTCAGGACACACTGAGGCTTCCTCTGCCTCCACGTTACCTGTGCTGTGTTGAAACCCGGGTCATTGGTGCGTTTCACAATGATGTGGAATGCTACCAAGCACACGTGTATTTATTTGTGTATCTAACATCAACATGTGTCTTTTGTTGCGGGGCAGAATATCTCACTTGGACTAATATTAACCCTCCTGCTGTGTTAGGGTCAAATCTGACCGATGTACTACTTCCATCAATCATACATATTGTGTTTTACATGTGATCGCCTCGAGGCCTCATGATATCCTAAACAGCAAGCATTGTTGATCACCACTGTCCTTCTTTGTGCTTTCTTTGGTCACTTTCGTTAAACCTATTGCATGGGTTAGATGATGTTCATCCATCGGACACAGCCACCAATTGGAGGGTTAAGTTTGTGTAGTGTCCCGTCAATTATGTTAAGTTGTGTCATGTTTGTGTTCGTCATGTTCATGTTAGTTTAGTTTATGTTCCACTTCCTGTTTTATTGTGTACTCCCCTTGTCTCATTCCAGGTCCCTTTACTTCCTGCTCTGGTCCCTTCCAGGTCCCTTTACTTCCTGCTCTGGTCCCTTCCAGGTCCCTTTACTTCCTGCTCTGGTCCCTTTACTTCCTTCTCTGGTCCCTTCCAGGTCCCTTTACTTCCTGCTCTGGTCCCTTCCAGGTCCCTTTACTTCCTGCTCTGGTCCCTTCCAGGTCCCTTTACTTCCTGCTCTGGTCCCTTCCAGGTCCCTTTACTTCCTGCTCTGGTCCCCCACCATGTCAGTGTCTGCCCCGCCCCTGATTGTTTCCACCTGTGCCCACTTCCCTCATGTATATATTGTCCTATCTCCCCTTGTTAGTTGTCGGTTCGTCTTGTTCATTGACCCAAGAAGCCAGATCCCAGCCATTGCTTAAAGAGATTCGGTGTTTTGCCTTTTTCCCTCCATGAGAGCGCTTTACTTTTGTCAGTTTGTTATTTCCTCTAAAAGAGTGGTTTTGTTTTTTGCAAGTAAAGATTATCTTTCTTCAAACCTTTTTTGTCTCTGGGTTGTGCATTTGAGTCCTCCAGGCTATTGAGTCAAGGTTCCTAACAGTCTGATGTTAAACCAAAGAAAATAAAAAAACATTTGAAACCTTTTTGATAATTAGGCAATTGAAAAAAAAACATTAATTGATTAATGGATACGAAAATAGCACACTGAGGGGCTAATCCAAAGGAACATATGTTCATTATCCATGTCTGTTTTAATGTGTTCGTCTCTTTTTATCTCTTCCCTGATCTTCAAATATAAATAATGTTAACATGTGCTCTACTTGTTCCAGAACATCGAGACCAAACATATTTTACTGTAAAGAGTTTTACAACACAATTCATTTTGATGCTGTTCTTCAAAAGTGGTCTGGTCCAGGTTTTGTCCCTTAAACCATAACATCATTCCTTTTCTCACCAACGTCTGATCCGAACACATTGTGTTGAACTTAGCCAGCGTATATTCAAATTGAAACCCCCAAAAGGTTTGAAGAGCCTCTATAATGCAACCAACTGCAACACGAAAGCTGCTGATGTGTGTGGTTATGTGATGAATGATCAGCTGGTCTAGTGTACGGTGATAACAGCTGTTTTGTAGGCATGAGTGGGGGTTGGTATTAGGTCCATATGCTGTATATCTGCCACGGTCCTCCAGATACTGTGTGTTGGATTGCAGCACCAGGCGAGTGGAACACCTTTTGATTTCTTAATATTGGTAGGTGTGTACAGATGTAGAGACTAAGATCCAACACAGTCCCTTCACAGTCAATATTGTGACTAAATGAAATCATTTATAATGTTTGTATTAAACTACTAATACTGTAAAGTGGGACTAGTTTCCAAAATGTTCCGTAAACCAGGACCTGTAAGGATAGCTGTGAATCAATCCAATATCGTTCCTGCCAAACCTGATGGCAGAATGCTTCCATTTACAGCAGTTAGACGTGTGGCACAGAACTAATGTGGTAAGGATTCTTTGAGGGCACAATTCAACGCGTGGTTCCTCTAAGGGAGGCTCTGAACAGGGGATGAGGAGGCCTGCTATTTGGAGGTGAAGCAGCCCCCCCCCTCAGACACACTGACCCCCGGCAGAGATGAGGGAACAGGCGTCTGTGTGTGTGACTGACGGTCCTCCAGCTTAATAATGCCAGTGGCAAGGTGATTAGAAAAACAACTCTCCTGCCACCGAGGCTGCTGGGGGATGTGACCAGGGCCGGGGACACGTCACTCTTCATGTCGGCACAGCCAAGGTGCTGCAGCCAACAATTAATTAGAAAAGAGAAATCAAGGCGCTTCCCAAAGATATAAAGGATGCTTTCTCTGGGTGAGTATTTTATCTACAGTCTGCTGTCATTGTGCCGGTAAACACGGAAAGAAGTGAAACATTGACTTTAATTAATTGTTTTGCTAAAAAGAAATCACATAACTGTATTGGGTTAGTTGAAAGCCATTATATTAAGTTGAACCTAATATTTGTTTGTTTAAACATATTATTGCTTTCAACTAACCTAATACAGTTATGATACATCTGTTGACGTAATACATTTAATTGGAGTCAACGTTTCCGTTATTTCAGTGTGCTTCATTCACATAGAGGGCAGAAGTTTCGACATGTCTGTTAGAATATGAATCATACCTTAATGGCAGTCCTCCAGTCAGACAATACAATGGTGACGTATGTGGGAGATTATTTTAGCTTCAACTTTTGAGAATAAAGAAAAAGTGTTAAAGTCAGAGCAATTCAAAACAAGACGTTTTGACAGGAGGCTGGGTAGCATCATCCTGCCTGTGACAAAAGGGTGATGCTATTCTGGGATTCAAATACTTTACTTGGGTAAGGTAAAAACATAGCACAGAATGATCAACCTTAGGAAGTAAAAGGGTACAAATGTATTTTTAGAAAAATGTACTTGAACACAATTGTAACTGCTAATAGCCAATATGTCTCCCTTAAGTAAGTACCTGTCATGCTTCAACACTGAGATTGTAGCAGTTTTTAAACCAGAGGCTAAAATCAAGAATGATACCATGAATGGCCCTTTTCCACCAAACCGGTTCCAGTTCAAGATCCGTTCTTGTGCTTAACTGGTTCTTCTCTGTAGCCCCACTTGTGTTTCCACCGCCCAGAGCCCGACTGGTGCTGCTCACGGCAGAGTTTAGTCTACTGACTCACGGCAGAGTTTAGTCTACCGTTAACTCACGGCAGAGTTTAGTCTACCGTTAACTCACGGCAGAATTTAGTTGACTGTTAACTCATGGCAGAGTTTAGTCTACCGTTAACTCACGGCAGAGTTTAGTTTACTGTTAACTCACGGCAGAGTTTAGTCTACCGTTAACTCACGGCAGAGTTTAGTCTACCGTTAACTCACGGCAGAGTTTAGTCTATCATTAACCAGCAGTGGGGGGACCTTTAGCCTACAGGAGCTCCAACAAGCCGTTTAGGTGAATACACAGACTTTACAGAGATGCTGTGAGAAACCAATGTGAGTTTGGAAAATTGCACAATATAAATCTATTCTAGTAGACCTCACCAATGGAATTATGATCAGTAGAGATGGCCATGACATGGGACCTTTAAATTCACATAAATGTCCAAGAAAAAAAGGCAATTTCTCACATATTATTACGGCCCACATAGTAAGTACATCCCCTTAATCACCACCTTACAAGCACCTTATGGCACATGTGTAAAATAAGTGGCATTCACTCTTTTTCACAGTTAGGGAGATGACTGGCGCTGCATGGAGTCCACCATAGAGGTGTATGCTGGAGTTTACCCACTTAGGTTCACTCTAATAGTCATTTAAATGTTCATCACTCAGTCAGTCTTGTTCTGTATTTAGATTGCATGACTTGCATGTCAGAAAAAGCTGCTTCACAAAGGTCTGTAGAACCAAATAAAGCAGAGATGTTCAGTGCTGCTTGGTGAAGGTTCATATAGTTTTCTGGGTCTACAAGGCTCCAGAAATGTTGTGAGTTTTGCTGAGACTTAAGCTAAACATGATTTTGGATATTTATAACCTCCATCTCCATAGGATTGACACTGAACAGTTCAGCCATCTTCTTATTTTTCTTCGTCTTGACATGAAATTATAAACCATAATAAATCAATTGTATAGGTCTAGCCTCCCTATAGGCCTATCTGTGTGTGAAGTTGTTCCATCCTCAAAAACAAAAAACTAATACTTCTGCAGTCTAGCTGCATCTTCTAGCTACGGTCTTCTGTTAAGAAAGGACACTGAATGTCCTGAATGTGTCACACACAGGACTTGAGTCTGAACACAGCAGACAACAGGAGGATTTACAACAGCATATAAAAACAAAAATACGGGTGTGGGTGCACACTTACATTCTCTGTTGTACTGTTACATAAATCCCATGAATGTATGAGATTAAGTTAGCTTCATCATATCTCAATCAGTGATTAAGTGAATAATAACATTTCTATCAGGTTACTATCAGCCTGTCACTCATTATTTTTAGGGAGGGGGCGGGGTTTGGAGGAACAGAGGAGACGGTGATCGCGGAAGCTTTTTTCCTCCTGCCTTCACAAACTTTACACACGTATATATCAACTGAAAATAGTGAAATCCAAGACTTGATTAAATCCACCAAAAACCTGACATGGTGCTAACGCAAGTATGTTTTAAAACATAAATCCATGTGTGTCTGAGCCGCAGGGTCAGTGTACGTGTTTGATTTTTCGTTTAAACCAAAAAAAAGAAAAACGAAAAAACCAGCCTTTTTCCGTTTTTTATTTAAAACGGAAAAACGGAAAACCAAAGCCTTTTTTCCATTTTTGTTGTCCACCATGCTCCACCACCATGCTCCACCACTAGTGCTGCGTACCTGGACTCACATTCAGGTTCAGGTCCGGACTCAAGTCCAGAGGTTCAGGTTCAGGTCCGGACTTATAAGTCCGGACCTGAACCCATGGCTTGTGTCAAGTTGTGTGAGTAACTAAAGTGAACTTATTGTGAGCTAATTATCAACTGAAAATGAACTCATAATCAACTCAAATTCAAACTTGTCAGGTTTATTGTGCTCCCTTCCAACTTGTGTCTACATTTCTCTACAAAGTACAAATGTAAAAAAAAACTTTTTGCCACTTAGTCGACAAATGACTTATGACAGCAACTACAGTGAACTACTACAAAGTTCAAACATTTATTTCATTTACCAAACTAAAGTAACCAAACAGTCCCTGAGCTGACTGAGCCTAAATCCCTAAAGCGTTGCTGAAAGGTAGAGTGTAGAGTAGACTATACACATTACACTGTTACACACCTACTATACAGTATAGGCTAAACTGTAGGCCTACTGTCTGTACACCATGTATTTTCTACAACTCTACATGTGTACATTATACAGTACATACATAGTGATGTACGTACATACTGTAGAAATTAAAATCAATGTTGATATGGCGTAATTTTGAATTAAATCACTATTTAATTTAAATCAGTTTTATTCTGAAAAAAACGGAAATTCACACTATTAACTTAATACTTTTATTTTGAAAATGCTTCACTTCCGGTTAGCATTAGCATGTGGCGAAATGCTACGTTTTCAAACGGTGAATCGAAGGTGAAATGACATGTGATGTTGTACACTGAGCACACTGGGATTAGCACTCATTTATTGATGCTGAATAACGTTTATCAGGGAATGTTTAAAGAACAACAGACACCAGAATATACATAAGTGCTAGTTTTTTTGCGAGTCCAAGTACCGGTTCCCGACGTTATGGTTTTAACCGGACTTGAACCGAAACTTTTTACAAGTCCAGTACCGGTTCGGCTTGCCGGTACGCAGCACTACCCACCACCATGCTCCAACACCATGCTCCACCACCATGCTCCACCACCATGCCCCACCACCATGCTCCACCACCATGCCCCACCACCATGCCCCACCACCATGCTCCACCACCATGCCCCACCACCATGCTCCACCAGCATGCCCCACCACCATGCTCCACCACCATGCTCTACCACCATGCTCCACCACCATGCTCTACCACCATGCTCCACCACCATGCCCCACCACCATGCTCCACCACCATGCTCCACCACCATGCTCCACCACGGCCAGATCTACCACTGGCTGGCTACAGACTACAACCATCTGCATGCGTTTTCTGTTGTTGTGAACATCAACAGCTGCCCTTAAAGAGCCTGTGACACCATCCCAACAACTGTTGTGCAATGAAATATTGGGCTACTAGTCATCTCGATCCGTCAGTTTAAAAAAGAAAAAGCGATACCGTTCCGTTAAATATCAATAATTTCGAACATCGCGGGGAAATTCCTTCGACTCATTTTGAAGTTTTGGGGGAAGCCGGAAGTGACGTCAATGCGGGAACGCTTCGAGAGCCAAACACGGACAAAGTGTGTTGTCATGCGTAGAAATGGTGAATTACTGAGATTAGGCACGTTAATAACGTTTTAATGAAGTTGACTACAGTATATTCATATTTGTCTGTGCTTTCATGTCAATTCGGCGTGTTGAGAAGTAGATAAATACTTAAAACGACAGTTAATTATAAATCATATATGATCAATCATATTCTTGTATGAACCCATAATGAGAATGCTTCTTGATGGTTTTTGAATATGTATGTATGCTTACAATTTTAGTTGGTGCTGTTTGATAACTTTGTGTTTTCAAAAGAGGGTGTTGAGAGCTTCATAGTATGAAGTAAATACGAAAGTTAGTTACAATCAAATATAATCAATTATATTCTTGTATAAACCACAATTAAAATGCTTCATATGATATGCTTTTCTATATTTACAGCATAAACAAACCAAAGTGGTTTGTTAAGTTGAGTGTAAGACTTATAATGATTTATGCCCTGCTCTCTGATAAGAGAGGAGGCAGGTTCTTTCCTCTCCTCTCACAGCAAGGAGGGGGGCTCCGGACTTAAGGGGAAACACATTGAGGCCTCAAAAGGTGGTTATGTCAGAGCCATAGAATATGTCTCGTCATGTTTTGTTTTACACAAACTTGGGAAGGTGTGTCTTATGCCAGAGCCAATGGAATATGTTGGTTGGGTATAGAGGAGGTGTTTGTGGGGTTTCTATCCGGTTTTTTGAGCATAAAAAGACTGGCTTTTTTGGATTTCGTCGGGGAGAGGGGGGGAAACCCCTGGTATACTCTCTCCCGGTGGGCTCTGGCTCTCAGAGCTGGGTTAGATGGCTCTGGGTAAGGTTCTCTCAACCTGGGTGAATATCTCTTGCATTTCTTGGTTGGAATGATGAGGGAATTGCTTTGAATGCTGAGGTAATTGCTTTGAATGCTGAGTGCTGCATGGAATGATTTTGAGGGTTTAGTGACACCTGCCTACGTGAGGAACATACCTCCGAAACACTGCGGGATTTTGAGGGTTTAGTGACACCTGCCTACGTGAGGAACATACCTCCGAAACACTGCGGGATTTTGAGGGTTTAGTGACACCTGCCTACGTGAGGAACATACCTCCGAAACACTGCAGGATTTTGAGTGGGTTTTTATTGCACCGGTCTTTTTATGAGAAAAAGTCACAACTGAAAATATAACAACTGAATTGGGCAGGAAAAGGAAAACATTTTGGTAATAAATGTAAGACTGTGAATTAAAGTTTCATATTTGAACACGATCACAGCATCATTTTGTGTGTTGTTTAGTATAATTATAATGTTGTAAAGAGAGAAGGTAAAGACCCTGTATTAGTTTGGACCTATTTTTCTTCGAATAAACTGATCCCACCTTTTGGACTGGGACAATTTAAAGGACATCTGTGCTCTCCTCTCCTGCTTCCAAGGTAAGACTGCACCCTGCCACACACACTTAGGTAGGAACACACCCCATTTACTGATACCAAAATCCTTCGGGATCGCTTAAACAGATTAAAAAAGAGTTGTCTGAATTGAAACAGCAGTTCATTGAACTTGGTTCTTCAGGAGTTAATAGAGGTGAGATCTTGCTGACGTCTGGTGGATCTGAGCCAAGCAGTAAACTTATATAGACTCAGTAAACTTCGGTCGGGTCAATTAGTGAGGTCAGAGTAATTTACCGGAATAAATTAATCGGGGCCTCACCTAGAACTCTAAACAGGCGACATAAACATAAATGATCGTGGTGAAGATGGTGATTACATTAGGATTAAAAATCGAGAGTGAGAGCTGCTGAATTTCCTCCCGTCGGATGTGATATAAAAACAAATCGATTATTTTTGTGGTTGTAAACTCAAGTGGATGAAACTACATTTATCAGTGCTTTTCATGTCAATTCGGCGAACATATGATACATTAAATGATCGTTTGTTTGAGCCGGTCTGCATTTCCTGATGAGAAAACAAACCGATGCTTTTTGTAGTTGTAGTACACCAACATGTATTAAACGTGTGTTTTTTTACCACAATGTTGGTGAAATTAATGGATAAAATGCACGGATTATTATTATTATTCCCACTCCGATCGGGACACGAGGTCCACCGTTTCCCCGCAGCGAGGCTCCCCCCCGTTGACAGATCATCGATCATATAATATCATAATATATCATATATCCAGTGGCGACTGGTCATTAGGGGCAGGTGGGGCACAGCAGAAAGTATTAAAATAATGATTACAACAAAATGCAAAAAATAAATAAAAAAATATATAAAATATATTTTAAGATCATGTTTAATCATCTGATTCGTCTGTACATTGCTGTTTTAGTCTGTGCTCTTCTAATTAGTGTCTACAGTGTGTGCCTATTGAGCTGTTTAGAGCCATGTGGGACAAAACCCGATCCTGCCCCTCCCTCTCACTGTCTAAGTGAACGGTGACTGCAAAAACTACACTGCGCATGCTCAGAGTATTTTCCTATTTAATGTGTGTGGCAAAAAATAATGACCAGAGGGGCAAAGTGCTGCCATCCCCACCATACGTCATGTCACATAATTCAGAGCTGATTGGCTGTAAGTACGTGTGCCGCGAAAAGTGTGGTGTGTGTGAAGAGGAGACGAGAGAGCTGGGCTGAAGTCGAATAGTCCATTTAGCTTTGGAACCTTCCTAACGGAGTGAAATGACCCGGAAGTCCCTCAGTGGCAGCCATGATAAGTGCCGTTCCAATTCTCTAAATGATGAGAATGAAAGGAAAGGAGGTTTCAAACTTCCTTTATCACCTCCTTTAGCTTAGGAACCACTGGACCTCCCTCACCAAGAGGAGAGGAGAAAATGCTGCCCCACAATGCATTGCGGCCGCAGCATTTACCGTCACTCAACAATCGGCCGTTCACGGAAACAACCGATTATGACGGAGAAATTATATCATGAAAGTTACGGTGCTTATTAAGCATTTTAAAACATAGGTGGTAAATTGCCAAAGTGCTTTGTTCTGAACGTTCATCAGTATTATAATCAAAGAGAGAAATATGAACGTTAGTTTTTACTGAAATGATCAAATAAAGTCAACATCTCAGTCTTTACTGAGCTGTGTGGAGTTTGTTCAACTTTTAAAAGATGTTTGAATAGTGATATACACAGTGATAGATGGTAAGGACTAACGTTTATAATAAATACATCTGTATTGATTTTAAGATCTTTAGTTCATACAATCATACGTATTGGGATCATTGGTATTAATGTGGACCGGAGGGAGAGGGTGACGAGCATAAGTTTCACATTCCTTTTTTATTTCAATTCCAACTTTGGTCATGAAGAATATGTTTCTCTGTTGTCCACGTTCATAAAGCAGCATCAGCATCAGCAGCATCAGAGCACGGTGCAGAGTCTCTAGAGGAGTTCACAGAAGTCCCTCGTTCTTATTGAACATCCATGTTGGATACGCTGTATAGAAAACTGTGGTTTCCATGGTTTCCCCACAGCAGCAGACGCACACAATGACGTCCGCTGGCGCATCATAAACACGTCGGATAGTGAAAGTGCATTCGGATTCTCTGAAGTACCGCAGTCTCTCCTCCTAAGTCCTTTTGAATTCTCCTATCCACTATCCCTTAACCCCGTGACCTTTCACTCAGAGGTCAAGGGATAGACGATAGGGTTAGAACTTAGGAGCTGATTTTTAAACTATCCGACTGCAGCCCTGCAGTGAGCCGTCCTAAAACCAGGAAGTAAGCTGCGCATGGCTTCCCTCCACAGAAAAGCAACGAGATTTCTCCATTTTTAGAAAATAGCTCAAAATAAGATCTGTGGGAAACGTAGCTGTTAGATAAATGTACGTTTTGTTCAGCCGGTTAATATCCTCATGTCTACCCTACTTTTATCATTTTTGAATACAAAGTCTATTGATTAGATTAGATTTATGATAGACTTTTGAAACTAAAAGAAGATAAGCAGGACTTTTACAAAAAAGTAATGGAGATGTTTGTCCAGAAGGATAGGCAAATGGACTTAATCTTCAAGTCAAGGTAAGACTGCAATTTTATTGAAAATGGGATCTTACTAAGAGAGAACAATTCAATATTTAAATGATAACATTACATTTGTTTGGGTATCCTTCTGTTGAACTGTGTGTTTAAAAGTAATTGAAGCATCAGACAAAAAAAGCTTTTGAAAATAATATTATATTTTGATTTAATATATTTGTAAACCTGAAGAGTCGGAGCCAGTGCCTCACCAGCCATGAACCTCTCTGCAGAAGCTTATATATAGACATCTGAGTTTTTTGTGCCCCACCACTTTTGTACATATAGAAACGCCACTGTGTATGCAGAAGTATTATTTAACACATTATGTTGACGAAACACTTGAGTCAAATGTAATTAAAGTCAGATCCACGCGTGTCTTAGACGTGAACGCGCTCTCAGCTGGAGAGAGAAACCCTGGCTTGATTTACCGAGTTGATAACCAGCGTCGTAGGACCACTTAGTGAGATCTCGTTTGTTAGTTTGTTGTTGTTAGTTTGTTTGTTACTCAAACATAGCCAGGGTCTGTTGAACTGGCTTCGTAGTACAGGGCACAGGTGGCTAGCAGCGCTAAGGTCAAAGACACAGACATTATACATAATATTTGTATTTTACCAGGATGCATGTGACACAAATATTTACATATTTACATTTACTATCTACAGCACCCGCCGCCCCTGACATCCCCACTCCCCCCGTTGACAGCTTACTAGCGGTACCGAAGTGGGCCGGTCGAGAGTCCCTGGGATGATTTGTAGTCCCAGTCCACCACTGGCTACATGACCATATGATCGCCCATATTGACGCATCTCATTCCTAAACTTCTAACAGATACAACATAAACCGATCCTTCAGCCTCATGAGCTCTCAGACACGTTCAACATTCACCTGTCATCGCTGTCTGAGCTTGCTGCTGTGTGCGCCGTCGTGTGTTTACATCTGACTGTATAAATATAAAGATTTACATGCAGATTCTGGGATCCTGGACGGTGCAGCTGGAGCGCTGTGCCCGCAATGACGTCACCCATCATTTGGCGGGACTTGAAGAATCCGCGAGAAGATCCAGGAAATGGTCAACATTGAGATTAATGGTAATCAAAGTACAAATATCCAAAATCAGTTCAGTAACGGTTTTCAAGGGGACAATATGTACTCAAATTGATGGGTTTGATGATATTCTAATAGCCTCAGACAAGGGACTTGTCTCTATTCTTGTTTTGCTCGATCTCAGTGCTGCATTTGATACTATCAACCATGATATCCTATTGCAAAGACTAGAGCACTTGGTTGGCATACAGGGAACTGCTTTAGGCTGGTTTAGGTCCTATCTATCTGAACGCTCTCAGTTTGTACGTGTCAACGATGAATCTTCCACGCAAACCAAAGTTAGCCATGGAGTGCCACAGGGCTCAGTGCTCGGACCTATTTTGTTCACATTACATATGCTTCCGTTAGGCAATATTATAAGGAATCATTCTATAAACTTTCATTGTTATGCGGATGATACTCAACTATATTTATCAATTAAGCCTGATGAAATTAATCATCTAAATAAAATTCAAGACTGCCTTAAGGACTTAAAAACGTGGATGACCTTAAACTTTTTGATGTTAAACACGACCAAAACTGAAGTTATTGTACTTGGCCCGAAGAATCTACGAAACAAATTATCTAAAGATATACTAACTATGGATGGCATTAATTTGGCCTCCAGTGAGACTGTAAGGAATCTTGGTGTTATATTTGATCAGGATTTATCCTTTAACGCCCACATAAAATCAATTTCAAGGACCGCCTACTTCCATTGCAAAAATCAGGCATATCTTGCCTCAAAACGATGCAGAGAAACTAGTCCATGCATTTGTTACTTCGAGGCTGGATTATTGTAACTCTTTACTATCAGGGAGTACCAAGAAGTCAATCAAGTCGCTTCAGCTGATTCAAAATGCTGCAGCTCGTGTACTAACCAGAGTTAGGAAAAGGGACCACATTACTCCTGTTCTGGCTGCCTTACACTGGCTCCCTATAGAACACAGGATATAATTTAAAATTCTTCTTCTCGCCTACAAAGCCCTTAATGGGCAGGCGCCATCTTACCTTAAATAACTCATTATACCCTACTGTCCTACTAGGGCATTGCGTTCCAAGAATGCAGGGTTGTTGGTTGTTCCTAGAGTCTCTAAAAGTACAATGGGAGCCAGAGCCTTTTCTTATCAAGCTCCACATTTGTGGAATCAGCTTCCAGTTTGTGTTTGGGCGGCAGACACCCTATCCGTTTTTAAGAGTGCGCTTAAGACCTTCCTTTTTGATAAAGCTTATAGTTAGGGCTGATTAGATTCAGCCCCTAGTTTTGCTGATATAGGCTTAGTTTGTCGGGGGACATCTTACTTCTTCCTTCTCTCTGTCTATACCCGTGTACTCTCATGTTCCGATTAACCCAGCTTCCCCAAATGTCTTTCTTTTTGGTGTCTATATACGCCGGGATCCGGAATCATGGATGATCCTGCGGTCTTGTGTCCTGGATCGCGAGCGCTGGATCTTGAGTCGTGGCTGTGGTCCTGGATCATCGGTCCTGGATGGATATCCTCGTGGATTCATCTTCCTATTATACACACATGCATTTCCAAACATTTGGACTACCTATGTTGCAAATGTATTATCTTTTCAATTTACACACTGCATCTATTGCACGTCTGTCCGTCCTGGGAGAGGGATCCCTCCTCTGTTGCTCTCCCTGAGGTTTCTCCCATTTTTCCCTTTAAACTGGGTTTTCTTTGGAAGTTTTTCCTTGTACGATGTGAGGGTCTAAGGACAGAGGGTGTCGTATTGTCATACTGATATTCTGTACACACTGTGAAGACCAATGAGACAAATGTAACATTTGTGATATTGGGCTATATAAATAAACATTGATTGATTGATGGTTTGGATGATGGGGGAAAACCGTGTCACAGGCTCTTTAAGGGGATAGTTCTGGTCTTTTAAAGTGGGGTAGTGTGTGGTGTATATCCATAATCAGTGTATTACCTACAGTAGACCAGTGGAGAAACATACAGGAGCCCCGGCACAGCAGAGCCATGTGCTGCTGAGGACGTGGGAAAAAGCAACATTGATTTTATCCACCAAAAAGGCTATATCAGTTTAAGTGTACATTATTTAATGCTAAAAATAGCGATTTCTTTTTTGGGTGGATAAAATAGGTTTTGCTGCTGTGTTTTTAGAAAAATGTGATTATGTGTGGCCTATTACAGCTTTGTGCAATTACAAGACACAAACTGGTACTTTTGGCACAATTATTAAACTCAAGTTGCCTTTCATCTATTGAACAGATATGCTGAATCAAAAGCACATCGTCTGCTTTACACTAAGTACCATATAGTAACTATGTTCATGTCATCTTCACTCTCAGTAAAGTCATTGTGTCTGATACTGGCATCGCATGTGTTCATTCAGTCCATATTTACAGCGTGCTCCAAATGAAAATGCCTACAACTTTGACTTGAATGTCTTGTTTATTTATCAACTAATGGACAGTGTTTCAATTCAGATCATGTAAGCCTTACACACACATTCCTCTTTTGAGCGTCGAGTGATTATGGCCTGCATGTCTTTCTGTTCTAACTCAGCGGTCAGCTTCTTAGTAGTTTAGACAAATATCAAGTTCATAATGTAGAGACTAGTTGGACAAAATAATGCGTAACAAATGTTCCATGACTGAGTGAACTGTTTGAAATATTTCTTCATTCTTCAATACAAAACGAAACATGGAATGAAGTTTTTTAGGTCTTAGGTCTTCTTGTTATCCGTTTTTTATTCAGAAAACGGCTTTGGTTTCCCGTTTTTCCGTTTTAAATCAAAAACGAAAAAAGGCTGGTATTTTGGTTTTTTGGCTTTTGGTTCAAACGGAAATTCAAACTCACAAAACGTACACTGAAATAAGAGCAATCTTGTTGAGTCCATTCTGTCATAAGACAGCAACAATTTAGCTAAATAAGAGCTACGACATGAAGTTATTTATATATAACTGGTGAAAAATCAACCTCTGAAAGTGAGAATGTACCAGTGGAGAGAGGCAAAAACGAGTCATGTGATTTTGTCTTTTAGAATTTGTTATAAAGCTGAATAGCTGCATTTTGTAACAGCTGAAAGTGTGAGGTATTTTTATAGCTTAACATTGAATATAATTGCTCACAACATAAAAGCATGAATGACCTGCTTATAAACTGCTCTTTATTTGACAAAAAAAACAAGATTGAATAACTTGTTTGTACTTGACACGATTGTAAAAAGAACGATGACATGAATCTCAACGGAATGCAAACTAAAAAACTCCATTTGGATTTCAGAAAACACAGAAAAGATACCACACTGTGATTCAACGGGGAGGAAGCAGAGGTGGGTGGCTTCAAGTTCCTGAAAGTTCACATATCTGCAGACCTGACGTAGAGTCTGTCGCCTCCTGCCTGGTTTAAGAAGGCTCAACAGCGCCTGTCTCCACTATGGACAAACAGGCATTGTTCAAAACCCCATACCTGCTCAACCAATGCTTGCTAAAAAGCTTATATAATAACAGTTTAAAATCAAGTCAATCCATTATAATGAATTCATTGCTTAAAAGAATCAGCAAGGAGCATTAAACAGGGCCCTAGCCCATATGCTCGTCAAGTGTACTGGCAAAATGGTGGTCAACGCAGCCATGCACACTGAAACTGTAACCCTGCATTGAAGAGTCCCACAAGAATATGACACAACCATGCATATTGCATGAGTTATATAAGGGGGTGGGGCTAAAGTGTAGGGGGAGGGGCCAACCTTCAAAGATGAGAGAGGAACTCTGTTTGTGAGTTGGTGAAAAACTATTTAGTTACGAAAATGTAAAATTTAAAATATAAAGGGCTTTCTAATGAAACCGGAACTCCTTGGTAAGGGCAATGATCTCTCCCACAAGAGTTTTTGAACAACTCTTTATATTTTATGAAATTGTTGTTGAGTGCACCAATGCCTTCCATACGTTTTGTATGACAAATGGTTTATGGGTTAGAGTTTAGGGTGGAGGGGATAGACCATAGACTGTATATATAAATGGACGTAGGATATGTGATGTCACCCATAGGATTCTGCAGAGTTGCAGAGAGCCCTTAGTAGGCGGAGTCGGCCACTAACGGCTCGACAATGACGTCGGAGTTCAACTCCCGCCTGCTCCAGCCTGATACAAATATGGGCAAAGAGGCGGAGCCGAGGCGGGACCTGCTGCTGAAGCACAAATTCCCGATCTAGCTGAAGCTACCAAGCTAGGCTGACATGCTCATGCTCACTTAATAAGCCTTGTTCAATATCATTTCTTTAGCTAATACGACAGCGGGCTGCAGGCGAACCCAGTCCGCGTTTCGCTGCATTCCTTGATTTCCAGTTATAACGCTGAACTCCGCCGCCGGGACGCCGGAGCTAACGGAGCGGCAGGTGGCTAGCTAGCTCCCTGCGGCTCCATTAGCTCCGGTCGGCGGACTCTGGCAGCCACCATTGGGATAATTGGGTCCCCTTTTAATATTTGCTCCCGTTTAGCATTATGGGCGTCATAGCCATAGGCAAGGCAAGGCAAGTTTATTTATATAGCAATTTTCAACATAAGGCAATTCGAAGTGCTTTAAAAAAAAATGAAAGACATTAAGAAAATGGCAATTAAAATCAGTCATTAAAAAGAAAAGATAATAAAAGAAACATTAAAAGAAAAAAATACATCGATAAAAGTTACAGTGCAGTTTAAGATGTGAATAGTTCAATTAAAAGCATAGACTATAAAAGTCTTAGCCAAGGCTGAATCATAAACTAAACTGTGTGTATATATATATTAGGGCCGGAACTTTAACGCGTTAATCAAGATGAATTAATTACACAAAAATTAACGCATTTTAATCGCACTTTAATCGCACTTATTTTTGCACAGCGGAACGTTTCTCACTGGATGAGTTTCAGGCGTACCGATTATACTGGAGCACCAACTAACGTTCGTGACTTCAGCATGGGACTTCAAACAACAACAAACCACGGTGAACAATAGTCAAACATGAACGAACAAGCTGATGGGACCGCTTTGGTCGGCCCCGTGGATGGGACATTTTGTTTTAAAAAACGGACGGATGGAAGCGTCGATAAGAGCACGGTTGTGTGCAAATTATGCAAAAAAGAATGTGCATATCACCGCAGCACATCACGCCTAAAGTATCACCTAAATGCAAAGCATGTAGCAGCTAGCGTGGACGTTAGCCCGACTCCGAGTGCAAGGAACCACACCCTGACCCAACCCTCACTCAACCAGATAACTGGTTTCAGGGCCAGGATAAGTCAGTCCACGTCTGAGAGAATACCCAGCTCCCTGGCTCACTGGACTGCACTCGACTCGAGACCACCTGGAGTCACATCCATGTGGAAACTGCTTCTCCCTGTTCTCAGGTCAAATATGTATATTTGATTAAAAATGCGATTAATTTCGATTAATTAATTACAAAGCCTCTAATTAATTAGATTATTTTTTTTAATCGAGTCCCGGCTCTAATATATATATATATATATATATATATATATCTATATATATATACACACACATGTATAAAGGGTTACGTCTTTAGCTGGCTAATAAGCTATATAAAAAGCTAAGCTAACAAGCACACAAACACCTGCTAACATGTATAATATTATCATTTTACAGAACGAAAAAAAGCTGAGAGTACACTTCTTGGAACTTATGTTTGTACATTCAACCGCACAGCATGACATTTTAATTGTCTGATATTTGAAACAACATTCCCTTAAAGGCACACCACCAACACGGCTAAAGGGTCAAGTACAGTAACTACAACTAGCTAACGTTGTAGCCTATCAGAGTGGAGAAGTTGCCGTTAGCTGACAGTGAGGCACGTACCTGTCCTTCAAAGTGACCATGCCCTAATTTATGCAAAAATGTTAAGACCAAATATAAATAAAAGAGTTGCGTTATAAAACAATTCACTCAACAATTAATAATCATTAAGGTGGAATCTAACTATATCCCGAATAATTTGTATTGCATCCATGGTTAGAAACATGTTTATTTCTACTGTAAAGTTGGGCATTTTAACATGGGGTCTATGGAATTTCCTCCTTTCTGCAGTCATCGCCTATCTGCCAATAGATGAACTGCAGTTTTCGGCACTTCCTTATTGGTGTCCCGGCTCTGCCCCAGAGTTTGCCGCTTGGGCTGTAGATGTTATCTGGCCTGCATTCTTATAAAGCAAGCCAAACATGGTGCGGATCAGACAAGGTTTCTGTGATTTCACAGCCACTTCCTGGTTCAAGGCAAGGAATGCGACAATATACCAGGTCGATATGTTGAGGTCCTCAGGCCTTGATTCATTGAAGGCATGTCACGTTTGGTGCAGGTTGGGCAATGTTGAGTGACGTGATATCCAATTACTTTAATTGCAAGTCATGCCACGCAATTTCAAAGGCATTTCACGAACACTTGAAAGTTATAATAATCTAAAATAAATGATTGTCCTTTTACCTACGACCTCATTGTTCGAGGTTTCAACTCTTCTTTGTAAACCGGCTCCATCCACTTTCATGCTCGGGCCCTAATAAGCTAAGGACCGAGGACATGCTGAGGGGAAATATATCTGACAGGAGGTCAGCTGAAATGATTCAGAATGTCATGTGATGCCTCCTTGTGAAGGTGTTCCAGGGATGTCCCAGTGGGAGGAGACCCCGGGCAGACCCAGCACATGCTGGAGGGATGCCATGTCTCTGTTGCCCTTTGTGTTACGTTGCTTAGCCTGTTACCATTGCAACTCAGATCTCGATAAGTGGAAAATGGATGGAAAGACTGGCTTCTCCTAATTCCAGACCCTACGCTATTTACTGATTTATCTTATGACTTATCACAAAATTGTACCCATTTATGCAGCTCCGTCCTGGAGCCAACAGTACATATAAAGTACAGCCAAGCTGAACAGAAATGGAAAAAAGGGACCGTATTGTGCTTATTTTAACAAAGTAATGTCCATTATTCCTACTCATTCATTACATCCAAACAGGTTCTGTTTTTAGAGTGGTGTTGCATCTGCTCTAGCAATATTAGACAGCACAGTATGCACTCTTAGGTGTGATGCTCAGGTGAGACCTGAGGTGATGTTTTCAGGTTTCATAGAGCCTCACTGTGTTAATAGGTTTTATAAAACACAATAAATGCCAGGTAAACAATTAAACAAAGAACAATTAAACCAACAATCTGATTTTACACATGATGAAAATAATGTGAAGAAACTGAAAAAGAGAAAAGCCTTTGCTCAAGATTGTAAAAAGTTGAGTCTGAGCCTTTTCCATCTCCTCACATCAAAGCCTCTCCTCCTGAGCCAACATTCACCAAATCGAAAATAGATGTTAACTGTGCTTTCATAACTAATTACCATGCAACTGAAACATCAAAGGAATCACTGTCAGGGAGTTTTCCAATCTGCCATCTCATGTCGGAGCAACAGACATATGTGACAGATATCTGGGTAACATTCAGTGTTCTTGTCAGTGGTTATTGTTAATTCGGAGGCACACCCAAATCCAAGGGAAGGAACAAGAAAGGGAGCCAAACATCCCCGCTTGGAAATATTATAAAACACTTGGGGCGCTTATGCTTTGCTGAGGTGGAAATAAACAAGGTTAGTTTTCCCACTGGTTGGTTGAAGGCACATGCAACGACACCTGCCTTCAATCTTCCAAGCTTTCTCAGTTCAAAGGCAGTGTTTCATGGGGGACATATTGCATCTTGTGTGCCAGTTTCCAGGTTCAAATAGTGACAGCAGCGCTGAAGTAAAACCAAATGGTAGAGTATGATGCACTTTGTACATAGGGGAGATGAGCCAATTTAGACTTATGTTGTCCTCTAGGCAAGGAACATGTTGATAGAAGTCAAATGACAACAACCTTTACTTCAAGATGTCTTCTGTCCATCAGAATGAAAATAATGCATCTATCCAAGAACATATGACTTCTCAAAAAAAGGTTTTCTTGCTGCTTAACTTGCTCCATCTAAGGGGTAAATTAATCAGAGTCAAGGGAAGTAAAACGAGGGGTTATGTATTGTAACCCTGGTCATATAAGCACAGGCGGAGCCCTCTACTGGACTCTATGGGTACTACTCTCCATCATGCCGTGCGTGCATTCACCTACTGAGTTAGGTAAACGTAGCCGGCCAATCGGGGTGAGCCTACCTGAATGCGTGCGCAGGCCCACAGTATATCAGGCGGCTACGCCCTCCGACCGTCATCCTACACCCTCTTCAGCGAGCGGCATAGGAAAGACAGGGCCCCCAGGTAGAGTCCTGCACGGGTCTGATTTTCAAGACCCGCTCCCAGACCCGCACCCGCGACGTGCAATACCGAACCCGCCTCGCTACCCGCACATATTGCCAATTAGTTCCGCAACCCGACCCGACCCGTCGGCACAAGATCCGCAACCCGAACCCGCATATATATGAGTAGTGAAAACGTGCAATTATTAACACACGCAGTTGCATTTTGTCTCAAAAAGCGTGGGATGCCTCCCAGACGTTGGATTTCGCTCTTGAGGAAGTGTTATTGAAAATGCTGTATTCTCCACTAGAGAGCTTCACCTCAGCCATTTCGAATGTGGCGCGCACAGCAGCAGATTGATGCACTGCAGAGGTTATGATTATGCTCGGTCCCGCGGGGGAGAAGTCTGAGGATTTAAACATTAAACAAAATTATTATTATTTTGATATATTTATTATGCAACACCCGCGACCCGACCCGCATCATCTTTGTTTTACCCAGAACCGAACCCGGAAAAAAGCGTTTGAAAAAAATACCACCCGCGAATCACTTTTTTTTGCGGGTCACCCGTCGGGTACCCGGGATCGACCCATCACACTGTCCCTGACCGGTTTTTGGCTAACATCCACCGCATCACCACTTCCTCCCATTCGGCTGTAACCGTGGAAAAGTCGGGGCCGCAGCTTGGATAAGGTACACTCACACACGCTTTTGTTTTGCTGTTATTTATTTTTAACAGTCGTGCAAGTGTTGGGATGAAAATAAGGAACTCTAACATTTGGAATCATTAACTGTATTACACAGTTAAAAACAAACCACAAACAGTACCACACACACTCAGATGGCCATATTATTTATAATGGCTGATGTCAAACAAAAAGGTTCAATAAGCTGTACAAATAAAAATAAAATATTAAAATAAATAATAAGAAATTATTTCAATCACAATCAATAAAAGGCAATACAGAACTGTATAACATCTCCTGATGTCAAAATATAAAATAAATACAATGATAAATATAAAACAAAATCAAATGTGTACCTTTAGGAGCAATGTCTAACATGAGTAATTAACTTGTGAGTGTGTGAGGCCATTATGCCTAAATAAAGGTACTCACGCTTTACTCTATTTTCAAGTTTGTCTTCAGAAAGACGAGTTGGTCTACGTTGTCAGCAGTGAGGGCAGATCTGTTGGCGGTAACTATGTCACCTGCCGTCGAGGAAACGCTCTCGCTGGGGACTGAGACTGACTCGGATGTGACTGACCATGTTTGACGTGTTACCACCAGCATACCGCACCGCTGTCGAACAACGCCGACACACCGTCCTCGTCCGATCCACAACTCGCACCCCATCATTGTTGTAGTCCACAAGGAATCCGAAATGTTCCCACACACCTGATTTAAAAGAAGCAGGTGGGTCTTCTAGCTCATGTGTGTTGTGTGAACTCGCTGTAGCTACTAACTTTTCTTCTTCATGTCTTGTGTTCGTTTTGTTGTGTTTTGTTCTTGTTCTTCATTTTTTATTTATGGGCGGCTGGCTTTTAGGCGCAATACTGCCCCCTGGATTATATATAGTGTAATACTGCCCTGAGTGACAGACTTTTTTCCCACTCGTAAAAAAAGGCGTATTCGCCGTGTGACTGCATGTGCCGAACCGTGACGTCCGAACCGTGACGAATACGGATACCTTTACACCCCTACTCACACACGCTTACCCCGTGTAGAGTGTGCATGGACAATAGTGAGGAAGGCTCTCCCCGCCTGCCCATAGGCCCATACAGGGACAACTTCCTCACTATTGTCCCTGTAAGAGGCTTACTGCGCACCATGTTTCCCGGGTCCATAAAGGAGCATGGGAAAAAACACAAGTGCATTATGTCCAGGGGGGGTCAGATACCTACTGAATGACTCGGTGACAGTCATTATATAATGTGAGATATTTTGCTTAATATTTGGAGAACAACAACAATCCTGATATCATTAGAAAGCTAGGAATCTCCACTTTCCAACAGTATATACAACTCAAAATGTGCCTTCGGGTCAATGCGACTGATTTCGATGGAGCAGGTCACTTATATTCTGCACTCACAGCTGAATAAGGCTGTTGACATAGCCACAGCCCGTGTAAAGTGTGCACGGACCCCAGTGGGGAGGGCTCTCCCCGCCCGTCCATAGGCATGTGAAATGCACTCGCAGAGCCATCCTGTCAGGCGCCTCTTGGAGAGAGCTTTTCCAGCCACACCATCCCCAAAGCACACCAACAGCTGTTCAGTGCGCCTAATGGAAGCCGTGCGCATAACATGCTAGCGCTCGCACCGGGCAGAGGAGGTGCAATTTAGCCTCCCTGGCCTCAATATGGGGTGGAAGACTAAAGCAACCTAACTGAATAGCCCTTGACCTGAACGAACTCCTTAGGCTCCTAGGAGTAAAGGAGGGGTTCGGTCTGAGTGTCGCCCCGCTACGGTCACCCCGGATCAAAAGGCAGCTTGGGTGCACCGACAGAGCGGTCAGCTCGGAAACTCTTTTGGCCGAAGTCAAGGCAAGTAGCAACGCTGTCTTCCATGACAGTGCTTTCAGAGAGGAGAGCTCCAGAGGCTCAACTGGTTCTGTGACCAGAGCCTCGAGCACCAGCGGCAGGTCCCACTGTGGGGCGGAGGCGTGCACTACTGGGCGCTGCCTCCTGACCCCCTGCAAAAACCGCGACATAAGCGGCTGACTGAAGGCTGACCTGCCTCCAAATCCCTCATGGCAGGACGAAATGGCTGCTGCATAGACCTTGATTGTGGAATGAGCCAGCCCCCTGTCCACCAGTATCTGTAAGTAGGTAAGAATAGAGCCCAGCTTGCATGACAGAGGCTCTAGACTCCTTCCTTCACACCATCGCCGGAATCCCGCCCACTTTGGCCTGTAACAGGCTGTGGTGGATGCCGCTCCTGCTGCTTGGATAAGTCTGAATAACGTTGTCCGAAAGTCCCACCTGTCTCAGCCTGTCCCTCTCAGGAGCCAAGCCTGGAGAGGTTGGCCCAGAGTGGGTGACGCACCCCAGACTTGAGGAATCGTCCAGGGCTGGCCCACCATCATCTGTGTCACCTCCGCGTACCACGGCGTCAAGCGGCGACCTAACTGTTGAATGGTGTTATCAATATCAGGTTGAATCATTTGATCCCATGGTATAGCTTGACACAAATACCTAGTGAGTCTTCAAATTAATTGTGTAACATAACTATGAAATAAAAGAATGGGAAAAGAATGAAGTATGCAGAGCGTTTCATGCTTCTGCATCCATGGTCCCTGAGTATGTCTGGTTTTTCATACTGATATGGTCAGAGCGGCTCGAAGGCTTTGCGATCCCTCCTTCTCTTGCTGGGTTTTCGTACAGTGTAAACTAATTGCCTGCTCTCACTGACGGCTGCTTTCATCGTTGCTGTGCATTCCTCTCTGCGTAGTAAGCCCCTCAGACCCTTCTAAACCGACCCATAAGTACAAACTGTTCAGCATCAAAATATAGTTCAAATATCTGACTGCAAAAGAGGTAAAACCCTGTTCAGGTAGCTTATCCTCTCTTTGTGTCCATGTCTCCCGTCTCTTCGACATGTTGCCTGCCTCCTTTTATTGCCTGCAGATTTGAAGGTTCTTGCCAAATTAAAATATACTCTGCACTTCTTTTCAGCAGGTGGTGCATAATGCAGGGACAACAACTCAAACAAAAACTGCTGTTTGCAATTCTGTCTGTCCCAACAGCACCCTCAACACTGACATCCTCCGTCGGTAAGGGTGATCGATTTTCAAAGTCTCAAAAGAATGTTTTGGGCATGCCAATACACCACACATTTGCAGCAAACTGATTTCCAAGGAGCAGGAGGGTTATGAAGGCCTACCAATTATAAATCTACAAGTCGTAGTCCTTTCTAAAACTTACTTGGTGCAAAGCTTAAGAGTAGATCATTTCCATGGAGATTAGAGGAGTTACAGGCAGAGGCCCTTCGCCCTGATATACGCCTCAATGCTGACGTCGCCCCCTTTACCAACGTCTATGCTCTTCCTTCACCCAAAAACACCTTCCTGACAACTCTTCTCTCCAGTCACCCCTTGTAGTTCACTGACCAGATGAAGGAGCTGGTGAGGGCCTGAACCAAACTCACCCCCCCTCCCTACTCCACTAAATCCAGCATTATCAATTATTCCCCACAGGATCATACTATGTCTCCGTAATCTCCTCTGTGCTGGGTCCAGGCTGCTAGGCTAACGGGTTTACAGTAACATGGCTTGTTCAAGGAGACGCTGGGGTCCTGCCTACAAGTACTTATGTTTCTGTTTCAAGGTGATCAAGATTCAAGGCTTTTATTGTCATTCGTACATAGCTACAGTTTAGTTATGTTGATGACAATCTTAGGTCCTCCAGCAGTGCAACACAATACAACAGATAAAATAGTGCAAGTAAATACAATAAAATAGAATAGAAGTAGTGCCATAAGAGTCTATATAGAAGTGATACTTAATGTGTAAGTTACAAACAGGTGAATGTTATGAATGTTACATTACATTGCATGCAGCTGATACATACACTATGTAGCTGATACATACACAATGTATCAGCTGCATGTTCTGAGTTCAGGTATTTAGTAGTCTTCTGGCCTGTGGGATGAAGCTGTCTCTGAGTCTGGTGGGTTTAGTCCGGATGCTGCGGCACCGCCTGCCAGACGGCAGCAGACAGAGCAGTGTGTGGCTGGGGGGACGGGGGTCTTTGATAATCCTGAGGGCTTTCTTCCTGAGCCGCTGGGAGTGAAGGTCCTCCATGGATGGCAGCTCCGTCCTGGGTTAGGGTTCTGGTGATGTTCTGTGCAGCTTTCACCACCCTCTGTAAAGCCTTATGATTGAGGGCGGTGCAGCTGCTGTACCAGGCCGTGATGCAGCCAGTCAGGGTCCTCTCTATGGAGCACCTGTAGAAGGTCAGGGTCCTCTCTATGGTGCACCTGTAGAAGGTCAGGATCCTCTCTATGGAGCACCTGTAGAAGGTCAGGATCCTCTCTATGGTGCACCTGTAGAAGGTCAGGATGCTCTCTATGGAGCACCTGAAGGTCAGGACCCTCTCTATGGAGCACCTGAAGGTCAGGATGCTCTCTATGGAGCACCTGTAGAAGGTCAGGATCCTCTCTATGGAGCACCTGTAGAAGGTCAGGATGCTCTCTATGGAGCACCTGAAGGTCAGGATGCTCTCTATGGAGCACCTGTAGAAGGCCAGGATCCTCTCTATGGAGCACCTGTAGAAGGTCAGGATCCTCTCTGTGGTGCACCTGTAGAAGGTCAGGATGCTCTCTATGGAGCACCTGTAGAAGGTCAGGTTCCTCTCTATGGAGCACCTGTAGAAGGTGAGGATGCTCTCTATGGAGCACCTGTAGAAGGTCAGGATCCTCTCTATGGAGCACCTGTAGAAGGTCAGGATGCTCTCTATGGAGCACCTGTAGAAGGTCAGGTTCCTCTCTAGGGTGCACCTGTAGAAGGTCAGGATGCTCTCTATGGAGCACCTGTAGAAGGTCAGGATCCTCTCTATGGTGCATGTAGAAGGTCAGGACCCTCTCTATGGAGCACCTGTAGAAGGTCAAGATGCTCTCTATGGTGCACCTGAAGGTCAGGATGCTCTCTATGGAGCACCTGTAGAATGTCAGGATCCTCTCTATGGAGCACCTGAAGGTCAGGATCCTCTCTATGGAACACCTGTAGAAGGTCAGGATCCTCTCTATGGAGCACCTGTAGAAGGTCAGGATCCTCTCTATGGAGCACCTGTAGAAGGTCAGGATCCTCTCTATGGAACACCTGTAGAAGGTCTAGATGCTCTCTATGGTGCACCTGAAGGTCAGGATCCTCTCTATGGTGCATGTAGAAGGTCAGGACCCTCTCTATGGAGCACCTGAAGGTCAGGATCCTCTCTATGGAGCACCTGTAGAAGGTCAGGATTCTCTCTATGGTGCACCTGTAGAAGGTCAGGATCCTCTCTATGGAGCACCTGAAGGTCAGGATCCTCTCTATGGAGCACCTGTAGAAGGTCAGGATCCTCTCTATGGAGCACCTGTAGAAGGTCAGGTTCCTCTCTATGGAGCACCTGTAGAAGGTGAGGATGCTCTCTATGGAGCACCTGTAGAAGGTCAGGATGCTCTCTATGGAGCACCTGAAGGTCAGGACCCTCTCTATGGAGCACCTGAAGGTCAGGATGCTCTCTATGGAGCACCTGTAGAAGGTCAGGATCCTCTCTATGGAGCACCTGTAGAAGGTCAGGATCCTCTCTGTGGTGCACCTGTAGAAGGTCAGGATGCTCTCTATGGAGCACCTGTAGAAGGTCAGGATGCTCTCTATGGAGCACCTGTAGAAGGTCAGGATCCTCTCTATGGAGCACCTGAAGGTCAGGATCCTCTCTATGGAGCACCTGTAGAAGGTCAGGATCCTCTCTATGGAGCACCTGTAGAAGGTCAGGTTCCTCTCTATGGAGCACCTGTAGAAGGTGAGGATGCTC
This sequence comes from Champsocephalus esox, assembly GCA_036324585.1. NCBI lineage: Eukaryota > Metazoa > Chordata > Actinopteri > Perciformes > Channichthyidae > Champsocephalus > Champsocephalus esox. The sequence continues at coordinate 36,635,213 of CM070486.1, read as the reverse complement.
TCTATGGAGCACCTGTAGAAGGTCAGGATCCTCTCTATGGAGCACCTGTAGAAGGTCAGGATGCTCTCTATGGAGCACCTGTAGAAGGTCAGGTTCCTCTCTAGGGTGCACCTGTAGAAGGTCAGGATGCTCTCTATGGAGCACCTGTAGAAGGTCAGGATCCTCTCTATGGTGCATGTAGAAGGTCAGGACCCTCTCTATGGAGCACCTGTAGAAGGTCAAGATGCTCTCTATGGTGCACCTGAAGGTCAGGATCTTCTATATGGTGCATGTAGAAGGTCAGGATGCTCTCTATGGAGCACCTGTAGAAGGTCAGGATGCTCTCTATGGAGCACCTGTAGAATGTCAGGATCCTCTCTATGGAGCACCTGAAGGTCAGGATCCTCTCTATGGAACACCTGTAGAAGGTCAGGATCCTCTCTATGGAGCACCTGTAGAAGGTCAGGATCCTCTCTATGGAGCACCTGTAGAAGGTCAGGATTCTCTCTATGGTGCACCTGTAGAAGGTCAGGATCCTCTCTATGGAGCACCTGAAGGTCAGGATCCTCTCTATGGAGCACCTGTAGCAGGTCAGGATCCTCTCTATGGAGCACCTGTAGAAGGTCAGGTTCCTCTCTATGGAGCACCTGTAGAAGGTGAGGATGCTCTCTATGGAGCACCTGTAGAAGGTCAGGATCCTCTCTATGGAGCACCTGTAGAAGGTCAGGATGCTCTCTATGGAGCACCTGTAGAAGGTCAGGTTCCTCTCTAGGGTGCACCTGTAGAAGGTCAGGATGCTCTCTATGGAGCACCTGTAGAAGGTCAGGATCCTCTCTATGGTGCATGTAGAAGGTCAGGACCCTCTCTATGGAGCACCTGTAGAAGGTCAAGATGCTCTCTATGGTGCACCTGAAGGTCAGGATCTTCTATATGGTGCATGTAGAAGGTCAGGACCCTCTCTATGGAGCACCTGTAGAAGGTCAGGATCCTCTCTATGGAGCACCTGTAGAAGGTCAGGATCCTCTCTATGGAGCACCTGAAGGTCAGGATGCTCTCTATGGAGCACCTGTAGAAGGTCAGGATCCTCTCTATGGAGCACCTGTAGAAGGTCAGGATCCTCTCTATGGAGCACCTGTAGAAGGTCAGGATCCTCTCTATGGAACACCTGTAGAAGGTCAGGATCCTCTCTATGGAGCACCTGTAGAAGGTCAGGATGCTCTCTATGGAGCACCTGTAGGTCAGGATCCTCTCTATGGAGCACCTGTAGAAGGTCAGGATGCTCTCTATGGAGCACCTGTAGGTCAGGATCCTCTCTATGGTGCACCTGAAGGTCAGGATCCTCTCTATGGAGCACCTGTAGAAGGTCAGGATCCTCTCTATGGTGCACCTGTAGAAGGTCAGGATCCTCTCTATGGAGCACCTGTAGAAGGTCAGGATCCTCTCTATGGAGCACCTGTAGGTCAGGATCCTCTCTATGGTGCACCTGAAGGTCAGGATCCTCTCTATGGAGCACCTGTAGAAGGTCAGGATCCTCTCTATGGTGCACCTGTAGAAGGTCAGGTTCCTCTCTATGGAGCACCTGTAGAAGGTCAGGATCCTCTCTATGGAGCACCTGTAGAAGGTCAGGTTCCTCTCTATGGAGCACCTGTAGAAGGTGAGGATCCTCTCTATGGAGCACCTGTAGAAGGTGAGGATGCTCTCTATGGAGCACCTGTAGAAGGTCAGGATGCTCTCTATGGAGCACCTGTAGAAGGTCAGGATCCTCTCTATGGAGCACCTGTAGAAGGTCAGGATCCTCTCTATGGAGCACCTGTAGAAGGTCAGGATCCTCTCTATGGAGCACCTGTAGAAGGTGAGGATCCTCTCTATGGAGCACCTGTAGAAGGTCAGGTTCCTCTCTATGGAGCACCTGTAGAAGGTGAGGATCCTCTCTATGGAGCACCTGTAGAAGGTGAGGATGCTCTCTATGGAGCACCTGTAGAAGGTCAGGATCCTCTCTATGGGGCACCTGTAGAAGGTCAGGATGCTCTCTATGGAGCACCTGTAGAAGGTCATGATCCTCTCTATGGAGCACCTGAATGTCAGGATCCTCTCTATGGAGCACCTGTAGAAGGTCAGGATCCTCTCTATGGAGCATCTGTAGAAGGTCAGGTTCCTCTCTATGGAGCACCTGTAGAAGGTCAGGATCCTCTCTATGGAGCACCTGTAGAAGGTCAGGATGCTCTCTATGGAGCACCTGTAGAAGGTCAGGATCCTCTCTATGGAGCACCTGTAGAAGGTCAGGATGCTCTCTATGGACCACCTGTAGAAGGTCAGGATCCTCTCTATGGAGCACCTGTAGAAGGTCAGGATCCTCTCTATGGAGCACCTGAAGAAGGTCAGGATCCTCTCTATGGAGACCTGTAGAAGGTCAGGATCCTCTCTATGGAGCACCTGTAGAAGGTCAGGATGCTCTCTATGGAGCACCTGTAGAAGGTGAGGATCCTCTCTATGGTGCACCTGTATAAGTTGCAGAGTATCCTGGAGTCCATGGCTGCTTCTCAGGTCGACTATTTTCATTTCCTCGCTCTTCGCTCCTCGGTCTCACCGGAAGTTGATTTGTCTGCGCCATCTTGAGTAGCGTCCCATGGCTCTTATTTCTGCCGGAGGACCAAGGACCGAGGAACGAGGAGCGATCATGGAGGAGTGATAACCGAGGAACCAGCAGACCATCCTCCGATGAAATCCTCAGATACTCGCCCCGCCACCTTACTGTGTATCGCTCACTGATTGGACGAGGCAGTGCATGCACTGATCTGATGCTTCTTGACAGGAGAGCAATACCCCAGCGGAGTGAAGAAAACACATTAACCTCACGGGACGGGAATGTTATTCCTATTGTGCACTCTAATCAATAATAATCAAACTATTGTTCGTTTAAATACATTTTAAGAATGGCGTTTATCTTTTTTGAGAATTTATTTTATTTATTTGGGTCTATAACAGATGATACAAATGTTTGTGTCAGTAAATGTGAACTAACAGAGGCGGGGGTGTGTGTGGACACAACGGGGAGCTGGCTGCTGTCAGACGATCAGCTGTGCGGCTTCATCACAAACGGACGTGGCTTCAAGAGACGCTCCGGAGGAAAGGACGTCCCATTGCTCTTAGAACTCATTTCCTGCTTCTCGTGGTTTCCTTGCGTCTCTCCTTGCTTCCCTGGTGGGAGGGACTAGACGCAGGGAAACGACGCAAGTGAGGGACGCAAGGATTCCATGTAACCGACCTGAGAAGCAGCCCATGTTGAACCTCCTCATCCTGCGGAGGAAGAAGTCGACTTCTTTTGGTGACGGTGTTTGTGTGATGTCTCCACGTCAGGTCCTCAGTGATGAGTCCATGTCAGGTCCTCAGTGATGAGTCCATGTCAGGTCCTCAGTGAAGAGTCCATGTCAGGTCCTCAGTGACGAGTCCATGTCAGGTCCTCAGTGAAGAGTCCACGTCAGGTCCTCAGTGAAGAGTCCATGTCAGGTCCTCAGTGATGAGTCCATGTCAGGTCCTCAGTGATGAGTCCACGTCAGGTCCTCAGTGATGAGTCCACGTCAGGTCCTCAGTGAAGAGTCCACGTCAGGTCCTCAGTGAAGAGTCCATGTCAGGTCCTCAGTGATGAGTCCACGTCAGGTCCTCAGTGAAGAGTCCATGTCAGGTCCTCAGTGATGAGTCCATGTCAGGTCCTCAGTGATGAGTCCACGTCAGGTCCTCAGTGATGAGTCCACGTCAGGTCCTCAGTGAAGAGTCCACGTCAGGTCCTCAGTGATGAGTCCATGTCAGGTCCTCAGTGATGAGTCCACGTCAGGTCCTCAGTGATGAGTCCACGTCAGGTCCTCAGTGAAGAGTCCACGTCAGGTCCTCAGTGAAGAGTCCATGTCAGGTCCTCAGTGATGAGTCCATGTCAGGTCCTCAGTGATGAGTCCATGTCAGGTCCTCAGTGAAGAGTTAGGTCCTCAGTGATGAGTCCATGTCAGGTCCTTAGTGATGAGTCCATGTCAGGTCCTCAGTGAAGAGTCAGGTCCTCAGTGATGAGTCCATGTCAGGTCCTCAGTGATGAGTCCATGTCAGGTCCTCAGTGAAGAGTCAGGTCCTCAGTGATGAGTCCATGTCAGGTCCTCAGTGAAGAGTCAGGTCCTCAGTGATGAGTCCATGTCAGGTCCTCAGTGATGAGTCCACGTCAGGTCCTCAGTGATGAGACCACGTCAGGTCCTCAGTGATGAGTCTACGTCAGGTCCTCAGTGATGAGTCCATGTCAGGTCCTCAGTGATGAGTCCATGTCAGGTCCTCAGTGATGAAGACACCGAGGAACCTGAAGCTGCTGACCCTCTCCACCGTAGTCCCATTGATGGCGATGGGACTACGGTATCCATGGTGATTGGTGAAGAGTATTATAAATACATTTTCATTGCCTTGCCTTACATTCATCCAACACAACAAGACTGTTCGTGTACTCCCAAGATGCAGTCACCTACGAGGAATGAGCTGGGCTTCACTAACAAGTTGTTTGCTCTTGCTATATTTGATACGAGTCATGAGATCCTTTATGTCATTTGAGCCTCCCATATTAACAATATAGTATCTTGAGGCTGTAATAGGAGCCTACTTGTGGCATGTTAATGGCCTAGAAATGGGATAACATAATGGGATGGCAATGGGATATATAATGTGACTACTTTCATATTTTGAGGAAGCAACACCGGATGCATTTGTATAAAGGTTGAGTCCCACTAATAGCATCCCCACTAGAGGACAGACATTTGGAGGTTATTATTTCTGGCTACTTAATATTAATGTAATGTATGTAAAAGACATGCAGTGTCAGATTGTGGCTTCAGCCAGCGTTCTCCTCACATGCACACTTCTGATGTGTGGGCTGACAAAGCCATGTGGCGTCTAGCTTCTGTTCACAACTCTATTTCATTTCAAAAATATCATCTGTGATTGAAATAATCAATCTGAAATGAGACTTCTTTATGGTGTGTTTTAACTGTGGCTTTGAAAAGTCTTCTGGTTTTACATGTACTGTTAATCATCTTCTGTTTATTTTGTACATTTATTTTGTCTTAAGCCATGAACAACATGTACAGTTTTAATACATTTGAATGCTGACAGGAAGTTACAAGACAAGAATTTGAAATAATAAACAAAAGGAACAATCACAAAGAGCATCTACTTATCCACTGCAACATCCAACTGATTAGTTTAGAGTGGGTCACATTCATTATTTTGAAGAGCCATTGTTAATTGTTCCATATTTGAAATACCATCAATACTGCTTTGATGCAGGATGAAGAGCATCAAAGTTAAAAGCAAAGTTGAATTGAATGAAAATCGTGCCTTAACCATGAGTCCATGTGCAAAGCTAGGTGACTGCATTTATAGATGTTAACCACGACACACGTACATCAACATGTCTGCTAATGTTACGGTGTTAGCCGTCTAACTCATGTTCAACCTTTGGCAAATGGTTAAGTGTATAGTGTAAGATCAGGGATGTCTGTCTGACATTTACTCAGGTGAAAGCCTCTGACATGTTCCCTCTGATTCTGGAGTAAATGGTCTGTGATGCGGCTGCTCCACAGCCTCCACAGGACGCTCCTTCCTGTTTGATCTGATGATCTGCACCATGGCACTGCCTAGCCTCTCCAGATACCTTGATTCTGGGCATTGAGGATTTTAGTCTGAAAGAACTTTGTGCTAAGGGGGTTGTCGACCCTCCGCTTCGCGTTGGGCCGAACCACGCCCCTTAGCTGTGATATAATGAGCATATACCACGGCCTGAAGTGAGCTATTGCTTTTATAAAACGGTTACCAAGTGTGGTAATATGAAAGAAAAATACACACTCTAATTTAAATAGTTTTTATTTGTAAATAATGATGTTCTAAATAAAATAGTCCCTCCGTTGCCTTCTGCACGAAACATAGTGCGAGGTGGTTGCTATGCAACAACACTAACAGCTAGGGAACATATTAGACAGAGAGCGTTGATCCATTAATTGGCTATTTATTTACATTCATTTGTATGTTGCACCTCCAGATCTGAGGCCATGGTTCTCAGCAGGAAACCGATGGACTGTTCACTCTAAGTAGGGAACGAGTCCTTACCTCAAGTGAAGGAGTTCAAGTATCTCGGGGTCTTGTTCTCGAGTGAGGGAACAATGGAGCGTGAGATGGGAGGAGAATCGGAGCAGCGGGAGCGGTACTGCAGTCGCTTTACCGCACCGTTGTGACGAAAAGGGAGCTGAGCCGGAAGGCAAAGCTCTCTGTCTACCGGGCCATTTTGGTTCCTACTCTCACCTATGGTCATGAAGGATGGGTCATGACCCAAAGAACCAGATCGCGGATACAAGCGGCCGAGATGGGTTTTCTCCACAGGGTGGCTGGTGTCTCCCTTAGGGATAAGGTGAGAAGTTCGGTCATCAGGGAGGGACTCGGAGTTGAGCCGCTCCTCCTTTGCGTCGAAAGGAGCCAGTTGAGGTGGTTCGGCACCTAGTTAGGATGCCACCTGGGCGCCTCCCTAGGGAGGTGTTCCAGGCACGTCCAGCTGGGAAGAGACCAAGGGGTAGACCTAGGACCAGGTGGAGGGATTATATCTCTTGGCTGGCCTGGGAGCGCCTTGGGAACCCCAGTCAGAGCTGGTTGATGTCGCCAGGGAAAAGAAAGTTTGGGGCTCTCTGCTGGAACTGCTACCCCCACGACCCGACCACGGATAAGCGGGAGAAGATGGATGGATGGATGTATGTATGTTGCCGTTTATTATGCACCCACTGAAAACCTGTCCAGCATCAGTAGCATGGCTTACGAGGTTACTTGTATAGGTTGAGGTTGTTCTAGGCTGTTGCTTGGCTTGGTGAGAATATTGCTCCACTTTCTCCGGTCCCAGAGATTGGGCTTCCAGTTGCTCTGGAGAGAGCTTTCGCACCTGTGGCCACTGACGGTCATCATCTCTCTGCTTTGTGTCAAGACCCGCATCAGCAAGCTTTTGAATGGAGGTCCTTCTCCAGTTGATCTACCTGCTCTTCACGTAGCTCTGCATGTCGTCGTTTAGGCATTCCTCAATCCACTCTTCCATAGTAAGACCCTCCGGAGGTCCAAGTTAATCTTAAATGTTTCCATCTTATGCTTTGTAAGTTTGTTTCGTAACGGAAGATGTAAATATATTTATAAAACTGACAAGTCAAATCAAGCAATCTGATTGGTCGATAGTGTTTTTGTGGACCTATTTGATTACAGATTTGAAAACATCGTTGCTTGCTTTAAAAGTAGCACACTTCATGATGTCAAACCTTGGAAAGTATCTCGATATCCCTGCCCTGATGCCAAAGGAACTGCACACTGAATATGTGTTGCCGTTTTATGTCTATGTCTGGACTGCTGCGTAAAAAGGAAGGTTTCTGCCCCGTTACTTCTCCGCTGCTTTCTTGTTCCAGCCCAACTGTATACTGTTTTTCTCAGACGCGGAGGGATACTGACTTGTTGTGAAAAGTAACTTACAATTCTACCCGTGGTATACGCTCAGTATATCACGGCTTAGAACCAATCAGATTGCTTGATTTGACTTGTCCGTTTTATAATAAACTGTATATAACCTATGTATTGTTAATTCATGCCCTAACACAAGTGTTCTCAATGCACAAGAGAAACAAGGTGTTCAGATAAACAATCGGGTGCCCTTTGAGTCCCCCAAGCTTACCTCAACCATTTTAAATGAAAGGAAACTACAAAATGTATTTTAAAGCAATTAATTAATGAAACAGGTTGTTTTGCATTACAATGTAAAACTAAATGTATATTTATATTTTGTTTTGAAAAGATTGGTTGTCTTAGTAGTAGACAGACATATTTGCATGTCCTCACTAAGCATTATTACATATTAATTTAATATTAAACAAATCATAAAGACCAATTATCCCACATTTTGCTGCTCATATGCTTGCCAACTTTAACTGATCAAAAAGAAGTTCTGAAAAAATACTTGAATTATCTATGAAATTGCAATATTGACACACGTCCCTCAGTTTGTTTCAACCCAGTCAAGCCATACCATTTACCCTCCTATTAAGTTAAAATAATGGATCAGTCCATGTGTGATCTGCATCTGCATTGAGGGAATTATCACAAAAGTCTTCTGAAGAAAAGATGGCAAAGAAAGGCAAGTGTCAGTTTCTTCTCTTATTTCAGTTTTTGTATTTTCAGATTAAGATTGACAAGCTCAACATTTCAACTCTGTTATATGAATTAATAATAGTAAATAATTGTTTATCACAACATAAACAATATTTTTGTAAAATATTACAATTGTGTAATGTCCTTGACTTCCATGTGGTGCCATATCTTAGCTAAACAAGGTCTCATGGCTAAATTTTGTCAAAAACTTCAACCATGTTACATTTTTTCAAGGAAATTCCTAGTAATTATTTATATGTTGTGCCTGAGGTGGGAACATGTAAGTAGTCCACTACCAGATGTTCACCAAACATTTTGGTTTCATTTCTCAAAGATGTAAAGACCCAAAAGGCACCCGATTCAGAGAATACTCGGAATTCTGCTTACTTTAAGTACAGTAAAAGTACTTAGTTGTAATTAAGTACACAAATGACATCACCCATCTCTTCAGAGAGCTGCAGGTGACCTGTGCAGCAACACATTTCAATCAACATGTGTCCGTACTGAGAGCTGCTAGATTGTGCTGCTGTGATGGAACATGTACGGAGAATAAGAACATACCATGTGGTCCAGCTGCAGTCTCATCTGCCTCCAGATCCCTGCCTCTGGCCCTCTTTCTGACACTTCATCTGTATTCCAATCCTCACAGCCTATGTCTTCTTCTTCACTAATGTCTTCATCTCCTCCTCTTCCTCCTGGTCTCTTCCGTGAACTCTCTTTTCCTTTTCCTCTTTCTGTTCGTCCTGATCCCTTCTCAGATATGTCTTTTTGTTGTTGTTGAATCACTCCTAAACTCTGGCCTGCAAGAGTCTACTTGTGAAAAGCACTGGTACAAATGCTTGTATAACTTTTCACGTTAGGGCCATGTAGCTAATAAGTAGCATATCATCAATATAACATCAGAAAGTATTTATCAAGCGCACACAGGCAGCTGTGTTTAGATCCAGTTTACGGTAAAGGATGTATCCTGGTTTCATTGATCTGGCCTCATGGCTGTGATGTGTAGTTTACGTGGATTTAATAGTACCGCATAGTTTAGCAAAGTGATCGATCTCCCAGCTAGCGCTGTCTGCGTAGTATTTTGTAACGTAACGTCCCAAACAGCGCCCGTCTGTTAAACGCTATCGATTCAAACGGCAGCGTGTTATTAATATTTAGTTTCAAGCTCTCGTCCTTATTAAAAACAAAACTAGTGGAAGAGGAAATGCTCCCAGGGGAAGCTGATCCACCCTAGGTGTTAGGACAGCTCGCTCCCTCTCTGCAGCTCTGTGAGCCGCGGTCTGTGTGAACGCCGCTCCGTAGTTTAATGCAGGGCCGTAGCTGCCTTTTTAACGGGCCTAAAATGATATTTAAAATGATTCACTTTTAACTAATGTAATGCTTATTTCGTTGCTTGAGAAGCTTGTGGAAATAGTGTAGGTTTGTTTTAGTACAGTTTTAGGGAAACAAAAGTTAGGGGGGCAGCTGGGGGGGAAAGGCTATACAGCTGCCCCCCCGTTCCCCCCGTAGATCTGCCCCTGACCCTCACAAGAAACACCGGCTGTTGTTATGCCTGCTGTGACGTTAAGTTGCCTCTTGTAATGATGCCTTTAGAAGCCTAAAAGTTGTTTTTATCATCTGAATTTGGCGAAACAAATTTAATATTCTTAAAACCAAGACTTTTTTTATTTGAAATCAGATGAAAACAAACTTTCACGGATCCTGCCGTGTTATCTATGATTACTATGCATTTCAATCATAATGTCAGCGGGAGGGAGGGGGAGTGGTGCTGAGGAACAGCAGAGTGCGGGCTGACAGGTGTCTGTGTGGACACTCCCCTTATTGTGGAGTAAGAGGAATGCAGAGACTGGCTACAAGTGTTTTAGGTTCAAGTTAGACAACTAATGTCTGGGTTAGTGTTCATGACTTCGTGTTTTTGTCATCTAATGGTTAGTCTCAATACACACACATTTTCCGTGCTTTCCAATAGTGTAAAATAGGTGTATTCCACTGTTTAATAACCTGTTCAATACAAACATGCCACTTGTAAAAATGAAATAACATTTCTGTGAACTGATATTTGTTTAGTGAGCTTATTAGAGGATGTTCCCTTTGATTGTAAAATGTCAATGAAGATGTCAGACTTAGTATATTTGTTAATAATTACATACAGCACATGGAATTTTTGTGTGTGTGTGTGTGTGTGTGTGTGTGTGTGTATGTGTGTTCCAAGTGAATCTGTGGCCCCCTGGTGGCCAGTACATCAATGATGTGGCCCCCACCACCATCAAAGTTGGTCACCTAAGCTAATGCAGCAGTGAAAACTGATGAGAGTCTATCCAACAATTAATCAATGTTGTCCGTGGAAACTATAGGTTGCTATAGTGCATAACATATTCGCTTTTCTACATTCACAGATGGTATGTGAAAAAGTGCTTAATTAAATTACATTTTAGCAACCAGATCATGTTAAGTGCACCGAAGTTACCGATTTCATAAAAGTCACGTTTTCTAGAAACCACATTCTGTAATCAGATCCGTGGGTTAGAGACACCTGATATCACCAGCAAAAGAAAACTGTCTTTGCAATATCAACATGCAACCATATTTGTATTTGGCATTTTGAAAATGTAAGTAAAAGCTAAGTGTTAGCCGAAAAGAAGGCTCGTCCGGAGCCTTCTGCAGAGAGGTGGAGACAGCCAGCATTAGATGAGAGAGGGAGTTCCCGATACGACCCATGCGTGCCGCTGCGTCCTAGGCCCTACAGAGCAGCGGCCGCCTGTGACCCTGCTCTGAGGTCGAGAGCACCTGACCTCAGGCCTTAGAGCCTCGTCAGGAGCCAGAATCAGGGAGGCGATGGCAGGCTCAATGGGTGGCATGCCACCCAGCCCCACCCTCGCCAGATCCTGTGAATTAATTGTGTATTAAAAGTATCTCAATCAAAGTCCAATATAAACACAAAGCAATCTCTAGAAAGCCATTTCATATGTTTGTGTCACTGCACATTGACTATTTGTTACTCTGTTCTGTCTATTTGTGTGTCTCTCTGTCGGTCCTGTAACTGACCAACACACACATACACACACAGACCAACACAGCGTGCAGCAATGTGTTCAAATAAATATGTTTATTTCATTTAAATATCACTTGTTATCACTCAAAAACTTGTTAAAATATCTATCACAATTTGAAAAGCTGATGAGCTGATATTAGTCAAAATGACAGTTATATTATTGTATTGTTCAACCAACAGTCCAACACCTAATGATATGCACGTATGCACCACAAAGGTATTAAAGACACACACATTTACATTAATGAAGCTGGGACCAGAGACTGTTGAAAAAGAAGAAATGATTAGTTGATGAAAAAAACAGTTGCATATTATAATGCCAGCAATTAAAGGTCCCATGTCATGCTTTTGCGGTTAGTACCCGTCCCCTTGGGTGTTATGAAGGTTTTTCTGCATGTAAACGGTCTGCAGAGTCACAAACCCTCAAAGTACACCCTGTATCGAGCAACACTCTAACACAGAGAAGACCTCCCCAAAACGCCTCGTTGGAGATTTCTCATTTTCCAAAGTTTTCTTCCTGGGTCTCGCTACGTAGGGATACCCAGTAGCCACGCCCAGAGCTATGGCCACACCCTCTGCCAGCCGAACATATTGTTGGAAGCTCAGGTTCAGTTCAAAACTGTATCCAGTCATGCCAACGAGGGTCTGTTTCCTGTCTTGTGAGGGAAATCTTCAATGTATGCCTTACCGAGGGCAGAACCACGACGAAGTCAGCGGTTGACATTTCTTGTTAACACTGTTCCTTCAGATGTTCGAGCCGGTATTGTACAGTGTGCGCTGCATTTCACGGACCAAAGCTTTGCAAACAATGCAGCGATTCATGCCGGATGTGCACAGCGTAGGACAGCGTAGGACACCGAAGGACGATGCTGTTCCTACTTCGTTTGGACCAGCGGGAGATTCGGGTACACAACCTGTAAGTATTCATTGTTGTTTGTGTATTTATGATGTTTACAACAAACAAGGTATCTACTGTACCACGACTGTTTAAATGGGTAAACGTTTTTGGGGCTGCTAAGCCATTGACACAGTGCTAACTGTGTTAACTAAGTTGCTAGCGTTTCCATATATTAACTCCAATAAAGAAAATACTCAGAGTCTATGAGTGTTTTGTGTGTGAATGCAGACATTCTCCTGCTATGAGATACATGTAACGTTGGGTTACGTATTGTAACCCGTGTTGTATTAGCACAGGCGGAGCCCTCTACTGGACTCTATGATATAGCCGGTGTCACGTGGGTCACAGACAGGCGCGGCGGATTCATTTTATAAGTGGAGGGGCTAAAAAAGTGCGTGTGTATGGCCCAATCCCAAACCACGCCCTACACTCCCCCTCCGTGACGGAGTGAACTCCGTGGAGTGACACATGAGGCTCCTCCTGTCAGATGGAGGGAGTAAATACAGCGGCAAGCTTTGGGACGTCCTCCCCTCTCTCCGGCAGAAACAGGAAGTGCCGTAACTGTATGTAACAACGGTTTCAAATCAGCATCTCTTTGACAAACAGTGTAAATTAATAACTCAAATAAAACTCCAAACATCTTTCATTGTGTTACCTTTTTGTAAAGCTCTTTTAGTTTTAAACCTGATGTTTATAAGCTTCTTAGTTTTTGCAACAGTCTGTACATATACACAATTTTATAATAAAATGCACACATTTACCTTTTTCTAGACTAAACACAGGTTTGATCCTAAGTTAAAAACATATGAGGTCATCATGAGGTCGTTAACATCGCGTTATTGATTATGCGTCAGTCTTAGGACAGTCATAGATTCCTATGAAGTCTTCATGAACAACATAATCAGCTGATACCCGCTGCAGGACGGAGTCCAGAACAGATGACCTTACAGGGACAATAAAGTACTACATATATATCGTATCGTATATACCCATCGTACAGTCAGAGACAACTGACAGATCGTACAGTCAGAGACAACTGACAGATCGCACAGTCAGAGACAACTGACAGATCGTACAGTCAGAGACAACTGACAGATCGTACAGTCAGAGACAACTGACAGATCGTACAGTCAGAGACAACTGACAGATCGCACAGTCAGAGACAACTGACAGATCGTACAGTCAGAGACAACTGACAGATCGTACAGTCAGAGACAACTGACAGATCGTACAGTCAGAGACAACTGACAGATCGCACAGTCAGAGACAACTGACAGATCGCACAGTCAGAGACAACTGACAGATCGTACAGTCAGAGACAACCCGGAGCAATCGCGAGTTTCATCCACAATAACTGCACAGTGTTTTGCATTGCTTTGAATTCAGTTAATATAGTGTGAGAGACTCCCGATACATTTGATTTATAAGTTCATTAATTGTCTCGTGTCATGCATATTTCCCGGTGAGCATGAAGCTTTTCAGAGTGGGGGTTTTCTCAGTTTTTGGAAATTGCTCTCCTTATCCATTCTTAAATATGTTAAATATGTGAAACAGGTTGCATTTACATCACAAGGCGATGCAAAACATTTAATGAGGAACTAAACAACTCCACCGGACCTGCATGTGATGAGACTGAGGTATCAGACTCAGGAACAGCTGGACTCTGCTGTAACGAAAGACTGCAAAGCACTGCGCTCGTCCAGAAACTCCTCTGGAAAAGGCATTCTTAAATAACATCAACTGGTCCATACACACAAACTGAAGGTCCTTGTCTAATGCCTGCTCTGTTTCTGACCACGAAAAGCATTATGTCCGCTGAATGGGACAGATCAGGTCAGACTGTGATGTATCAAGAGTCTGAACCTGCACCCTGCAGAGGTTCCAGGCCTGCTGACAGGGGGTACACATACAACAAACATGCTGGTCATTATAAAGAGAGACAAAGCAATGTACGGCTTGTCAAACAAACACAGGTCTTCACCAAGAGACGATATATATGACATTTTTTTTCTGTGTTAAACTAAAAGTCACCACATTGAGTTATGTGTACTTATGTACATCAGATGGTCACTGTCATGTCATTTTACTGTATGCAAGCATCAGTTTTTAAATGTAATACAGTACTGTGTAATCATTACAGTCGCCACATGTGGTAATGACAGGATAATGAGTGAATAGCCACTGCTAGCTACAGGCCTTACCCGCAGAGCGAACATCGTAAAAGGGGGAGAAAAAGACCTCTGAAAGTACTGACTTTTATTAGGATGAATTATATTGCCCATAAATTCAGCTCTTATTTTTCAAGTGGAAGATATTTTTCTTTTTTATCTGCTAAAAGTTAGAAAACCAGTATTTTAGCTCAAAAACGTCAAGAAAGAGTGAATCCACCTCCTTAATATTTCAGCTGTTGCTATGGTGTTCGAGGGTAGTCAATAGGAATAACTATACATAGTCCTTGAATTTGGGATCATAGTGTAACTACTACTTGGCTGTGTCTGTGCTTCCACTCTCTTCTCGTCCTCAGAATGCATACTCGTTGTATTACAAAGCACTCCCAGGAATTATTCTTTCTTGTAGCGGGGCCTGACTGCAGTCGGTCCACTCTCTGTGTGCAGTCGCCATGGAAGCAGATGCCCTATATTCCTGAGGGGATTCGCTGACAAGGTCACTGGGCTGATTGATGTTAGCCTCCAGAGTCCTTCTCTTTGTACAGGTTCAACACCAATCTCCATTGGAGGTACTAGAGAGGAGCGCCTGCAGGGACCGGAGAACCGCTAACATTCCCCACAGATTCCTGATCCGCCTGTGCCATAAAGGTGGCAGTCTGTACCAGTCTGTACCAGTCTGTACTGTATTCATTCATGTATATCTCCAGGGTGTGATATGTGTGCTCTTCCCTACACGACGTTCTCACAACACATACCTGAGAAAAGGCAGCAATTGCATGTTAACACGCATTAATTATTCGTAAATAATAATGAATTACCATCAGGTCAAAGCGGCATTACACCACTGTATGGCCATGGGAGAAACTCTGGGCTAACCCTAACCCTAACCCTAACCCCTCTGGGCTGCCTCTTTATCCAAACAGCAAAACAAACTGAATGTATCAAAGTCTAAACACTACTGCCATGGCAACTATCAATGTGCATTATATCCAAATACAGAGTAAGTCATGTAAGGATATCTTCACTAAGAAAAGTGAAAACAAGACTTTTAAGATTAATCAGCGACTTGCATTGCAAAGGGCCACTCTTCAATGTTGTTCTGCCAAGGACCCCGTAGGAGATTTATATCATAAATCTTAGAAATAGATTTTACAGTCAATTAACAAAACTGCTTGACCTACATGTATGTAATGACTGAGTAATAGATGACCAACAGTATTGCTGTGGAAACTGTCACAGTCTTATCTATGAAATAAGGAGCAAACGTTCTGCTGAGCAACTTTCTCCAGTATTAGTGTAATGAGAATAAAGTGCTGGAATGAAGAAGGGGTCCCGGGCTGGTAGACACACGTGAGCTCTCAAAGCTCGCTGACTGTTGGAGCAGGTGCCTCCCTCTTTAGTGTAGCAACACAAAGCGTCTCCACCACCGTTTTGTTGGTGGATCAAAGCTCACTCTGCGGATATTGTTTCTGCTTTAAGTTTCAAGTGTTAGCTCGCAGTATCCAGATGGTTGAGTCATTCAAGGTCAGGAAAAAGGACAGATAGAAAATCCATGGGAAAGTATAATTGAAGTTTGTCTCCTTGTCTGTGTGAGAATATGCTTGTCTATTGTTTGATTAAAAGCATGGCCCGATGCTTCTCGGCACCAATTAAGAGTGAATGAGATATCATCATGAATTATACAGTATGAAAAATACCCAGTGTTCATTATGATGGCATGAAAGTGAATAGCATCGAGTTGAACCGTTTTGTTTTGTGAAGATCATGTCAATTATCTTTCAGAAAATGAGCTAGTCAAAAGAGAAAGCTGAATCTTTCCTCAAAGAAAGTATTTCCTTGATGAAGTGCATTCTCTTTGTGATAATGAGGTATCTTCTACATTACTTTATCTCACTTTCAATGATATAAACCTCAATGCAGACTCCAGGCGTTGGTGCTTATTATTATTTGTGGAAACTCATTGTGCGGTAAATTGATTTCGTCACAAAAGAAAACAAAAGTTTCTCTGCTGACGATTGATTTAGTAGGACTTTGCAAAGAAACTGAGCCAGGACAGCGTACTGTGCCCTAAATCAATTTCTATCAGCAATCTGAAATTAAATCGAGATTGAATCCCGGTTTCATCACCAGGTCTAATGCTCATTGAATTCCATCTAAAACACCATCCTTTACAGGGGAGGGGAGATACTCCCATTTGATTGGACTTGCACTGATGAAACCCAGGCAAGAACAACTTGAGGTTACAAGATTTCATTTCATTGTTATTTGTCCCGCTCATGGTACGCAAAACCAAATATACAACAATTGCCACAAAACATGACTCTACCATTGAGCGAAAAGGAGCAGGGAGAAGAATAACATCTTATGTGACCTGCCCTTCATAATAATAATTTATCACAGCCAAACATAACAGTATCTTAGGATACTAAGAGAAACACACACAAACATACTTATTTCCCACTTGACGGTCAACAGAAAGAAACAAAACAACTCCAAAACATCACATGTATAAGGAAAAGAAAAGTGCAACACCCTCATCTGAGTCCTATTGGAGAAGAAGGTGGAAAGCGACACATGATGATAATAATAACAATAACAACAATAACCATGGCAATGGGACCCGCAAATACAGAAGAGACATCACATCAAAGGCATCAAAAACATGAAGGACCAGAGTACATAGACTTATTCACATTCTGCTTCATATAGTCCCATCTTTCTTAATTTATACAACTTCTTTAACTGAAAAATACAAATACACTTATTTAGATCCTTGTGTTGAGAATTCCACAATTGTACACCAACGACCGAAATACACATTTGTTTAAGAGTAGTCCTTGCATATGGATGCTTACAATTTAATTTCCTTCTGTGGTCTTCCTTGTCTGATCCAAAAACAAACAACTGTTGTAAACATGCTGGTAACATTCTGCTTGTTGCTCTGTGCATTACTGATGATGTCTGCAGCTCAGCTATGTCTTTGAGTTTCAAGAGTCCTGACTTAAGAAACAGTCTGTCCGTGTGTTCTCTTGAGTCAGCTTTATGAATTATTCGTACTGCCCTTTTCTGTAATATTGACAATGGCTTTATGTTGCTCATATACGTGTAGCCCCACACTTCTATACAATAAATTAAAAATGGCTAAATGAGTGAACAGTCCAACATCCTCAATGCCTTGAAATCTAGCAAATACTTTGCCTTGTTTAGAACAGAAATATTCCTAGACACTTTGGTTTCAACATGTGCTATGTGTGATTTCCATGTCAGGTTTTCATCCAGCGTCACACCTAAGAATCGAAATTCAGAAACCCTTTCAATAAAAACTCCACCAATGGACAGTGAAATGTTTTCATCTTTTTTTCTATTAGCAAAAACCATGATGTCTTAAAAAAGACATCATCTATTACTCAGTCATTACATACATGTAGGTCAAGCAGTTTTGTTAATTGACTGTAAAATCTATTTCTAAGATTTATGATATAAATCTCCTACGGGGTCCTTGGCAGAACAACCCTTTGCAATGCAAGTCGCTGATTAATCTTAAAAGTCTTGTTTTCACTTTTCTTAGTGAAGATATCCTTACATGACTTACTCTGTATTTGGATATAATGCACATTGATAGTTGCCATGGCAGTAGTGTTTAGACTTTGATACATTCAGTTTGTTTTGCTGTTTGGATAAAGAGGCAGCCCAGAGGGGTTAGGGTTAGGGTTAGGGTTAGCCCAGAGTTTCTCCCATGGCCATACAGTGGTGTAATGCCGCTTTGACCTGATGGTAATTCATTATTATTTACGAATAATTAATGCGTGTTAACATGCAATTGCTGCCTTTTCTCAGGTATGTGTTGTGAGAACGTCGTGTAGGGAAGAGCACACATATCACACCCTGGAGATATACATGAATGAATACAGTACAGACTGGTACAGACTGGTACAGACTGCCACCTTTATGGCACAGGCGGATCAGGAATCTGTGGGGAATGTTCAATTGCCTTTGTCCTACATTTTATGAAGTCTTTATAAAGGTTATTTTTCTTCTTGCAAGCATTTTGTAAGCCCTTGGTTATCCAAGGCTTTTGATGATAAGTACCTTTATATGTACGGAGTACAGCGGGACAATGTTTGTCATACAGTGATATGTAGATGTTTAGGAAGGACTCATATGCAGCATTTACATCTTCTACATAAACCCCTCTCCACTCTTCCTTTAAGAGGTCACTCCTAAATGTGTCTTTTGCTTCAGCAGTCCTTACCCGGACATATCTACTGCGAGTCTCCTCCCTCTCTTCCTTTAAGAGGTCAGTCCTTACCCGGACATATCTACTGCGAGTCTCCTCCCTCTCTTCCTTTAAGAGGTCAGTCCTTACCCGGACATATCTACTGCGAGTCTCCTCCCTCTCTTCCTTTAAGAGGTCAGTCCTTACCCGGACATATCTACTGCGAGTCTCCTCCCTCTCTTCCTTTAAGAGGTCAGTCCTTACCCGGACATATCTACTGCGAGTCTCCTCCCTCTCTTCCTTTAAGAGGTCAGTCCTTATCCGGACATATCTACTGCGAGTCTCTTCCCTCTCTTCCTTTAATTGCCAATCATATGCTACACATACAGGTAAATGGTCGCTTATGTCATTTATTCTCAGCCCACTCTTAGCACTGTTTTCCATGACATTTGTAAAGATATTGTCAATCAATGTTGCACAAGTTGATGTTATTCTACTGGGCTTAGTGATTAGGGGATACAGCCCCCTGCTGTACAAAGCATCCAGGAAATCAGAAGTTGTTTTGTGTTTAGATACATTTAGAAGATCCATGTTAAAATCCCCACAAATAATACATGTTTTATTTCCATTTAGGCCATCCATTAATACTCCTAAACTATCTTTAAAAAGCTCTACACTTGATCCTGGTGCTCCATATGCACACGATCCATCCGTAGAAGAACACCCACACAACCCTGTTTCCTTATCACTGACAGGCTGAGGAGGAATCAGCTTCTTACCTTGAACGATGACATGCACCTTTGTGGATTTTGGTTTCTTGTTTGTGAGGATGGAGCAGACGTAGGGCCCCTCGTCATGGACGTCAACATTTTGGATCATGATGCTGTATTCTGTGACGGCTGTGTTTTCCATCATGATGACACGAGGGTCCAGAGACCACTTCTCACTTCCTGCGAAGAGAATGGTGGTGCGGTTGAGCCAGGCCACTCGTGATACTTTGCTGTCTACATTGCATCTGGTGGGGAGACAGAGAGAAACACGGAAACACATCAGTGATGACAGCTTTCAGCACAGATTCCCCTATGGTAACATCCCTGAAAAACACCACTCAAACAATATATTATAATGGGACATTTTGACATTTCTGAATATGAGGGCGCTATGAGGAATAGATCTTGCTCTGGACGGTCGATAGTGGGCGCAGATTTGTTTTATTGTTGGGTATGAATGAGAAGTAGCTGCTCTGAAAGCAGATAACACAAAAGCTGACAGTCAAGACTGTACCTGTGCATCAGCCTAGACATGGTTTATTCATTCAAGATAATACAATGGAGGTAACATTTAGTAAAATAGTATGTTAACATTCAAAGTGATAGAACACCTTTTAAATCAATGAATTATAATGGCTAAAATCAATTACTCATTCTTAGTTTCTTTAGCAAACATTTGCTTTTCAGTCCATGATTATATCCGGCAATTACAGAGCAGTATTGTCATCCCATTTCCCTGGGGGAAACTATCCAACTGCACCGACACCGTTATGCGTGGCGTGTGGGGGAAACTATCCAACTGCACGGACACCGTTATGCGTGGCGTGTGGGGGAAACTATCCAACTGCACCAACACCGTTATGCGTGGCGTGTGGGGGAAACTATCCAACTGCACCGACACCGTTATGCGTGGCGTGTGGGGGAAACTATCCAACTGCACGGACACCGTTATGCGTGGCGTGTGGGGGAAACTATCCAACTGCACCAACACCGTTATGCGTGGCGTGTGGGGGAAACTATCCAACTGCACCAACACCGTTATGCGTGGCGTGTGGGGGAAACTATCCAACTTGGCCAAAACCAGCTTAAACATCATCTAAACAACAAACACCAGTCACTCCCAACTCGCTCTCAGCTCCAGCAACCCAGCAGACACAGAACATGTGCACACTGACCTTTGCTCCCACTTTGATCCCAAAAAGATGATGAGGCAACCATTTCAAAATGCACCCTGACATGCTCTTGTGTATTATTTTCCGAGATGCATTCCTCTGTCTCATCATACCCTTCACATGCACTTTACTCAATTAGCAGACAGTATTCAATTCACACGATATTCATAGTTTCTACTGTAATAAGTGACATGCTACCTGTCATGTTATGCTACCATCAGTCATCACCACCATGCTACCATCAGTCATGTTATCTATGTGGACCAAAAGCTTCAGGAAATATCTGCTTTGCAAAATAGAAAAGCAATATGAAATAATGTCCCTTTTTCACATGCTGCACAGGGCATACTGCGAAGAGCACATACATGTCCTACCGCGCTCCTCCCAGTCAGCTGGTTGGCTATGTTTGACCCTTTTTCCTGTTTCCTGCTGCTTTAAGGTTTGGTTTTTGGTACGGACTAACATTCTGCGATTCCCTGGCCCCCACCATGGCCCCCTCCCTGGCCCCCACCCTGGCCCCTGGGCCTTCAGCTCGTGTGGACACAGCGCTTTAGTCGCTGCATTACTGTGGCATGAGGGTCTTCTTTTATTGCAACAAGATCATGGCCATGGCCAAGTCCAGAGAAGGACATGTTCCACACAGCACAGTGGACCTTACAGCGTACTATGTTGTGTTATGCAATGGGCTGGAAGAAGAGCAGCCCTGTGCCCAAAGCCAGACTACCCTGGGCTGAGCCTGAGTCCTCCTGGGGGACCACACACTGACAGACTCCAGCGGCGAGCATTGAACAGCGTCACTTAAAGCTGTACACGTGTCCAACGCCACCAATCAGCTCAGTGGGGAGGGGGACACGAGAGCAGCTGTCCGTGTTTCTGGAAGCCTCATGCAGGGTGCCGCTGAGCACTATGGGATACAGAAAGCCTCACATGATGCCGGCTCAGCTAGATGAGATCTAAACGCCCTGTCAGTGTACAGAGAAACAACGTGACATCTCCTCGGCTCAGCGCATGTGGACGCAGACCCATCAGGTGTGTGTTTGCTTCACGGATGGTTGGACCAGAAAAGCCTTATCCCAGAAGCTTCACTTCCTGATTGAGTCTCCCAGGAATCCTGTAGAGGCGCATTCATCACTCAGCAAGTGCATACTTGTGATTAAAGAAGAGTATCAACTATAGTCCAGTCGAGGGCTTTCTGTTCACCTGGCCTGATGCATATTCATACTGGTGCTCTAACAACGCATCCAGGCGACCTTTCACCTCCACCTCATTAATGCATGGTTGCAAGATAAGCATGTGAGTTACTTGATTTAGATAAACATTTTAAGTTGCAAACATTAGTTTATAAGTTGTGTTGACGTAATGATGTTGGTAATTGCATCAATTTAATATTGTGTGTAATTTAAACTTAGATTTCTGCGTTCAGTGACTTCAAACTAAATTCAAGTTGTAGTCAGTAATGCAATTGGCTTGATAACGTAATGGTTCTACACCTTGAGTTAAGGAGTTCAAGTCCACTCCCACTTAACATGCCTGGACAAGTTCCCACAGTTAAGACAACAATAAATATACAAAGGACAATTTAAGGTGAGTGTCATCTTTTGCCATGCACATACAGATAGCCTTGTAGTTGCCCTGTATGGGCTAAATGAGCAGCCTTTGAACTGTGAATAGTTCTGTGAGAGGATACAAAGTAGAGGCTACTGAGAGAGTACAAATACTTGGTTACTATAGTGATATCGCGAAGCAGATCAAGGATGCTTCTTGAGGTAGGATCCTTATTTAGAGTTGTCATTGAAATGCAAGTTGTTGGCAGTTCAGAATATATTCCTTTAGGTCATTTCTCTTTTTTTCCTTTTTCAAAAATAGCACAATGCAATTGAAGTACGCAGAGAACTAGCCAGCTAGGTGCCTTGTCGTGTACCTTGGAGAAAAGCAAGAGGACCTTTTCAAGGAGTTTAGCGACGTCATTAAAAATCTTGAAATGAAATAAAATCCACGGGCCCAGTGACACAGGACAAAAGCACTGCTCTCTGTCAGCTACATTCTGAAGCATATTGCACTTTTGGCCACGCCCCAATCAATAGTATCTTAGCAACGTTCAGCGTGGATTATGTTGACAACAATGGCATGGGAAAGGGATTGTGTAACATTTGAGAAGTGGCTTCTGCTCTTCTCTTAACCAGCTCACATGTTGTATGGAACCTGCTTACAAGATGAGAAGGTACTAAAACTTGCACGGTTGGGATTGGCCAAATCTGTCCACATGCATTCAAACATAGACAAAGTACTCAAAAGCACCGTTGTGTGTCTTCAGGACCACGTTGCCATGACGACACACACATGCATACTCAATAGGTGAACACAATAGCAGCGTTGCTTTAGCAGCTGGTAATAATGGCTCTGAATTCGCTAAGAGTTTAAAAAGTGTGCAATTACCTAATTCATTATCTCTGATGTGCTAACCTATTATTTAAAGTGCGTCAAAAGGACATGAATATCGCCTTCATCAGTGACCGGTCCTCCCAGGATCTGACCATACGATGCAGCCATCGTGGTCCAGGGAAACACATGAATGAGCATGCTGCGTTAAATGTGTTCATACCGTTTGAAGTAACGACTGTCGGCAGTGCAAACATCAAAGGGATGTGAGATCTGCAGACTGGCGGCCATTGAGAGTTTGTTTCTGTAGTTTCACAAACACTTTACAGATGTTACACATTTAGCACTGGTTTTAAACATGCAAAGGCCTCTAACCTCGATGTGATGGCAGCATGTATTAGCGGTGTCCCCATGTCCCACGGTAATACGGCTAATGTGTTTATTTATTATTTGTGGGGCAAATTTGTGTTATTTATCTTTTTTCCCAAGATTGAAATGAAGCTCAGCGCAAGTTCTTTCAGGAAGACTGGGTGTGATACATTCACTCCGCAGCTGCATATAATCAGCTCCTCACAGCGTTCTCTTTAACCTATTACATTTCACCTCATTCTCCAGCAGCCAATCAGCGAGCTGCAGCCACACTATAACATGGTTCTCCTCTCTCCTGCAGCCAGCTGTGATGTCAGGTGTTCATGCACCTTATCATACTGTGTGTGTCAATAAAGGTTCAAACAGAATGAATTCTCTCCTGATTGAAACATCAGGTGTTGAAATAAACAACTGCAGTTCAAGATAAAAAGTGAATTTCCTCATGTTTTTGTTGTGGAATCTATTAATGTATTTCTTTAAAGGCAAAAACATGAAAAAGCTAAGAAAAAAAACTATTGAATACAATATATTTGGAGCAACTTAATTTATAAATGGTTGTCCACTTAAAAACGTGTGTTCACGATGAGGGTAATTAAGTACATACTTAAACTTAAAATCCCTTTTAAATCATGTGGTAAAACTCGTCGGAACAACTTAATCTTTTGAGAATCAACTTCAAAACGTGTGTTTATAAAACCAATTATGAAGTAAGTGGTAATTAAAAACACCTCTGACTGTAGAGGAAAAGCCTTCTCCCCTGACTCAAATAACTTTGTTGCTTTAAGACAATTTCATTAAAGTTGTCTTAACTCAATAACCATCGATGCAAACTGCTGCTTTGATTGTCTTTGTTGAGCCAAGGCATTTGTTTCAGAGTGCAGACATTCACACTCGGAGCTGAGCCCCGTGTTCTGCTCGCTACAGAAAGACTCCCGTGGAGAGGCCACAGCTCAAGGGCAGCACGTCAGTAAGTCCTGTGGAAAGAAGAGCATTAGCAATCCTTTTGTTGCCGTGGAAAACTATTGAGTCGTGGGATTCCATCCGTACTTTCCAGTGAGTGTCTTTGACCTTTACATTGACCGACTTGGGAACCTCGTTATCGAGCTGGCTGCTGTGTTTGGTGAGGACTCCTCCCTGGCAACTAAAAACAATGGAGCTCGAAACAAATCAAAGAATTGTTTTTTAAAAGTAGCGTTAAATTCCCACAAATGTTCTACATTGCTGTTCGTAACAATTGTAAGACTTCTGAAACCAAAAATAAACATTGCTGGCAGTTTTATTGTATAGGAGTAGCAAACATTTCTGTGGCAGTTATCTCTCGTACTCACACACACGCACACACACACACACACACACACACACACACACACACACACACACACACACACACACACACTGGGAGTTCTGGATGGATCTGCTTGTTCATGTACTCTGGTCTCTGGGCACATACGGTGTTTGTCTGGTTGTGTGGATGAAACGGCAGCACTGTTCAACAGGGATTTAAGGTGAATTCAATCGTTAAAAGGAAGAGATATGGATGTGTATGCTACATGGTCCCGAAAATTAGAGATGTCCCGATCCGATCACGTGATCGGGGATCGTAGCCGATCACGTGATTTTCAAAAGATCGGAACCGGGAGAAAAAAATCGGGGATCAGGATTATTTTTTTTTGATATATTTTTGTAATAATTGTATTTAATGTTACAAAACAAAAATGACCATGTCCACGTCTTAAAGTCATCCTGAGGACTTAGTTTTGGTTTAAAATTACACAACATCATGTATGTGTTGCTTTCTTTGGGCTTGTTTTCAGACCTGCTTATTTCTCTCAAAGCAACAGAGTGGGCGCAGTGTCTAATAGTAGCAGTGAGCTAACGAGAGGCTACGTCCAGCTGGAGACTCGGGAGTCGGGACAGAGAACATTTCAGGAGTTTGGAAGTATTATGAAATTGAAAGCGAAGGCAGTGTAACAGCCAGATGCAATGTTTGCAAGGCGGAGGTTCCGCGTGGTGGAAAGAACAGAGCTACGTTCAACACGACCAATCTAACACGCCACCTGAGAAACAAACACCAACAACAACACAACGAGTACACAGCGGCCACTCGGGTAACGGCACTGAAACAAACGACATGTTCAGAGACTTTCAAAAGGAGAGAGAAACTGCCCCAGAACAGTGAGAAGGCCAACACAATAACAGCCAAGATAGCTGAATTGAATCTGTTCCCTTTTCTTTCTCTTAATGCATTGCATAAAGATCCGATCGGGAAAAATCGGTATCGGCAGATTGTCAAAATCAAATGATCGGAATCGGATCGGGAGCGAAAAAAGTTGATCGGGACATCCCTACCGAAAATGTATTTATGATTTGAATAAACATGTAATAAACATGTGCATGTTGTAGCACCAGTGGCGTTTGTATATGTACAAAAGTGGTGTGTCACAAACAACATAGATGTGTATATATGTTCCGGGGGCATGACTCACTCACAATTGGATCGACTGTCAAATGGCCAGATCGAATGAGTCCAAAAAGCATGGATGTAAACGGTGGAGTCATGACTTAGTGCTTCTGGGATCTAGTCGTCAGAAAGCAAACGGTACTGAGTGTCTTCCCAACGCAAACATCTCTGAACCAACATGAGCACTCGTTTAGTGGAGAAGGGGTAATAGAGCTTGGCAGACATTATTCTCCTGTTGAGACCACTTTCTATTTGATTCATTTCTTTCACTCTTCATGACAAGAAGAAACACATCATTGTGTTCTTTCTATGTTTCTCTTTCAGCTGAGACACAAACACAGTGCGTCACCATGCCTTACTGTACGTATAGGTCCCCACATGTCACTCTTTCATTTGAACTTCATTTGAAGTTTAACCAGACTCAAGGCTCTACTTCTAGCTGATGGTCCATTCTTTAGCGCACTGTGGTTACTGTGGATGCCTATCAATATTCTATATCCAGTTTGTGTATTATGTGCTATCCATGTGTTTTCAACATCCACATCTTAGCTCTGAGGTACATGAATGTGTTGTTGGATCTATGTTATCGTAGTCTATTGGACATTGACACCGCAGCAAGCTGTCCAAACACATTTACTCAAAAGGGTTTGAAAACAAACACATACAACTGGCATCCTTCGCAGCTGGGTTTAAGGATGTCACATCTCAGTGAAAGCCCTTGTGTCTTCAGGGTGACTGGTGGCATATGGTGCTTTCTATCTTCACCAGCCCTACGCTTGTCACAGAAACATGGAGCACACTGGGAATTGGAACTGACTACTGGAAAGTAGGACAAGGATGACAAACCACATAGAATACTCTCACTTCATGTCGTAATGTTTTCAAAGCCGTGTTCTCAGTCAGACATGCACGAGATGACGTCTCAGCTCAAGGTGCAGAAAGATCCTCCAGAAGGACAATAACACGACGGCTGCTCACCCGACCCACAGGTACTCTGCGTTCTAATATTATTTGACAGGCCTGGAATTTATTTTGTTAGAATGAGATATGCGGCTGCCCGCATTAATATTTCAGGTGCAAAATATAAAAAAGTGAACCCAAGAAACATGTGCTCTCCACATATGAAGCAGTGTATATGTCTCCATACGCCCGATGCTGCTCAGAGGATCGTGTAGAAAACACCTGAGTCGGCTTTGCTTGTGCGCCTACACGTACGGTCTATCATGGTCTCTGTATAGCATATGCATATTCAGTGAGGCTTGTATGATCCTTGAAGTGGTGGCCCTTGCAGACCTTAACAGTACTCACAAGCTAGTGAAATGCATTGTTCTCTGAAGTGCTGTGTCTGTGTGAGCTTTATGAGGACTAACAGGAAGATTTCAAACCACAGGGTTCAGAACGCTGCTTCCCAGCGAGCAAAGACACTCCTGCACACATGAAGTGAATGGACTCCATAATGATCATCACGCTACACTGCCCGAAATGTCAGCACCTGTGAACATTTCCATTTACCATGATCTATGCCAAGTGCCACATTTGCATATTTTTAGCATTCTCTGGGAAGCCGTTTTGAAAATGTGTCTAAAATGAAAAGGTTACAAGACTCACCCGGCAGAGTCCCCAGGAAGGAGCCGCGAGACAATGGATTCATATTAAAGACACATGATTGTTTCTCCCCACACCACGCCAGCCTTCAATCCAATGGACCACCGTAGAGGACTAGTATTACTCATACTGTCAGTGCGGGGTCAGAGGAGACGGCCGGCTGGGGATCCAGTTCTATCACAGAGCTCCTTCAAAGTCCAGACGTGAATCAGAAATAGTGAGACACTACTCCCCACAGGACACGGTGTGACAGACATATTAAGTACAGAATATCTTACTGAGCCACTGCTGGCCAAGAGCCTTCATGCACATCACATTTCTGTATTATGCTTTATGGTCATAATAAAATGTCATTGCCATTGAATATGTTGAATGAGCCTGAACAGCTCAACCATTGGCTGTTACATAAAGACAACTTAGCGTTGATGAGAACAAAAACATGCATTATTGCTTTAAAACACAGACTTAAGACATCGTACCTTGTTAAGGCAGAAGTGCAATGTTTTGCCCACAGATCAGGACATACTTAACTTAAAGACTAATACGGATAACTTAAACATTAAACATAATCCCTGAAATTGACAAGCAACATTGTTGACCAGCAGTGGGCTGACGCGGGTGAAGGCGGTACACTATAGAGTACTTAAAGGTGGGGTAGGTACGTTTCAGAAACCGGCTCCAGATACACTTTTTGTTATATTCCATGGAATGCTCTTAACATCCCGATAGCAATGAATATCTGAAGTGCTTTGACAACAAATCCATAAAAAACAAAATCCGTTTAGCCGGGCCGGCTAAACGGATTTCGTTTTTTATGGATTGGTTGTGAAAACTGGATGGCCTTCCTGCCTGTCAGCCTTCCATCGGGGCACAAACTTATCTCGTGCCCTCATTGGTCATGTGTGCGTTCATGTGTGTTGGGGAGAGCGGCTCTGTGAGGAAGTGGCAGATTTTCTCCGGTTGTGTATTTTCAAATTCTAGCGATCTCGAGCCGGTTTCTCAAACTTACCTACCCCACCTTTAAATGTGCTACTGTCACATATGTACTTGTTAGTACACTGGAGCAATACTATTTGCATTTAATCTTTCTCTAGATAGGACTTTTACTTTTAGTTGAGTATTTGATTTTATATACTTTATTAATCCCCATGGGGAAATGGTTTCTCTGCATTTGACCCATCCTAGTGTTAGGAGGAGTAGGCTGCCATTTTGAACAGCAACCAGCAGTGTGGGGAACGGTGCCTTGCTCAGGGACACCTCGGTAGCACTTGGTCTTGCCGGGACTTGAACTGGTGACCTTCCAGTTGCCAAGCCAAGCCCTATGGACTTCGCCACCACCGCCCCCGAGTATATGTAATTCATCTGTGGTGTTCCTGCCCACCTGGCAAATGTGAAACATAATGCGTCTCTTCAGCAGCGGCTCTACCTGTGGCTGACCCGGCGGTGTACAGTGGGTTTATGGAGTTGTTCTCCATGCTCCCTGCTGCGCCTGAAAGACCTCCAGAGAGAGTCTGAGAGAGAACCAGCACCGTGTGCTGAAACTCACTGCTCAGCCCTGGAGCTGATGGGAGAGACCAGCTGAGAAGTCTCTGTAGTGTTGTCAGGACAAGCGACCCCTTCCACATCGTCACATTGTTGGTTGTTTCATACAATATTAACTACAGATGTTAAGTACCTTAGTACTTCCTCCACCGCTCTACTCCACTTTCACATCATAAATATTGCAATTTCAGTTAGCAGTCACAATATCTCTACTTGTTTGATGTCTGCCACCTGTTTTGACCAAGTGTGATAAACCCACTGTTAATGGGTTTGCTCCTCATCTATTATACACTCAGCTAACACGAAAACAACCACTTTCCTCAAAGTCTGTGCATCTGGTGGGCTTCTCTCTGTGCAACTTTGGGCCTGACACTGTGCACACGTGAGGAGAGCTCTTTTACTCATCGAGTCGAGTCATATCTGCATCACAGCTGACCTTCCTGGAACACTGTTCACCTGAACCATCAGGATAGCTACATACGGTGGAAACACTTTAAGTGCTAATGCTCTAAGAACCCCAGGCATTTAACAATACAGCAAATTATAACCTACATTATTCATAATTATTCACTCAGTATTCATCTTTTCAAGATCATGGGCCCTGGCAGTGAACGGATGCTACTGCCTCGTCACAATGAATCATAAGAAAGGAGTAACTGGTGGGCAGCCTCAGAGCTCGTGTCCAGGATTCTTCATCATTGGGCTACAATGGTGGCCGTAAGCTCTGACAGCTTTAAGTGCAAAGCGCCAGTTTGATAATGGCCAGCATATGCCATTTTTAAGATGAATTAAAAAGCCTTAAATGGTTTATGAGTGACGTCTCATAGAAACAAACAAATGTAACACATGCTAAAGCAAGCACATGGCACATGCACTATTAGGATAACAAGGAGCTTCAATCACTGCGTCTCCGGCCTCAAATACAATTCAATAAACAAGCAAGCAACTCAGAACGAGAAAGCGCATCGATAGAAGGGGAGGGAATGACTCTGACATGGACCTGTTTTAAAATGAGCCGATACAGAGCAGCTGGAAGTGAACAGGAAGTGTTGCATCAGCCAGTCAGAAGGAGGATATCAGCTGAAGCCTGGACATGATGATCATGTTAGCAGCTCATCATCCCAACAGGCTTGGTGTCCCGTCTGGCAGGTTGCCAGGTTGAGAGGTTGCCAGGTTGCCAGGTTGAGAGGTTGAGAGGTTGAGAGGTTGAGAGGTTGTCTCTGGATCATGAGTCGTGCCTGAGACTGTTGACGTGTTGCTGTTCGAGCCCACGTTATTATTTTTGACATCCTCCTGAATCCATCTCTTTATATCCTGTATGTTCACACTATCATTCTGTCCATCCTGGGGACATGTCTCTCCTCAGTGTCTCATCATGGTGACCTGCACTGATTGAACCTTCATATCTCGGCAAATACTCACAGGAAATGAGGACGATTATATAATTAGAAAGAATACAGCAAAACATGTGTGCAATGACCAGTGTTGGGTGTGACGGAGTTACAGTAATATATAACTGTTTGCTGTAACAAAGTCATGTAACGCGTTACTAATGAAATGTGGGTAATATATTACCCGTTACAATGCTCAGTTACGCAGTTACAACACATTTTAACCCGAAATGAAATGGTGTTTTGTTTTTTAACAATGTACTAACATGGAGACATTCCGACACCAGACTAATTGTGCGGGTAGATTAGTAAACCTGGTGTTTACCCTTCAGGCTTCGCGTCGGGATCTTCGGGGCAGTTGCATGTTATGCACCCTCTATTCAAAAAAGAGAACAGAACGAGAAATACAAACAACAAATTGTGTCAGGTGCGCGTGACCTGCTCCGCTGCGCGTGCATCATTTATGGGCATAGATATGTCTCATCATTATTTGTGTGAACATCAAAATAATGTGTGTAAATATATGATTTGTAAATGTAAAACACCACAAATGCATTTAAAATATTTGCAAACTCACAAATAAATGTGCAAGTGTAAAACAGATCTGCTAATACGCAAAATATTCTCACAAATAAAAAAAAGATCTGTGAATATCTCTTTATATATAACATTAACAACTTTCGATCGGGCATTTGTGAATCCATTTTGTATTTGACCACCAACAATGCGCTTGCGAATCTCAAATCTCTGCTCGTGGATCATCTTTTTACACACACGGAATTTTGAGACATATTTTCCGCTGATCTCTTCTAAAATCTACTCGTGTCACTCGGTGATTTTCAGAAACTACGTGATGGCCTGCTGATGACGACTTTTCTGCATGATTTCAAAGTAAGAGCATGATGGTTTGTTTAATGCTCTGTTTTTCTATTGTAATGAACAGCGGAACGTTAGATGCATTCTTCATCATCATCATCATCATCATCATCATCATCATCATCATCATCATCATCATCATCATCATCATGTTATAGTGATACAGTTAGTTTGTGATAGTCTATTGGATCAATACAGTATATCGAGCAGAGCACATGCATTGGTGTTGAAGTGCAGGCTATACGCCACTTCCGGGTCCCGGGGAGCAGCTGGCAGCGAAGCAGCCCAGATAAAACTCTTTCTTCATTGTTTGTTGTGTATTCAGTTAAGCGGGTCGAAGTTACAAACCACTTCACATCTTATTAATCGGCCTAATTTTACCTTACCAGTGCAGTAATAAAGTAATCTGTAGAAAAGCACCGTATTTAGGTTAGCCTTCATAAGGCGCGTTCACACTGCGGTACTTTCCCCACAAAGGTTCATGTGAACTTAGTTCATGATCACGTTCACACCAAAAAGAGCAGGTACTAAAAGTAGTTCATGCGAACCTTTTAATCCCCTCGAAAGTCCCTGCTAGAGAGCATGCTAGAGAGCAGGGACTTTCGAGCGGCTCTTTTGTGAGAAAAGAGCTATATTTCTGATTGGCTGGGCGAATTACAAACCACGCCCCGTAAAACTCCCACAAAGTTTTGTGAAGCCGCCATTTCATTATCCTTGCATTAGCATTATTAGCATTAGCATTAGCCCAGCGCAGAAACGCAGAGAGACTAACTTATGGCAACACAAAATAAAACATGGGAGCGGTGGAGATGAGGAGGTGTCGGCGTTCTGGCGATTTACTCGGAAGGCTTCAGTAGAAGCTGCTGGGACTCCCAGCAGCTTCTACTGAAGCCAGTCCCCAACTCCGGGGACTTCCGGCCGGGGACATTGGGCGGCAGTATACGCCGTGAAGTGGTTTGCGGCCTGCCAGTAAACCCAAAGCAGAAGAAGAAGAAGTGACGTCAGCGGCTTCATTTGCCTAATCCTCCCCCAGGGACTTTTTCTGGTGTGAACGCGATCTGTACTAAGTTCATGAGAACTAAAGAGTTATCATGAACTAAGTTCTCATGAACCTTTGTTGGAAAAGTACCGCAGTGTGAACGCGGCTATTGTAAGGCTTTTAAATGTTATAATATTCATCGTGTCCTTTCTACTGATATATTCCTGTCTATTACTTTCATTTGTATTTAATGTTATTGTGTTTTACTTGTTTCCACACATTTCAAAATGTGGGATGAATGAAGTATCTATCTATATATGATATCCATCTATCTGTCTGTCTGTCTGTCTGTCTGTCTGCCTACCTACCTATACCTACCTGTCTGCCTACCTATACCTGCCTATACCTACATATACCTACCTACTAGTTGTTTTGTTTGGAAAGGTTTTGTCATTGTATTGCTCTTTACCGGCACCTGCAGAGCACAGGACTTTACATTGTACTTACAATTTGACATTGTAACTTCGACCCGCTTGACTGAATACACAACAAACAATGAAGAAAGAGTTTTATCTGGGCTGCTTCGCTGCCAGCTGCTCCCCTGGGACCCGGAAGTGGCGTATAGCCTGCACTTCAACATCAACAAAAGTGCTCGATATGCTGTATTGAACCAATAAACACAAACTAACTGTATCACTATAACATGATGATGATGATGATGATGATGATGATGATGATGATGATGATGATGATGATGATGATGATAAAGAATGCATCTAACGTTCCGCTGTTCATTATTAATAAAAAACAGAGCATTAAACAAACCATCATGCTCTTACTTTGAAATCATGCGGAAAAGTCGTCATCAGCAGGCTATCACATGGTTTCCGAAAATCACCGAGTGACACGAGTAGATTTTAGAAGAGACCGGCGGAAAATATGTCTCAAAATTCCATGTGTAAAAAGACGATCCACGAGCAGAGATTTGAGATCCGCAAGCGCATTTTTGGTCGGCAAATACAAAATGGATTCACAAATGCCTGATCGAAAGTTGTAAATGTTAAAGAGATATTCACAGATCTTTTTTTTATTTGTGAAAATATTTTTGCGTATTTGCAGATCCGTTTTACACTTGCAAATGTATTTGTGAGTTTGCAAATATTTTAAATTTATTTGTGGTGTTTTACATTTACACATCACATATTTACACACACATTATTTTTATGTTCACACAAATAATTATGAGACATATCTATGCCCATAATCATCTCCAAAGTGCTTCCACAGCAGTGACACACATCTGTGGATAATCATTTATACGAACATGGTTAAAGCAACCATCACTAAACGCCAGCAACACTGCATCTACTGCAGACCGCAGCAACGGGTCAGATGGGGACATCACGTTACCCTCCGCTGTGGACACTAGCTTACTCCCGCCTGACTCGCCGCCCTCGCCCCCAGAGCAGCACTCTTCGTTGCCCGAAACTACGCCGCCCCTCTGCGGCCCGCAGGTGCCAGCCAGGATACCACGGCAAACCAGAGCCTGCCCAGGTAGATCTAAACAAGTACCCACCTGTACAGTGGGGTTAGGCGGTCATCTTGCAGCTCGTGGTATACAAATAGACAATGGAACATTCATGTGAAAATAGTGCCATATTCTGCCATGCCTGTAGAAACGTTGGTCAAACATAATGCACACAATAGCACAGATGCCTTCACCACGAATGGCTAAACAAAGATCTCATATCCCAAGCTTATCAACGAGCTAATGTTGCAGCTGGAATGTTCTCCAGGTCACAAAGTCAACCTCACATGATGATGATGATGATGATGATGATGATGATGATGATGATGATGATGATGATGATGATGATGATGTGATCCAGTTTTCAAGCACAGTAAATATTCTCTTCCCAGAGTATCTGATGGGACCAAAGTGATGTTTAGTACATGGTTTTAATAATACTTTAGCTTTTCAATGTTTGCCATTTCAAACCACGAGCTGGTTCAAATAATAGTTGCCTTGATTTACAATAGGTTCTCCTTTGTTTTATCAGTAGCTTTGAAGCTGTTGTGCTTTTCTTTGCCACAGTCCACTTTGGAGTGTATGAGATATTTCAGGATTTCACTTTTAACTCACTTGAAATGTTCTCACTTGCTTGGTTTCAGAACAGAACAAATGCCATAATCTGTTCATTGGGACCATCAATGCTATTTCTCATTGCTGTTGCCGGCCTCTATTGCTCATGTAAACCTGCTACTGCTGCCCCCCTGTAACCTCAGAGGCACCCTGAGTCATGTTGTTCTGGAGCCGGGCCTGCACACGGCCACATACTAAACACACTACAGAGCCCATTCCGTGTCCTGTTAGTGTTTACTTCCTGTCTGCCTTCTCCTGGTGATTTATCTGACGTCCAGTGCTCCGTCTGTTAACCTCTTTTCCTTTCGCTTTCTTGATCTTCCTTAGCAACCTTCATTATAGTCCTTGACAGCGGTCTGTACTGCTGTATTAACAACGTGTCACATGTTAAGAATTTACAATCAGAATGGAGTATTCAACTAACCCGTGTAATACAAGTTGTTAGTAGCCTAAGGGCCTACACAGTTGTTATGCTAAACCACACCGCCCTTCACTGGATGCATAATGAGCTGCACTAAACTACATTTCAGCATTTAAAATACCTAGCCATTCTTTTGCGGTTATTTTGGTGAAAGCAACTCAAAAGTAACTAAAGTAGTGTAACTCATTACATTTTAGAGACAGTAATATTGTAATGTGACTTATTACTTTCAAAAGACAGTAATAAGTAATATGTAATATATTACATGTTGGAAGTAACTTGCCCAACACTGGCAATGACAATAAAGTTGAATCAAATCTAATCTAATCTAAAACACATCATTTGATATACAAAATGTAAGAAAGGCCATTTTGACCTTTTTGAAATAGGCCTATTGTTCTTCTTCTCTTATGTTAAAGTAATGTTAACAGCACGTATAGTGCGGAGAACATTCCAGAGGATCTGACAGTTGCCCAAACTCAGACTCTTGAAAATCAGTTTAAAAGTGTTTATTTAGTCTTTTGTGAGCTATTACAATGTTTCTTTGCTCTTCTTTTGATTTATAATTTGTTCATCTTTTATCTTGTTGCAATGTATCTTTAAATGTTTGAATAGTTAGGTTAATCATGACCAAAATGGCTTATAGCAAACAAGCAAAGACAATAACAAACAAAAACATATATTAGATAATGCCGTCTACGCTGCAGACTGCAGACCAGCACCTGGTACTGAGGGACTGAGACCTGACCTAGGACCTGAGTCGGACCAGGGACAAATGTATTCTCTGTCTAACCAGGTCAGTCACTATGACAACCGGGCCATGAGCCATCAGTCTCTCACACACTCCCTTTCTCATTCTCTCGCCTTTCAACTTGTATCCCATAATTTCTGTATTCCTACTTGAGGATCATTTCTCATACAGTACATTGGATTACAAATCGGTTGACTATTGTAATGATATGTATAAGTGTTCATAATCTGTAGATATTCATTATCATGACCATTGACATTGATATTAAAATGAATGCTGTACAGCATAATCTAATATGAATGTTATGAATACTGTTCATTATAAAAATCAATATTGCCTGCACACTCATTAAATAATTATTCCCTATGCTGTTATATAGTTAGTATATTATTCATATTTATCATATTTTTCATGCGCTTCCGTATAGCGGCTTTCTACTTGACTGAACCAATGTAGATTATTGGGAACATTTCTCTCTGCAGATGTAATCACCCTGTTCCTCATGCTGAGTGCAGTTCTGTAGTGGTGGTACATCAACTGGTGCAGCTGGTAATGAGAGGCTGGGATGTAAACAGATCCTCTTCAAATCAAATGCATTGTTGCCATAGACAGCTGCTTCACAGGGTATTATAATTGTGAGTATCAAATATTGCAGAATGCACGCTTTGAATTTACCACCTTTTCATATCTTTTTGTGTCTTTAAGCTTATCAATATCACATTCAGTGAAGAGGTTAGCCTCCACTCAGCTCTCCGGCAGCTAGCTGCTAACAGCACTAACAGTGCAAACAGCAGCATCAGTGCTAACAGATCAAACAGTGTTAACCTGAGGGGGAACCTGGGGCTGAGCAAAAAGCTTCCACCATGATGCTGTCGGATGGGGTTGTGCATCAGTGGTAACCATGGATACAGTGTACATAGAGGTGGAGTCCTGTGCTATCCTATGAAAGTTGCTCAGTGGCAAATGAAGTCAAAATGGCCTGACTCGAAACAACAAAGCAAAACAACCCAGTTTTGGGTCTTTAGAGCATGCACACAGAGCCCTTTCTTCCTATAGGCGGACTATGCAGATGCATAGGGCCCCCGCGGTCGCGAGTTCAAACAGGTGCCATTAATACAGTTAACGAGTGGAGGACAGAGGAGGCTCTTAAAGAAGAAGTTACAGGTCTGTGAGAGCCAGACATCTTGTTTGTTTGTAGGAGACCAAATACTTATTTTACCGAGGAATTTACCAATTAATTCATTAAAAATCCTACAATGTGATTTCCTGGATTCTTTCTCCCCATTCTGTCTCTCATAGTTGAAGTGTATCTAGGATGCAAATGACAGGCCTCTCATCTTTTTAAGTGGGAGAACTTGCACAATTGGTGGCTGACTAAATACTTTTTTGCCCCACTGTACTGTATATATAGCATCAGGAGCAACTCAGGGTTAAGTATCCTGCCCAAGGATACATCGACATGTTGACTGCATGGGCTGGGATCGAACCCACAACCTTCTGGTTGAAAGACGACCTCGCAGCCACAGTTGCCCTTATGGAGGCAATTTACAGAGCTCAGGTGTTTAGCCGTCTTGCCTGTGGGATAAAACTTTCCCTGAGTCTGGTGGGAAAAGTTAAGGGAAGGTCTACATAACCCCTTAATGTGAAAATAATGACTTTACAACATTGCTGTATGTTTTGCCAACTTTGTGTAATTTGTCCCCAATTTATACTTGACACGAACACTCACATTCTGAAATAAATATGTCACTGTTGCAGTGGCGGATCTAGACAATTTTACATGGGGTGGCAAGAGGTTTTGGCAGGGGGGCACGGGAGGATGGATGAATCCACTACACAAAACATTACAACACAGATATACATTTAAACTATGTATTGTTATAGTATCACAAAATGAACATGCCTAGTGATTAAACAAAACAAGACTGTGCATATTTTAAAACATAAAAGTTTCAGCAAAATTAAAATAATACAATAATTACAATAACTTCTCGATTAAAAAATATAAAACGGCAGGCAAAATACAAGTAGTACTCATAGCATTTGTTTTATATCTTTGGTTTGATCATAATCACTAATGCAATAAGATGCATTTGGAAATATTTACACAAGTAATCCTATATCGCATAAAACAGAAAGTAGGAATAAACATTTTTACATGACGTTGTATGTCAGTGACACGCCTTGCTATGCTACTGTAATGG
Source organism: Champsocephalus esox (assembly GCA_036324585.1). NCBI lineage: Eukaryota > Metazoa > Chordata > Actinopteri > Perciformes > Channichthyidae > Champsocephalus > Champsocephalus esox. The sequence continues at coordinate 36,597,644 of CM070486.1, read as the reverse complement.
ATGGGGGAAAAACATACCATGTGGTCCAGCTAGAATGGTAACTGCCTCCCTGCCATCTGCCTCAGCCTCCTTCTCACCTCCTTCAAGTCCCTCTTTCTGAGTCTGAACCCTCTTCTTCATTTCTCACATCCACGTCCTCTCTATGCATATCTCCATCTCCTTCTGTGGCCTTCTCATGTTCTGACCCTCCTGGTCTCTCCAGTGTACTCTCCTCTCCTTTTTCATGTCCCTCTCTCTTGTCCTCATTTTCAGTTCTCCGACTTTTTGTGCTAAAAAAAACAAGCGATATTCCCTTTTCTTTTCATTTTTAGTCGAACAACTCCAGGTAATCTGGCCTGCAAAAGTCAAGATGTGAAGCACTAGTTCAAATCCTCGTAATACACCGCCTGGCCATTTATAAATTCAATAAACTTAAATTAAATCAGAAAAGTAAAAATCATTAAAGCATTTGTGTTCAGACAATTTACTAAAATTGTCTTTTCAAATTGTATTTTCTCAGTTTGACGGTACACCTCTATTTACAGTAAACATTTGACATGTAACTTGTTTTAATTTGTTAATTCATTGCTGTGACATGTAAGGGTAACCTATGTATTGTTTAAACTGCTTAGCTAACAAAATAAAAGTGATCGATCACCTAGCTAGCACTGTCACTGTGTAGTGTGGTTGGCTAACGAAACGGCCTGAAAAGGCGACCGTCCGTTAAACGGTAGGAATACAAACACACCCTTTTTAATAGTGTGTATTCAACCCTTTGTGTCTTTAATACAAGGAGAAAATGGTCCGAGGGGTAATGGACTTCACCTTCAGAAGCTGGGGGCAGCTCAGTCGCTGCTCTCTCTGCTGCAGCTGTGTCACCCGGAGTCTGTGGCTGCAGTCGAATAGTCCAAAAATCAGCTCCTATCGTCCAACCCTATCGTCTATCCCTTGACCTCTGAGTGAAAGGTCACGGGGTTAAGGGATAGTGGATAGGAGAATTCAAAAGGACTTAGGAGAAGAGACTGCGGTACTTTAGAGAATTGACTGCACTTTCACTATCCGACGTGTTTATGAAGCGCCAGCGGACGTCCTGAATGTGCGTCTGCTGCTGTGGGGAAACTATGGAAACCACAGTTTTCTATACAACGGACTACAACATGGATGTTCAATAAGAACGAGGGACTACTGTAAACTCATCTAGAGACTCTGCACCGTGCTCTGATGCTGCTGCTTTGCTTTATGAACGGGGACAACAGAGAAACATATTCTTCAGGACCAGAGCTGGAACTGAAATAAAAAATGAAAGTGAAACTTCTGCTCGTCACCCTCTCCCTCCGGTCCACATTAATACCAATGATCCCAATACGTATGATTGTATGAACTAAAGATCTTAAAATCAATACAGATGTATTTATTATAAACGTTAGTCCTTAACATCTATCACTGTGTATATCACCATTCGAACATATTTTACAAGTTGAACAAACCCCACACAGCTCAGTGAAGACTGAAATGTTGACTTTATTTGATAATTTCAGTAAAAACTAACGTTCATATTTCTCTCTTTGATTATAATACTGATGAACGATCAAAACAAAGCACTTTGGCAACTTACCACCTATGTTTTAAAATGCTTAATAAGCACCGTAACTTTCATGATATCATTTCTCGGTCATAATCGGTTGTTTCCGTGAACGGCCGACTGTTGTGACGTTAAATGCTGCGGCTGCAAGGCATTGTGGGGCAGCATTTCCTCCTCTCCTTTCGGTTAGGGAGGTCCAGTGGTTCCTAAGCTAAAGGAGGTTATAAAGGAAGTTTGAAACCTCCTTTCCTATCATCTAGAGAATTGGAACGGCTCTTATCATGGCTGCCACTGAGGGACTTCCGGGTCATTTCACTCCGTTAGGAAGGTTCCTACACTAAATGGACAATTCGACTGCAGCCTGTGTGCACGCTACACTGCGCGCGCATGATGCAGGGCGTAGCAAATGCTTTAGGGGCTTTAGGTTACTCTTAAAATTAAAATAGGTCCAATAATAGCAATAGGTATTGCTTGTTATAATGATTTGGGAAGGTTGTGGACATAGCGGTGGTTCAATGTACTCATACTGCTGAAAACAATATGTCTAAATAAGTGTAGAAATGCTAGGCAGGGGTCACAGAGGCATCAATCTGTTTCCATTTAAAATCATCATAGTCACTCACAATTCATCCAACACTGATTTATAAATGGATTCTACCATGTCACTTTCAGGCATGCTTCCATATGTCACTGGAGCCTTTACAAATGTTGCGTGCCTGCGGATTACTCTATGGGAAGAAAACAAAATCAAACGGATCAGAACAAAGTGGCAATCTGTTCTGTAAACATTTGTAATATCAGACTATAAATCAAATAAGGCAACTCTTCCAGGAGTTATTTGTAGTTTTTGGAGGTTGTAAAACTACATTTATGCCAAAGACGGTTTCTCTAGGTGTAGCAGCCTTCATACTGATGTATGTTGAAGAGGTTGCATTTCTTTTTTCTGATAAGCTAACCATTATAACCATTGTCATGGACAACTTTGGATCATACATTCATCAAGAGAAGTCTATAGCAGATAGCTAGGTTAGCAACATCTCTACTGGCTGAAAGGTTATCCAGCGCTGTCAGACACGCAGAGACATGATCTATATGATGGTTGTTGTGTCTGGTTGCTCATGATAAAGAATGGCCGTACTTGTGATAGGCTTGTGTATGGTTGATGGATGGTGGTCCTAGAAACTCAGCTACAGATCACTACTACACATTTCCTGGCTCCAAACAATGTCAACATAACAATCTGGTGGCACCAATACTTAACACATTTTAGCTCCACTTTTGTGCTGTGGGTTGAAGTGGAGATGCGTCTTACATTAGTATTAACAATCATTGGCTGATGCATTAACATACAATAACTGTGTTTAAGGGCTGATGACTGCAAAGTCAAAGCAGAGAGACAACAACCTTATCAAATGACTTATAAGAGCAATCTTATCCTCAGCACATTAAATATAATAAAACTATGTAATGCCAAAGTGAGCCTTTGTTTTCCATTACGGGCCAGCCCCAGAACATAAAACAAAAGTGCACTGTTGCAATATTAAGCGGCCACTTTCCTCTAAGTGTGCTCCTGTCATGTAAAACCAAGTGCGTAACATGGTTTGTCACTGTCGGAAAACACACTTTTCAGCTATGTACATATGTACTGCACATATAACAGTATGCACCTCGTCTGGATAACATATAATGCTGTGTGAGCTACTGTCATGTATCCATCTTGCCTTTTAATACATGCACTCATCCTCTGTATTTATTCTACTCAAATAGAAACAAATTCTACAACAGTGTAGAATTTAGGGGGCTTACTCCATCCTGTTACAATAAAGTCTGTGATGTACAGTCAATGTACAAAGAACACCTGTACAATATGTATAAAATCCATTTCACCCCTTCACAGCATTTCTATAAAGCGCAGTTGGTAAAATATTGTCTTGTTCAGTAACAGCTGTTGTAAGTTCAATATCAAACCCTTGCAGGAGTGAGTCGTAAAACCCACAAATGAGTTGGCATTCAGCACTTCCTGTTTTCTAATCTCGAAGTCAAACATTTATTTGAACGTGTTTTTAATTAGATGCCTTATATAATGTCTGTGGTTAATCAAAACGTAAAAGGTTTTCAAGCTTTGTTCTATGACTACAGTATGAATATGTCAATAAATGGTAAGTACATTCACCCCACTAGTGACAGAATGAGACGTCATAACGCCCACATAGAGGCATTGTTTCGTGTCAGTCAGTTTGACTCTGTGACTAATTCAGCTGCTAGCTTGTAGTAAAAGTGATCTGTTGATTCAATCCTATCACTGAGCGAGTTCCCTGAACAGATCACTTGTCCGTCAAAACTCTCCAAATCAATCAGCGACAGCTCTGTATATTTACAACTGACACTACGCATGCATCTACATTCAAGACTCGGACCACATTGATTTTTAAATGTGACATGCATTACTCACATTTGATGAAATGAATATTTGTCTCACTCCACATGAGCTTTACGGTGCGTCCACACGGCAGCGTGGGTTGAAGCTTGCCGGTGGGCGTGTCTGGCACGCGACCAACAACCAATCACATTGATCTCCCGCCCCGGACACACAAGCATGCGGTTTGATTTGGCGTCGTCTGTGGACCTGTTTGCTCTGTAGGCAAACTGCAGGGGGTCCAGAGAGTCAGGGAGGGAGGAGGTGAGGAAGGTTTTGACTACCCGCTCAAAGCACTTCATAATGATGGAGGTGAGTGCTACTGGGCGGTAGTCGTTGAGGCTGCTGGTTTTAGTATTTTGGGGGACAGGAACGATGGTGGAGTGTTTGAAGCATGTGGGGACTACAGACTGCAGCAGGGACCTGTTGAAGATGTCTGTGAACACCTCTGCCAGCTGAACTGCCCACACCCTGAGAACACAGCCTGGGATGCCATCAGGTCCAGGAGCCGTGTGTGGGGTAACCCTTTTAAAGGATTTGCACACATCTGCCCTGTTTAAAACAAAAGGGCAGGGCTCCTGATCCCTCGGTGCCTCCACCCCCCGGTTGCTCCTTTGAAGTCTGCCATTGTAGATATAATGGAACGGCGAATACCTTTTTTAAGCCTAAATTATAAAGCATTTCAAAATCTGTGTTGCTGAAGCAGTACAATGCCAGCAAAGCAAATACAAACCGATAAGTAAAAATGTAAAATCAACATTTTAATAATGTTTAACTAAAACTGAAAAGTGTAGTTATATAGAGGCTATGTTATGATTAAGAACAACATTCTTCACAGAAGATGTGCAATTTCCAAAATAAATGTGACCACAAAGTGACCAAAAGTTCAGTGTTAACAAATCTGAGGAAAGACTGCAATGATATTTCCGTCATTAACAATATTCATCATTGACTACAGGACGTCTGACATGGCTAAACGAAAGCAATCACAGCCTGAGAAAGCAGGGAAAAGGAACAACTATTTTTTCTGCAGACTTCAACCAATGGAGTCAAATTAATCTAGCATTTAGAATTGAAAATGTATATTATAATAGAGTATGAATATATCTCGTCTACAAGACATCGTCTGGGCAAGGACATCTCCTGCTGCACATCGCTCATATTGCAAATTGAGAGATGTGCATTTGCATCTCCCCTGGGTTTTGGGTAATGGAGTCATACCGTTTTTTTAAATTGCCAAAAACACTTAACATAATTCACAAAACCTTATTTAGACAGTCTATAGTCTGGCCTTATATAGACAGTCTATGGTCTGGCCTTATATAGACAGTCTATAGTCTGGCCTTATATAGACAGTCTATAGTTTGGCGACATCTCCTCGTCCACCTGCAGCCTGACGCTCACACAGCTCCAACCGTTATGCTGCCGATAACTCTTCATCTGACTTCAGTTCATCCTCCCTCTCTCTCATCATCCCTCTCTCTCTCATCCTCCCTCTCTCTCATCATCCCTCTCTCTCTCATCCTCCCTCTCTCTCATCCTCCCTCTCTCTCAACATCCCTCTCTCTCATCATCCCTCTCTCTCTCATCCTCCCTCTCTCTCATCATCCCTCTCTCATCTCCCTCTCTCATCCTCCCTCTCTCTCATCCTCCCTCTCTCTCTCTCATCCTCCCTCTCTCTCATCCTCCCTCTCTCTCTCATCCTCCCTCTCTCTCATCATCCCTCTCTCTCTCATCCTCCCTCTCTCTCATCCTCCCTCTCTCTCATCATCCCTCTCTCTCATCATCCATCTCTCTCTCATCCTCCCTCTCTCTCATCATCCCTCTCTCTCTCATCCTCCCTCTCTCTCATCCTCCCTCTCTCTCTCTCATCCTCCCTCTCTCTCATCCTCCCCTCTCTCTCATCCTCCCTCTCTCTCATTCTCCCTCTCTCTCATACTCCCTCTCTCTCTTATCATCCCTATCTCTCATCATCCCTCCCTCTCATCCTCCCTCTCTCTCATCCTCTCTCTCTCATCTTCCCTCACTCTCTTATCCTCCCTCTCTCTCATCCTCCCTCTCTCTCTCATCCTCCCTCTTTCTCTTACCCTCCCCCTCTCTCATCCTCCCTCTCTCTCTCATCCTCCATCTCTCTCTCATCCTCCCTCTCTCTCATCCTCCATCTCTCTCTCATCCTCCCTCTCTCTCTTATCCTCCCTCTATCTGTCCCTCTTGCTGCTGTCCATATATCCATTGTTGATTTTATAAATCTCTGCTTACATCCTGGTTGATGAGTCAACAATAAAGCAGTTTGTTGTTGATGTTCATTTGGCATGGGTATCTGTTGATTGGTTCATGTGTGTAGCATTTTTAATGGCGGTGTTTTGAAAATGGCAAACAAGTGAATATGTCAGATTTCTGTGTCTTTCTTAGAGAACCGTGTGCAGTGTTTTGCAAACACAGAGATGGAGTACTCGAGCCCTGGACTCGACTTGAGTGCAGATTTTCAGGACTCGTGACTCGACTCGGACTCGAGCACTGATTGACGCGGACTCGAACTCGAACTCGTGAATTCTCGCGCACGATGACTCTGACTCGACTATATCCACTAAGATTAATCAGGGCTCGACATTAAATGGCCAGCATACGTACTTTCCACTTGCCCGCTCGGGCCACTAAAAATATTGCTTTAAAAAAAGAACTGGTCCTGTGCTATCGGTATTTTGATAAGCAATTTTGTTCAATTGTTTCGTTTATTAACGCTACAACATAGCGTTTCGTGAGTCGGTTGTCGTTGTTGGGTGAAAAGCAGAGTTTGCTGCGGAGCGCAGCGCGAGCAGGCTCCCGTGAGCGTGCTCCTTGACTACAGACTTTCTCGCCACCTAACCATTCGCCAAAATGTTTTTAATACCAGCGGTAACCGGCCAAGCGCCGTGCAAAAAACTATCTTCAAATAAAAGAAAGTCACCGGAGGATTTAAAGGAGAGTGACAGGGAGCATGAGAAGAAGAGGGAGAGAAAGTTTCAGCTTGATCGACGGAGTTGGCTTCAATATGATGCCAGTACAAACAAGGGCTTCTGTCGGCACTGTACATCAATGCCGACCTCTGCTGACAAGTAGGTGAAGAGTAGACAACATGAAGGTATATTCGCTCTAGGGAAATGTCCCGGAAGTTTAGGATAATGAAGGTTCTAATCTAGGTTATTACATAGCCATTACATGTCTCACTCCTAATGGCAGGAAGGCAGAAAGCAAATTATACGAATAATAATATACTCATAATGATGATAATAGCAGACATTTTTTAACAATGACATAATTATTAATTAATTATTTTAATAAACCAAATATGAACAATTGAGGAAAATTAGGAAGAATTGATGATTCAAATGTTGTAGTACAAGTAGTTATGTAGTTTGTGCATAAAGTACTATTGCAACAAATGTGTTAATTGTCTTCATTATTAGTCGATCTATTGGACGAATGCTCCGAGCCAGAGGTTACATGGTGGGGCGAGTGAGAATAAAGTAACATGTTACCCTTAATGTCTACCCCTGATTAATACATGAAGACTCGTGACTGGGACTTGACTTGGACTATGCTTGGGTGACTCAGACTTGGACTGGAACACAGGTAATGATGACTCGGCCTCGACTCGCACACGACTTGGGTGACTCGGACTTGGACTCCACTCCCCCTAGGTGACTCGGACTTGGACTCCACTCCCCCTAGGTGACTCGGACTTGGACTCCACTCCCCCTAGGTGACTCGGACTTGGACTCCACTCCCCCTAGGTGACTCGGACTTGGACTCCACTCCCCCTAGGTGACTCGGACTTGGACTCCACTCCCCCTAGGTGACTCAGACTTGGACTTGACTCCCCCTAGGTGACTCGGACTTGGACTCGACTCCCCCTAGGTGACTTGGACTCGGACTTGTGGGGACTCGAGAGTGACATGGACTTGTGAATTGGTGAATTGACTTCAACACTGGCAAAAAGTGCCAAGTTGAAATCCAAATTAGGTGCAGAGCGGAAAATGAGTTTAGAGTTGAGTGTAAGATAAAATAATCCCGCTTTATGTGTCATTTTAGTGTGTTAGCAACTGAATAAAACTTTAATGTAATTTCACATTTCTACACTAAGTCTAAGGTTTAATCAGCAGCTTGAGAGGATCCACCTGCATCTTCTCTCGCCCGCACAAATACAGATGCTGCAGTCGTTATTCTGAAGAGTTAATCAGCTCTCGACCAGCGCTACAATTAAACCCTCTGTCGGATAAACACTTCCTTCTCCAGCTGATGAGTGTTTGATTATGCATCTCTATTTACAAATATGATACCTGCAGACCGACGTGTTGCTGTGTGCTTGTTTACAGTGCAGAGCACTAGCACAGCCACAAGTTGGAAGCTAGTCCTTTATGTTGTGGGATGGATAGGTTCTGGAAAGGAAGTAGATCAAAAGTAATCGACAGCTCATACAATTCATCTCAGAAAATGTACAGGTGGATCTGGCCCTGCATCCTCGTGTTGGTAAAAACGAACAGAAAGCCTGTGCGGATCAAGAGTTCAATTTAGCTAGATGCAATCTCAGGAAAGAAATGCCATCTCACACGGTTCTATCATTGCAGTGATCTGCTATTAGTCCTAGTAGCAATCATAGCCAAGCCTCCCTGGAGAAGTTTCATAAAACAGCCTGGGACCTTTGTGTTATCTCTGAGTTCTGCTGATGGAAGCTGTTTTCAAGCTACTGTTACAAAGTGGACACCTGTAGATAGAGGGTACGCCACACGACATGCATAACAAGTGTATTGATACACCCTCAAAGACTGAATGACTGAAATGTAGTTTAATGGCATTTCTCAAAGGATATTCTTGTTCATTTTACTAAAGATACTAAAGCTGATATATCCCCTACACTACCACTGTGGTTCTATGTTTAGCATTGTTGGCACCAATACTAATTTAAATCCCAGAATATGGTAGTAATTTGTCTACGTTCAGCACTGTAGCCTTGGAGCTGTGCTAATAAGAAATATATTTCATGTTCTTGGAACATGTCTGCATTAAGCGCTTTGAGCACCAGGAACAGCGCTATATAAATACCATTTATTATTATTTCATTGACATTGCGTGTTATTGGAAATATTATTGTACCTTTTGTGATCTCAATATCTAAATCAATATGTGCAAAATGTTGGTGTTGTTGGCTAATCCAGTGTTTCCTTTTGTTTAAAGGTCCCATGCCGTGGCCATCTTCACTGATCATAGTTCCATTGTTGAGGTCTACTAGAATAGACTTACAATGTTCCAAACTCACATTGGTTTCTCAGCATCTCTGTAAACGACATGAATTCACTGAATTTCACTCTCTGCCTTTAACGGCTCGTTGTAGCTCCAAACCTTCATAACACACAAGGGGACGGGTAAGAACCGGGAAAGCATGACATGGGACCTGGGATCTGTGTGTCCTCCTGAGCACACAGACCATCAACTCCAATATTGGCCAGTGGTGGTAAATAGATCTAATCAAATGTTCAGAGTAACATAATGCGTTATTAATGGGTGCTAAATAAAACACCAAACACTAAGTGGTAATAAGCCCTTAATGCACATGTTAAATTGTTGAGTGTTTGCCATCATAATGGTTTGAATGCTTCCTGCTGTAATAATGTTAGTCCTGGATTTATCCAAAAACAGCTGACTTTGCCTGCTTTGAATATCTGCTTTGGTTAAATGTTATATATATTTGAGCGATGTCTCGTAATATGTGTTCTCTGTGCTTTACATTAATGTTTGTATGCAGTAAGCAATTTATAAAAGGTGCAGATGCAGTATTACTCTAACAACACACTCTTTGTATCTCTAACACAACGGATACGACTGCACATCCCCGGCCGGTAACAGCACACCAGAGGATGATGGACTTGTGGGGGGTGCAGGCAGAGATAAACTGCAGCATCCTTTCACTCATCCTGTCAATAATGAGGACAAGAAAGAACCTTTCACTGAGAACGTGCACGTGTCCACAAATGATTATAACGCTTCCGTTGTGAAATGCGATAATTTGCCACATAATAGAACATCTAACATATTGATAGAGACCTCCCAGAGATATCCGATACGTCTGTACAAAAACCTGCCAGTCAAAAGAACTCAGAGGGAAGTCGCAGGTGGAAGGAATGTGAAACAGCTGGTCTCTTATTCCACAGCACGGAGGCATGAGCCCTGTGCTGGTTTGAGGATCACGGTGCTTTCTGTGGAGAAACACCGCGTCCTGTTCAGCGCCTCGGCACAGACGTTTGAAATGCAGATGACAATGGCATTCTGAAGAAATGATGGTCTCCCGAGAGTGCCGGTCATCAGAAGAGCTCCATCCCGTCTTAGCCCAGGAGACTTGGAGGAGGGTTGGCATAAAGTGCATTCCTCCCTATTCTCAGTCCCTAGGTGTCAACCTGTTTGTTTGTTAAAGATTCAAAGGCTTTATTGTCATATGTACTTCCACTACAGCATCGTTGTTCACAGTGGAAGTCTAAATTCCCAGGCTCCTTCAACGAGTGCAACATCCAGCATACTTATATAAGACATCCACAGAGATAACTTGGTGTAGAGACATGCAGGTCAAAGAGAAAGATTAGAAGTTGCCTGTGCTATCACCGTAAGTACGTACAGATACTTCACAGAGCTCAGGAGTGCAGCCTGTGGCAGTCCCCCAATGATGGCAGTCGACACAACATATTGTTGAAAGCAAACGTAATATTATTGCTTTCAACTCACCTAATACAGCAATGTGAAATCTGTTGACCAATACATTTCATTAAAGTTCATGTTTCAGTGTTTGTAGCTCCGTCCTGGTGATGCAGTTCTCACCACCCTCTGTACAGTCTTACGGTTGAGGGCGGGGCAACTGCCGTACCAGGCCGTGATGCAGCCGCCAGGATACATTTATGTTTGCTTTATTTTCTATTTTCAATATTTGAAAGGTCATTGTCACTTTTGCAACTGCTTCTGCTTCCGCCATAATGCTCAGTGTTCTGAGAGACTGTCAAAATGAGCACACTGCAGATAAGACACAAGCCTTTCCTCACATGTTGGCTCATCACGGCAGATTCTCGTCTATGCTGCATTAGCCTAAGTATGATTTTAGTTTATGTTCTGGTTTGCAGTTAGGTGATGGAAGGCTGTTCAGAATTCAGCAGTATTCTGTTTCTATCCTCTAAAGTACCATCTCAGATTAAAATGATATTTCATCTGCTGCTTTAACAATACACAGCAATGTAAAATATGCAGTTGTAAGATTCAATACCTGGGCTTTACTGTTATATGCTCCGCCTGAACAATATTAGTGACCACTCAAGCTATTAATTATGAAACATTTACAGTTATGAGGAGTCCATTCTGGTATCCCTATAACCTCCAGCAGCAAGCATGTCGATCTAGATGTTCATGTAATCATCGATACCTCAAGAGTGCAGAAGTATGAGTTAGAAATATGAAATATGAAATACAAATGTAACACATCCAGTGGCTTGAGGCTCCACGTTGGAATAGAACAGGCTAAACAACAAGCTGCTGACAATTTGGCCTTGGTGCATTATGAACAATATGGTAACAAAAACACATTCCTCAAGGTCTGGGCAAGATGTGATGGGAGGGCAGATACACCACGGGGCTCAGTGGCAGAATATCATCTGCCACATACTGTAATCTGATTCACCCTGGAGGCCTCCTTAGCAAGGTTTAATTCAACCTCCAACCTTGCAGGGAAACAGAGGGCAAGAGAGGTCTGACGCCATCATTGTTCACCACCATAGCAGCTCAGCCAAACAGGAGACACTAATGCTCCAAAGATAATTTTAAATAAAGACATGGGAGATGACAGAGATATGAAAGAGGCTTGGTTTGTGTCTGCAAAGCTGCATGACCCTCTCTCCTCCATTAGATGAAATGGAAAAGTCGAAAGTTGTTTCTTTTGTAAAGCCTTTACGTGTTTACTGTCACAGACCAGGAACCCCACCGATGGGCTTTGCAATTATGTTGCTTTGTGACATTGGGATGAGTTTAGCCAGAACGTATAAGTGCCTTGATGATAAACACCATTAATAGCTTCAGCCACGTCCACTGGGCCGTTGGCAGCAAGTGGGTCATTCACACCAGTGCCGGCTGATTATTATTCATGACCCTTCAAGCCAACCAGTTCACATCGGCTTGAATGGGAATATACTTTACGAGCAAGGACTCTGACAACAACACATTTCCTCATCAAGCCGAACACGTTTTTCTATGTATGAACACTGACATTACAGACACAACTGCTCGGTTATAATAGAACAGACGCTATTATGTGTTTAGTAACAGGATGGCCGACATGAGGTTTTATTGTGTCAATTACAGAGACTCCAAAACATCTAATAGAAACAAACATAAACACACACCAATAGTAGAGTGTGCAGGCCTGGTAATGTCACTAATACTTGATGTGCATTGAAGTGTGATACAGCCAGTGCTGTTGCATACAGTTAAAGGATTGTGTGCATATTATTTATTTAGTTTACATTTTATCTATAACAGAAGAGACCACAATACACCAATAAGAAATGTTCCTACTAGCAAGCATTGCATTGTGCACAGCCAAAGCCTTATACGCCTTTTGAGTGATGAAATAAATTAAGGTAATTAATTACATGCTTGGCGATTAATTAATAAATCACAGACATCACTTGAAAAAGCCTCTAATTGAAGATATATGAACTGAAAACAGAACACTGATGTGTCACACAGCCTTAAATGGGAATAGCAAAAGGGGTCGTGAAATACATTTGATGGAAATCAATTTATTTTGATGTATGTACTTCCACACGCAGCTACTTATTGTTGCATCATCAATTGACATTAACATTAAGTCATATTAGCAGGGACGTGCACAGACATTTGGAGGGGCTATTGCTCTGGAAAAAGCGGAAAAAAACACAAGACCTTTTGAAAATTGTAACTTGTTTTTGATGTAAAAGAAACCAAACGATTTTTACATCAACTAATTTGAAGAGTAATTTACATTATCATCTCATAACAAAATAAGCTATCTCATGATAATATCTAATGTTAGTAACTATTAAAGACAACATGGGGACAATTATGTTCTAATGTAGTTTGCCAGACCATTGTAACTGCTGTGTCCAGACATACTGATCAAATAGGGCCTCAAACTAAACTCACTAATTAATGAAACCAGTTCAATACGCATTATTCTTATTCTTAACATTCTTTATGAGCGTTGTAACGGGAAGGTATCTAATTACTTATTTATTTCGGTGTTTTTTTGTAAATAACCAACGGTATCAAGAGGAAGTAAAGTCCCTTGGTTTGTCCCTTATACCCTAACTGCCTTGAGAGAACTCAAAATCAAGTTTCCAAAATGGTGTGCTTCCCGCAGCGAGACGCCACAATACTAATTGTGGGCTTATCATGTTGATTCGGCCACAATAGAAAAAAGAAAAACAAACTCTTGCTCACTCCAGAGGGGCAGGTCAGCCAAAAAAGGCCAAACGGGCCGTTGCCCGGGCAACATTAGCCCGTACCTGTGAACGTCCCTGCATATTAATATATCAATTTTATAGAAAATCCCCATAATGGGCGGCCCGTTCTTGCTTCCTTCAGGCGCTGGTCCTCTACCAGGGGTCAGTATCTGTTCCTGGTGCTCGTCTGGACAGAGATCTCTGGTGTGGTTTCTGAAATCTGCTGGGGTCACTCTCCCAGTTTGGAGGTCACAGCCTCCCATGTTTTATGACTTTGCTGTTACCCGTCTACATTCCTCTCCAAAAATCCCATCTCAGCACCAGCTGAGGGCTTGACCTGTTAGAATGGGCATGCATGACAAGTGTGTTGTTGCTATTCTTTAATTGTCTGGCACAGGTTGACCACCAATAACATGTTTGGTGGTCAAATTCTTCTCCTGTCCAAGTGTTGCATTGTCCGTGGGCAAATGACTGAACCCCAGTGGATTAAGGTGGCTGTAGCTCATGGCCATCGCTGTGAGAGAGTGTGTGTGAATATGAAGCAACTTGTAAGGCAACATCGATAAAAGCACCTTATAAATACAGACATTTACCATTTGTGAGACAACAATGAAATGAAATGTGTGTTCTGAAGCCAAACCAGTGTCCATGGGCAGAGGATCTGATATTTACCTTTCTGAATGGGAAAACAATGAAACCATCAACCAGGTGAAGCTAATGCAGTGTGAAGTACATGCACGTTTCTAAAGTAACCACCTTCAAAATGCTGCATGTTATTATGAATCAGCTAAGTTGTTTAACTATTTGGAGTAACACAGTGGCTTTCTGTTGAAGGAGCAGATAGTGTGATCCTGCTGTGAGTGTGTGTCTGTCTGCGCTCTGTCAGTGCTCTGTCTGTGCTCTGTCTGTGCTCTGTCTGCGCTCTGTCTGTGCTCTGTCAGTGCTCTGTCTGCGCTCTGTCTGTGCTCTGTCTGCGCTCTGTCTGTGCTCTGTCAGTGCTCTGTCTGCGCTCTGTCTGTGCTCTCTCAGTGCTATGTCTGTCCGTGCTGTGCCTGTGCTCTGTCTGTGCTCTGTCTGTGCTGTGCTCTGTCTGTCCGTGCTGTGTCTGCGCTCTGTCTGTGCTCTGTCTGCGCTCTGTCTGTGCTCTGTCTGTGCTCTGTCTGTCCGTGCTGTGTCTGCGCTCTGTCTGTGCTCAGTCTGCGCTCTGTCAGTGCTCTATCTGTCCGTGCTGTGTCTGCGCTCTGTCTGCGCTCTGTCTGTGCTCTGTCTGCGCTCTGTCTGTGCTCCGTCTGTGCTCCGTCTGTGCTGTGCTCTGTATGTCTGTGCTCTGTCTGTGCTCTGTCTGCGCTCTGTCTGTGCTCTGTCTGTGCTGTGCTCTGTCTGTGCTCTGTCTGCGCTCTGTCAGTGCTCTGCCTGCGCTCTGTCTGTGCTCTGTATGCGCTCTGTCTGCGCTCTGTCTGCCCTCTGTCTGTGCTCTGTATGCGCTCTGTCTGTGCTCTGTCAGTGCTGTGCTCTGTCAGTGCTGTGCTCTGTCTGCGCTCTGTCTGTGCTCTGTCTGTCTGCGCTCTGTCAGTGCTCTGTCTGTCCGTGCTGTGTCTGTGCTCTGTCTGCGCTCTGTCTGTGCTCTGTCTGCGCTCTGTCTGTCTGCGCTCTGTCAGTGCTCTGTCTGTCCGTGCTGTGTCTGTGCTCTGTCTGTGCTCTGTCAGTGCTGTGCTCTGTCTGCGCTCTGTCTGTGCTCTGTCTGTCCGTGCTGTGTCTGTGCTCTGTCTGCGCTCTGTCTGTGCTCTGTCTGCGCTCTGTCTGTGCTCTGTCTGTCTGCGCTCTGTCAGTGCTCTGTCTGCGCTCTGTCTGTCCAGGCTAAAGCTCACACGGATCTGCTTCATCCTCTCTAAGACTGTAAACCAAAAAAGACAATATAATAATTATGGGTTTGCCCTCAGATAATAATTATTTAGACTTGCTTCAAGAGTTGGCACTGCACCAACCAAAACATCTTATAATTATAAAAAAGGCCAAAGATGAAAAATGTTTGAAAATAATGAAGTTGTGCACAGTCTTCGATCAGCAACACTGTGCTCTAAACCTCTGCAGTGGCGTTGCATATGCATACGGTTGAGCAGACATATCGACTCATAGCCATGTTGTTATTTGGTCTGGAGAATTTCACCTAATGTCACACGTATCCACGGCAGAGCGCTGGCAGTTCGAGCTCTCTGTTGACATCTCACCAACATGCGTGACGGAGGCAGAATGACTACCAGAGTCTGATATAGAAGTCGTTCTGTGCTCACAATTGTCAATTTTGCCGGGTCGGAGATAGCCAGATGTACCCAAGATACAGCTGTCCATCATCCTGAACAATCACATTTCCTTATCGTTCATCAATCTGAATTACTACGGACAGTGTCTGATAACATGCAGCAAATCCCAGCCTCAGGGCAGGCTTCGATTTGTGCCACAGTTTTCTATTCCCACAATCACTGGGAGAAAGTGACGGCAGGCTGTTCTGCAGGGAGATCCACGGACTGCAAGACAGCCTGATCCATCATGGGAAAGTTGAAAGTGCCCATATTGTTGTATCTTAACTTTATACCCGCTCCAGCATGCAGGTATATCCCTCTGCCAAAGCATCCTGCAGAGACTGAACATTAATCAGGGGGGCTGATATACCGAGATGCCTCACCTAAAAAGAGGCAAATGCACATTTAGAGGTGAAAACGAAAAACATTCTATGACCATATGCCAGAAGTGTGAGTAATTAATTTGAAATTAGCAGGAGAGGGAGCGGGTTGGGGACGTCTGGGGGGGGGCATGCGGCTTGTCTGTGCACCGGTTAGACATTGGCAGCCTCCGCTCAGTTGGAAGGTTCCTTGTGTGATTAATCTGTTTTGCTGTGTTTCAAGTCCAACGTTCACCAGATGCTCGTATCATAAAGAAACAGCGGCTGCTGCCAATCAGGAGCCTAACACTTCAGTAATTCTCTGCTCGCCGTCTGAAGACACAAACAGAACACATCATTCCTCTGCCCCTCAATTTGACACGTCACATGTCTTTAAAGTGGGAAAAGTAGGTCCAGGACAAGGTTTCATAGTGATTTGAACAGAGATAATGCTACATATAATACTTCAAAGCGTAACAACATATTAGAGAAACCATTTTATTCATTCCCAAAGGGATGTTTGATGATTTGTATCCAGTTCATCTTTTCATTATATGTGAGGATTATTGGACAAACAGTGTGTCTTCCTTTAAAAAAGAAATGGCAGTGTGTGTTGGATCTTAAGCAAATCAAGACATGTAGCATGTGGTTTCTATGTTGACTCCAGACAGGAGATTAGAGATACACATTGTGCTATATGGAAACACGCATATGTTTCTCTATACTGTGTACATCAAGCTGCTGCAGTACATGTGTGTTTTGGTGTAACAAGGAAAGATGGGAAGTAACACGATATATCAGACGAGCAATGCAGACACACACACCAGGGGATGAGCTAATAACCCATCAAAAGAATAACTGTGGCTGCCAAAGCATACGAGTTCAAGCAGAGCCGACGAACAGGAGAAGACCGCAGTGTCCTCCGGCTCCCGACCAGACGTCCCGACGCTTCACAACATGACCTCCATTTTTCAGACAAATCAATCTATGAGCGACGGGCTAATTGCCAAGAAAATCGCAGCGTGACCCATTAGGCTCCCGTTCCACCCACGCACACAGAGTGACATGACAAGCCGGCAAATAATGCGCAAAAGAATGGTTTGGCAAAAGTAAAAAGAAATAAAATACAAAAGCTAGTTTTAATTGGTGGTGCTGCAGTATTGCACAGAGATGTGTAGCTACACTCTTCTCTGGCAAACACCACACCCTGACTGAAGTCAGTTTTCAGTTTTCACGTCTCTTTATCTGAAGCTCCACGTTGCATGTGCAGAGTGCTCGGGAGAGTCTGCTCAGGCTGTGTCAAATGACCGTGTGTGAACAAACCACAATTGACATGTGTTGTCCAAAAGCATGTCAGAGCGTGCCTCAATGGTCTGGTGGTGCAGTGGTTTCAGTAAACGTCTCTCCTGTAATAATACTGGACTGGAGAGTTTGATCTTGTTTAAGATGGAGAAAGCCGGGAGCGCATGCCATTTCCTGATGTCAATTACCAACACATCGCAACTCCTCTAATAACATCTAATAACAACTAACAAGGTTCCTTTTAAAAGCTAAACATATTGAATTCAGAGCAGAACGATCGTCCTCCGCACTTGGGGGATCACAAGAAAGAGAAAATAATTGACCACAATACTTTTGACCAAATAACTCGACACCATATTGCAACAAAAGGGTTAACCCTTAGTTCTTTCAAAAAAAGATGATCACGTTACATAATGAATTGATACATATCATGAAGTCATTTGGATAAACTAAGTGGGTAAAGGCAAATGAAATCCTTTAAGTAGAACATGAATACGATACGTGGATCTTAATATCTAAACCAAAACAATATCACCCACAGCATCCCCCCTTTCCCACGTCCATTCGCGCTGTCTCGCAGACCCCACGCAGCAAGCAGGAAATTAACCCAGCTCACACGGTCCACTCCTCACAGCAGCGAGCCCCGCAACGTGCCCCCAACACGGCCCCCAGACCCCACGCAGCATTCTCTTCTGTTTGTCCTCACTGGTGTCCTTTCCTAGTTGCTAACAAACGCCATTGTAACACATGATCACTGATGTTCCGCTGTAACGGTGGTGGACTCATCAGAACAGAGTGGACGAGCTGACCAATCAGAGCACAGTGGGCTCACAGGGAGTGGGGGGGGCAGGAGCTACAACAAGCCGTGTAGGACAGAGAGTGAATACACAGACTGTACAGAGAGGCTGTGAGAAACCAATGTGAGTTTGGAACATTGAACAAAGTGAATCTATTCCAGTGGACCTCACGATGGAACTCTGATCAGTAGAGATGGCCGTGACACGGGACCTTTAAGTAGGTTTTAATCAGGATGTGCAGTGGCAGTGGCTCAGTCAGTGGGGGCTTGAACTGTGAGCCGTAGGGTCGCCGGTTCAAGTCCCCGAACAGACTTAAAGTATGGAATGTGACTGCTACTTGGAGAGGTCCCAGTTCACCTCCTGCCCTGCCGTGGTGCCCTTGAGCAAGGCATGGCCACCCCCTTCCCCCCGGATGCTGTAGAATAGCTGCCCACTGCTGCTAGTGCTAGCCTCCTGGTTCTAGGACGGGTTAAGAGCAGGGAACACATGTCACTGTGTGCTGTGTGCTCTGCATGTGAGACGATTACAGAGAGTGTCATCCTTCCCATTCTAATTATATTCTGTGGACCAGATGTCCTCAAATGGATTAAAACCTCAGGTAACTGCTCACCGTGTTTCATTCTCATAACATGTATGTTCAAGCAGGGCTCAATGGTGTCTGCTCATATCTACACGGTGCTTTGAGCAGGAAGACAGTTTGCAAACCAGATTCCTGACAATACTCTGTTTTATGTTTTAAAACAAATACGCACAAGACAGCTGAACCCCCCTGCAGTGAGCCGCTTGCCGTCACAGCACCCTTCTTATTCCTCCACTGTTATCTCCCCTCCTTTCCACAGATAGACCCTTACATCGTAAACAGCCAGGACATGCCCCCCTCTCCACACAGTGCTCAGACACTTTAAAACAGAGGATCAAAGACCTCCCTGATCAAGGCCGGCTCTGCAGGACTTCGAGCTGCGGTAGGCGATGTGATAATACAATACAGCCCCCTTCTTCACGTTAACACACACTGCTTTGCTATAGGAGAGGCAGCATACTCATCTGATGAGACTCAGACAGTGAACACTCATATACACATCTAGCCTTAATGTGTGCGTTCTGAGAGTGACGTCTGACATCGGCTTCAAGGGCAGAATTATAGGACATGCATAAACAAATGGAAATCACACATGTACCATGGCTTCTCCTCACTCACTAACGAGGTGAGGTTGTCCAGCACGAAGTCAGTGATCAATTAAAGATGCGGACTAGCTCTAACTCGCGTGTGTGGGTGTTGAAGTCATTAAAGCAGTTGTCATAGAGGTGTGTGAAGGTTATATAAATACAACCTGTATAGCCAGTTTCAAGGACAGATTCAATGGATACAATCGTGTTCATCCGAAAGGAATCCTGGTGTCTAAAAGTAAAGAATCGAAACGGTCATACATCTGATTCTGCATCCAACCTGCTGCTAGAGAGTAAGCCAGACTCTCTGACAATGACAGGACTTGTCCACAATCTCCAAGCAGCAATTAAGACAGAGACATTAGTTGACATGGGGGTCATTTAAATCCCCCACATCTCGAAAAGATGTCCCATCTGCAGCAGAATGTGATGAAACCACTTTACCAAAAAGAGACATCGGGCTCGGTAGTTGCAGGTGGTCAGACATGTGACATATTGAAAACTTGACAAATCGAAACCCTTTCAGACTCTGTGGTGTAGAGAGCTGCTGCTGAACTCAGATCAGTTTGGTACACAGCCCTGAGACATTAACAGAGCATATGTTGCTATAGAGAAGAGTTGCATACACTTTTCAGGGGCCGGAAATAGTTTTCTTGTTCCATTTATCTTCTGCCAGCAGTTGTTGTTCCCCCTTTAAGCCCCTGTCACACTGTCCCGAAGTTGACACCCGATGGACACACGATAAAGGAAATGATCAAATTCGGCTCTGATCATAGCAACATCGGGCCATTCGTGAGGGCATCTAAGCCATCGTATGGCCGCTGGTGGAGTTTCTCAGGCTCCGGCAGCAACTTCGTGAGCGGCAACTTCGTAAGGCACTCGTGAGGGCATCTCGTCTCTTCTCCTCTTGTTATCATCGATGCATTCACCCTCACTCTGATCGGGGCGAATGCCCGATGGCACCGACGATAACAAGATGCCCTCACGATGGCCTTACGAAGGGCAAAATGGACACACGAATTCAACACGAAAATGAACCTTCGGCAATTTTTTGGCATGCCAAAGATTTTGCCACCGCTCACGAAGTTGCTGCCGGAGCCTGAGAAACTCCACCGGCGGTCATACGATGGCTTAAGATGCCCTCACGAATGGCCCGATGTTGCTACGATCACAGCCGAATTTGAACGTTTCCTTTATAGTGTGTCCATCGGGTTGTTTTATTGCACAACAAAATCATGTAAACATATTATGTAAATAACCCAATATGTGTTACTGTGAAACTAAAAAGGATATAATATATTATTTTGAAGGACAGTTGACAGGAAGTTGTTGTTGCTATGGAAACAACATTACGGAGAAAACGTAATATCTTCTACATATAAAGACGGAGAAAGTAATGAACAAATTCTGAATATATCAGTACAGTATCATAGTACTGTAACATCATTGTTTGTGTTACTTTTGTTGCAGTTGTATGTCTTAAATGTAATGTAAATGTTGCCTTCGTGTGGTTCGGGCCATCTTCGTGCGAAATTCACAATTCAATATTCGTGTGTCCATCGGGTGTACATTTCGGGACAGTGTGACGGGGGCTTTACTGACATCAATCAGCTAACGGCTAACTTGGAAGAAAAGACACATGTTGAAGTAACTTTTTCTATAGAACTCATGGACATCAGTACAAGTTAAAGCACAGGAACAAAGATCATGCTTACATCCCATGTATTGGTCTGTAGGGACACATAGTTTGTTACACCTCAAAGTTCATTTCAAAACTCCATTACTTATTTTAAGATTAATAATAATTGCCTATAATTGAGTGAAATAAACTCTTTATAAATAATTCCAATTTAATTAAGACTCAAATCCCCCAGGGTCAGTTTAAATAGACATCAGAGTCTGTCTAACAGTTTGTGTATAGATCAGGGATCTTTCAACATGTCTTGTCTCTCTTGAAAAACAGATCTATGATCTCAAGGGACCAATCTGATTAAATAAAGGTTTGAAAATCCTGTTAAATGTGTGTTATTCCTAATGTGTTTTGTATTTCACATGCATCACAAACATGTCAGTGGACAGCTGACTGCAGATTCCGTGATGCGTTCACTTGTGCAGATCGGAGCCTGGGCCCTTGAATCATAACACAATGGAGCAGACGAGGTGGCCGTGCTGCTGACGGTTCTGTCTGTGCAGATTCTGAGGTGGGCTTGATGTGTGAGGCTCTAAAGGGCAGAGAGTAAACCTGATGACATGAGTGAGTGCAGCACAGTGTACTGTGACTCAGTCTGACCTTTTAAATGCAATGCATTGTAATGTCAGAGTCACCCACCGCGTGAACAGTTACATTAGTATTACAGATGCTTCAGCACCATAATACTGCAAGAACATTTTTATTATTTATCCCACATTTGCTTTGCATCAAAAAGTGCTTTATATTCTTTGGCCCATGTTACTGGTTCTGACTGAAGCTATAACAGTGTGCTGAACGGAAGGCTCTGCTCCAAATCCTATTTGTGCAGGATGGCAATGATTTCACATTCGGATAGAAGCAAATGTTGTTGTTTTTGCATTGAGTTTTTTTGTCCTACCCTCCTTTTCATTCCACCATTCTTATTTATAAAAGCAGGATGTGTGGCGCGTTTGATCCTGACAACATGAAACTCCAAGGCCATCAAGCAAGGCTAACATGTTCAGTGCTGCTGTCTGGAGAAAAGAAAACAGTTGTGTTTTTGTGAGCACTGGTCTGCATTTCATGTCTGTTTGCAATGCTTTCCAGTACCAGAGAAAAAGCCTTTTCTGCGTCTGCCTATTGGATTTAAGCTGAGCACACTGCACACTGAACCACATTGGCTTTCTAGTGGAATTTTCTCCCAAGAAAAACGACTTTGTAATTGTCAGCAATATGGAGCCAAAAACATAATCAACTTTTGAATACGCCCTGGCACCGGCTGGCTCTCCCAGCACACAATGCTTCTGTCCCCAGAGCCTGGACGTAAACATGTGCACACACACACCCTGTAAACTGCAGGTATAACACACACACACACACACACACACCACACACACCCACACACTGACTACACCTGCATTCAGGAGGATTCAGGCAGCCTGAGTCTGCAAACCAGCTTCCTGTTTGCCTTTAATTACAGACAGGCTCTAATAGGGGGATGGGGCAGCTATTTCCTGCTCCCTGTGGGCAATCTGGGAGGCTCAAATTGAAGATGATTCCTACACATGGCCTAGATTCAGCCTGCAAATTCCCCTCTGCCCAGTGTGTAGCAGCTTATCATTGTGCAATAACAGTGTCAGAGAAAATAGAGCCGATGACACCCCCCCTCACCACCAGCCCCTTTCTCCAGATTCGTGTTGTCTGTCATCATGTTGTGCCTCTATCTCTTCACAAAGGCAAACCCCTGGGTGAGTGGGGTACGATTGAAATGTCTAGCCTCATATTTAACACAAAACCCAAACAAAAAATCAAAATACTTCACTTAGATGGGAACGCTAGCTTGGGAAAAGGATCAATTGAACCCGTCTTTAAATGGAATAATAATAAAAATGTGCAGCAGCCATACCCAGCAGAGTCTGTTCAACTGAGCTGTGGGATTTCAGCAGCAGCTCCTCCTTTGGGCTCCGTTAAAGTTTAGATTAGTGGCCGCCATGGGCGAAGGAAGGGGGGTGCTGAGGGCGCTGCAGCACCCCCTAGCGGCAGGCAGGGGGTGCGGAGCTCACCTGTCTGAATTATTATTTGACGGTTATTGCTGCTCCCGCTGTGCATAATCTGTGTAATATGTAGCCAATACATTCCACATTGTTGGTAAAATAATATTTTGGCCTGCCCCGAATGTTTTTTCTGTAGCCCCGGACAATTCTACCTCAATAATATAATACATTAACCATGCTTTACGTGAACCTCATCAAGACACTAGAGAGGACGATGAATGTGAATGCAACAGAGGCAAGACACCAGACCAATCAGAGAGTTGCATAGAAATAAAAGTGTGCTTGTGTCATTCAAGCTCGGCTCTGTGTGTGTGCGGAAATAGCACATTTAGTGTGTGTGAGAGAGGGAGAGAGAGAGAGAGAGAGAGGGAGAGAGGAACCGGTGCCAGCAGCAGGGACCGTGTTGTTAGCATCTGGTTAGCTAGCTGCACTAACGGACATACGGAGCTGTTGGTTCCACAACCAGCTGGAGGAGAGCTCTCCTCTCAGTCTGAGAGGCTCAGGTGAGCTAAAGGACTCTCTGAGGGTTTAGATAGTTCACTTTAGTCTAAGTTATCTCAGTGGGTCTCAAACGGTTTGGTCACAAAGTATTCAAAAGATTATTTCCACGGCACACATTCTTATGATCATTATAGTTATAAAACAAATAAGAGAATAAAGAAAAAACAGTTATGAAATACTGTATGGAAGTAAAACAAGAATACAGTTTGAAAGGGGAGTGATTTGTAAAATATCCATAAAGAAAAAGAACATCTGCTTCCAGTTGTGTTTCATCTGGGTGTTGAGAGAGGTATAGATTTCTTAATGTTGCTCTCAAAGTGCACCAGATTGATGCTTTCAACTTCAATATTTAAAAAAAATCTTCCCGGGGGAGCATGCCCCGGACCCCCCTAGAGGAGGTGAGGTCCGCTCCCCACCCGTAAAAAATAGCACTCTACCCCTGCCTATATGCCGTGAGCTGATTATCGAGCCTTCATTGTAACAGTCGCGGGTGTACTGTGTGCCTGCGTGTGGGGAGTGCTTTTGTGCGTGCTCTATAGTGCCCGTAATAGTGTTCACTGGAGTCCAGCACCTCAGCACCCCCACTCAAAATACCTTCCCGCGCCTCTGGTGGCTGCTGCAGTTCACCATGCGAGGCTCTGCTGAGTATCTGCAGGCTGCCAGTCGCTTCAACACACACAGCTATGTCCCTTTACTGAGGGAAAACATTCATCTGTGCTGCTGATGTACAGGAATGGTGTCTTTTAAGAATATGCGGTTAACCGAATATTTTTTTAACAAAGACGGACAGATCTGAAAGCCGTCCGTCATTTTCACAGATTAGAACAAACTCCGGACAGCGCCAAAGTTTCTCCGCAGCGGGGCTCCGGTGTTATGCCGTGTCATGCATGCCAAAAGGAAATTATATAGTTTCCAAACCGAACTGTGCCGAACAGATCAACGCAAGTATTTGCTTTACGCTGTGGGCGTTCCCGCGCGGTGCTGTGGGCATGCATAACACGGTGCTAACAGTTCATGAACGAGAGTCCATGCCCCCCCTGTTGACAGTTCACGAGCGTGATCTCTCCCCCCCGGCAGAGTTCTGTACAGGCCGACGGGTAAAAATTGATTTTGACGGAAATGTTGCGATCCTCTGATGCACAGTTTGCCATGGTAAGTTAGTAACCTTGCAACTATCCCTCAAACATTCATATTGCAGCATTCCTTAGATATGTTTACCATCCTAAATGATCCTCACATTTACATGATGATAGCTTCTTACTGCGCAAAGCATTAGCCTGCTTTTGACCCCATACTGGATCTCTGACGCAGTCACAAGAAGAAATAAAAACATCTCTTCGCTACACAGTCTTGTAAGCTGTCAACACATCCGAAGAAAAACATCATCAAAGCAAAGTGACAGAGGAGGAGAGAAAACTGCAGAATGTGGGGAGGCAGTGGAGCTGAGGCAAAGGACGTCACACACACACCCTGTGTATCCTGCCAGTCCCCCTGCCACCACCCCGCTGACCTCTGGTCAATCAAAGGCCCATTCACCCTTGCAGTATACGTTAATACCAGGCCTGGCACTTCAGCCTCGGCAATCATACAGGTAAGACAGAGACGTGTCTGAAGACGCTGTTTATTCTGTCACTGAGTGGACATCATGCCTGCTGCTCTATTTAAGCTGTCAAGCATCACAGCCTCAAAACAGGCACAGCTGGCTCCCTGTGTGCCGGCACAGGAAGATTGATGAGGGGAGCCTGGCAGAGAGAGGCCGTGCAGCCGAGCCTTTGTGCCGCTCGGTGTGTACACATCATTTTCTCCCATTCCAGCGGAGGATCAGCAGCAGCAGATTAAATGACAGAATGCATTTCCATCACACCATACACATTCGTTCAAATGAATTAGTGCTACCATTCAATAAAACGTGGATTTAATTATGCACACTTGTATACCATCACTCTAATGCCAACATAATTGATATCGTCATGAATTAAAATCCCATTGTATCATAAAGTCAGATAGCAGGCATGGTATGTTTTGTTATTTTGCATATACCATGCATGGGATTTGATATGGAAAGGGCAGAATGTGTTATACACTTGAATATACCAAATACAGAGGCTAATCATATCCGGTTATGAGTGTGACAGCTCGTGGACCTCCCTTCACATGATAGGATTGTCCTTATCTCAATGTTAGTTCAGGTCCCTGCCTGCATGTCCCTTACAGCTGGTATCCCATTGGTTTGCTGTTGTACATTTATTATAAAGTGTTTCAGTTCCTATTTCTAATCAGTAGGTGTTAAATAATGTACAGCTCCTTCTAACACTCTGTGTACTCCTGGTGTGTCTCAGCAGTGTTGCCATGCAGATGTGCACAGGGCTGAGCAGCGGCTAACACTTCACTGCTTCTTTAAGCATGTATTTGTAGCTTCACCTCCTCTGACTCACAGACATAACTGGATCGAGTGTTTGTTAAACTCTGGGTACCGTCACACATGTGTGTCTGAGTGGAGCAGTGCAATGGATGAAGCATCCAGTTGTGGATCTGTTGCAGCACAGCTGGCCTGCTGCTTTGCAACATGGCTGAAATGTAGTGAAATCAGCCCAACATTAGGTTTGCAGAGGAGTTGCATTTATTGTGGAATTAGTGTGATTGTTTGTTTCTTTTCATTTCAGCAGCCTCTTGCAACTGCCTCTCAGGGTATGAGCCTGTCGTTGTTGGGACCTCACATTGGCATGGATGATCTCAAAGTTTCCGACACTGAGTAAACTAAAACGTTTTTTACTTTTGCTGAGGAGCCTGCAGCAGCCCCATCTGCGAGGCTCCACTAACACATTTCACATAACAGTATTAGGTTTTTTGAAAGCAATAATATTAAGTATATTTATCTAACCTAATACAGTTATGAGGAATCTGTTGACATAAAACATGTAAAGGTCTCCTATTATGCTATTTTTAGGCATGTATTATAGGTCTCAGATATATAACAATGAAGGCTGTTAAGTTAACGCGTTAATAAATAAAAAAATGAACGCCACTAATTATTTTAACACGATTAACGCATGTGTATTTTTTGTCCTATTGGCCGCCCAGTATTCAGAGCGCATCGAGTTTAAAATACCATCTACAAGCTGATGCTGACAGCCCACAGACCACACTTCCACGCTCACCGGCAGGCACCGACTGGCCATCGGGAGGACCGGGAGGGTGTGTGTATGTGTGGCGCGCGAGAGAGAGAGAGAGAGAGAGAGAGAGAGAGAGAGAGAGAGAGAGAGAGAGAGAGAGAGAGAGAGAGAGAGAGAGAGAGAGGAGAGAGAGAGAGAGAGAGAGAGAGAGAGAGAGAGAGAACGTGCACACCTTACGCGTATTGTTGTTGTTAGCATCTGGTGCTAGCTAGCTGCGCTAACGGATATAAGGAGCTGTTTAAATGAAAACAGAGGAGCGACATTTCGCCGACAACTGCGCCGAGCACTTGCCTTTATGCAGGAAGCCAGACAGCGGGACGTTGTACGAACAGTCAGCACACTCAGCACGGGTAGTGCGCGCAACATGATTGCAGCGTCCAGGCAGCTCCCGTTCGAGCATATATGCCTTGAGTTGCACATAGCTCCAACGATCCATCACTCACACACACAGACACACACATGCACGCGCGCACACACACATACGCACATACACACACACACACACACACACACACCACACACACACACACACACACACACACAGTATTATTGTATGAGAGAGGTTTCAGGTTGAATTGAGGCGGATATTTGTAATGTTCAGAGGTTGTTGTGTTTTATATTCATGAGAATATTTGTCATTGTTCAAATGATAAAAAACAAACATTTGCATAAAGCATATTTGTCTACTCATATGTTGATAAGAGTATTACAAACTTTAAAAAAATCCCTCTAAGGCAGTGATTCTCAAATGGAGGGTACTACGCGGACCCCTAGGGTTACGTTGGGGTACTGCAGGGGGTACGTGAGATTAAAACAAAGGTTGATTAAAAAAAAATACCATGCATGATTCCAAAAATAGTCTTAGTACAATAAGTGAAATAGAAAACACAATTGTATCTAAAATATTTCTAGAACCACCATGGGGGTCCTCATATAAATGTCAAATTTGTGTATTATATTTTATAGTTTTTCATAATATATCATTTTGTTCATTGGTTTCTTAAACATATATACAGTATTACTTCAATTGAAAAACTCCTTGGAAAGATCGTTATGTATATGTTCTTTTTTTCATGCACAAAGATGAAAACATCCTGAGTAATGCATGCATGAAGGAGTTAATAAATCACACACGGATGGAACATCGCTATATTGTAATTCTGTATTTAGGTTTTTCTATCAAAAATGTTCGGGGTCGGTCAGGGGGTACATTCCTGAACAAAGTATGAGAAACACTGCTCTAACGTACATTTAGAACAGACAAAACATTTGCGATTAATTTACGATTAATCGCGATTAACTATTTTAATCGACTGACAGCCCTAATAAAAATATATAAAAAACGTGTCTATGATGTTAATACCAAACAGATCATGCATTTTAGATATCCCTCATATCCCTCTATTTCAGGCCTGTTAGAGAACTGCAGGTTTGGGGTCCTTAGCTTGAAAAGAAAAAAGAGAGGGGGGGATGCTAATGCCTACTCAGAATTCTACGAGATACAGCTTCATGCCATATCATGTTCCAAACCACATCATGGATTATTTCTGAAACAGTATGGAACTCAAATGCTTTTTCTCTTGCGAGTGTACCACAAGGTGAGTTCCTTTTTTTTAATTCTTGCTTTTTTACACGTACTCTCTCCAGTAAAGGTTAGCTCTGGGTGTTAGCGATGCTTGCTAATGTAAACAAATACCATATTACTTCCAAAACTCGTCGGGCATTGTTTCTGATGCAGCAACATTTCTGATAGGGTGTAAAGCCAGCCCACATTTCCGATATTACGTCATATCGGCAGCAGTAGCGTGGCGTGGGGGAAAAATTAGGGGAAGCAAATAATACGTCCTTTCTTTTGGGTTATGTAATAACTAGTGCCGTCAAAATGATCGCGTTAACGGCGGTAATTCATTTTTTGAATTAAGTGCATTCAAATATTTAACGCATTTAACGCATGTGCAGAATGGCCCGCCCGATACGTGCCACCAGTGGCAGCGCCAGGCTATGGCTGGGGTAGGCTACACCCATACCAAGAAATGGCTTAGCCCCACCATGAAAAATGATGTTAAAGTAAGCAAAATAAAGTCTGCCAACTCGCGCGGAGTAAATTGCACAGACAGCAGTTAGTAAGATTGATTTCAGTAGCCACGGTTTTGAAAACTTTTGTCACATCGTCTTCTCAATAGAACATCTTTGATAATGTCTTCTGGCCAATCAGAATCAAGATAACGGCGTGGTGTTGTTGCAGGAAGTCCCGACGGAGAATACTTTTGCTGTAGTACAGGTAACACATAACTGGTATGCAGGTTATGGCGTAATCTGAAATGCGTACCGTCACTTGTGTCACAAAGCGCATTTGCGTACCGACGTACTTGTGAAGCTTTTCCAGAAGGCGGTTCGATCACCGGACGACAGAGTCGGTCTCAGTGTGCACAGACAGGGCTGCTGTTAACGTCGGTCTGTACAACGGAACTGTGCCAAAACTACGCCAACCGGCTGCGGAGGGAGACTCCCCCCTTCACTGGAGAACTGCGCTAAAACAGCTGATCACAACGTTCACACTCTGTGGTCACGAAGTACTCCACTAGCCGCCGCCGCCCCCCCCCCTCTGTCGACTTTCCTGAAGTACTCCCCCGTTGATAGAAATCAACACATAATGAATTAAGACCCCACGGTTTGATGATTGATAGGTGTGTGGGTTGTCTTTCATTTTGACACACAGAACAATGTTATAATAAACATACATGTTATGTTTGTTAAATGGATATATCCGCCTTCTTTCATTTATCTTTCCATTCCCACAACAATATACATAAATAAATGGCATATTTTGGACATAGTTTGAATGGTGATTAATCATGATTAATTAATTCTAATCTGATTAAAAATTGTAATCGTTTGACAGCCCTAGTAATAACGTAACCAGATGAGTGATTACAGCGCCCGGTATCATTTTACACACATTTGTATCATGCAGATGCAGGACTTACACATGCCTGTGATCTAACCGACAGGTCCGCACACACTCTCCAGCCCAGACCCGGCGTCATGGGCGGGCCCCATGGGGCCGGGCCCGCCCATCCAGGATTTGGGCCCGCCCATCCAGGATTTGGGCCCGCTGTTTTAATCAGGGCTGAATACAACATTTTAATTGTTTTATCATTATGTTCAGTGGTGGCGCCAGGGTATACTTGGGTAGGCTACAGCCATACCAATAAATGGCTTAGCCTCACCATGAAAAATGATTTTAAAGTAAGCTAAATAAAGTCCGCCAACGCGCGCGGAGTAAATTGCACAGACAGCAGTTAGTCAGATTGATTTCAGCAGTCACTTGTCTGGAAATACCGAAGACTAGAAACGGATTGAAAATGTTTGTCACGTAGTGATCGTCTTCGCAATAGAACATCTTTGATAATGTCTTCTGGCCAATCAGAATCAAGATAACGACGTGGTGTTGTTGCAGGAAGTCCCGACGGAGAATATTTTTGCTGTAGTACATCTCTATATACATCGATACAATATTACATGTTGATAGAAATCAACACGTAATGAAATAAGGCTCCACGGTGTAATGATAGATGTGTAGGCAGGCTGTCTTTCATTTTGACACGCAGAACAATGGGGGCTATCAACCCTTATCCACAATGTAAAGTAATTCACAGCCTCTTCCCTCTTCTCTCTGTGAGGAGCAGCAGGTTCAGCTTTCAGAACAAAGTAACACAAAACTGAAATGGCATTCATTTTTTTAAATATGTTGTGTAGTAATAGATTTATTTATGTTTCTTCTCAAGAGAGTACCAGAATGTGTATTTTATGTTAGTATTTCAAAAAATCTCCTGGGGGAGAATCTCCCCAGGCCCAGACCCCCCCTGCAGGGGTTGGGTTTTCAGCATGTCAGCTCTTTCACAATTCAGTTTTCCCGGGAAATGTAAGTTTCGGGGTGGGCCCGCCCTGGTACATCAAATGCCCGCCCAGAGACGTATGTCTGCCGCCGGGTCTGCTCTAGCCCAAACTCTAATAAGCATTCATTCACAAACTAAATCAGGAGACCTTTCACGTTTTACGTCCGATTCGCTCCTTTTTTCCTCGCTGTACACAGCTCCAGTTTGAGCATTGGCCTGTTATCAGATTGTATTTGTTGTTGCTGTGGCGCACGGGTGTCCAACCAGTCGATCGCGAGATGTGTCTAAAAATAGAACAACAATATTCAGTTTTATTAACATAATCTTCCTGTGCCAGAATAATGCACTTGAACGCATCAAAGCTTTGTGATTGGCCGGCGTGACCCCATGAGTCGGGGCGTGGCTTGTGGGCAGTGGGCACAAGTTCACTGACGTTGTCCGTGGCAACAGGAGTGACAGTCCGCACACTCACAAGACCGCAATTATGGCAGAAGCAAAAAAGCCCAAAATATATAATTTTCACTCCGAGTGGGAGGATGATTATTTCTGTATCTATTCCAATTCAAAGTCCATCTGTCTCGTCTGCAATGCAAGCGTGGCTTTATCGAAGAAGGGTAATTTAGGAGCGGCATTTCAAAACAGTGCACAAACGGTACGAGACGGAATTCCCTCCTAATTCTGCCTACGCTCCAAAAGGGGAGGGGCCTGAAAGGTCAGCTAAATGCACAGCAGTCCATTTTCAGCTGGCCCAACAACAAGAGCAAGGCTGCTACCAGAGCATCTCATCGTGTCAGTCACGTTCTTGCGAAACACATGAAGTCTTTCAAAGACGGCGAAGTTGTGTAAGAAGCTTTCCTGGAGGCTGCCGACGCTCTTTTTGGGGACAGTAAAAATAACAGTAGCATTTCAACAGGTTTTTGAAATAATAAAAACTCAAGTTAGATACCGTTATTAATCAGCTGTAAGTTTCAGTTTGTTTGAACTTATTCATTATAATTATTGTACAAAATGGTAGAAGAATGCAAACTTAAATTGAGTCTATTATCAATTCAGGTTAAGAAACTAGTGTTGCCTGCATCCTATTTTAAAGGCATTTCTTTTTATACTTGACTAAAATGCAACAAAAAAAAGGTTTGATTCTATTAATTTGGTCTTTTGTATTGCACTTTAGCAGCAGATTCCTGTGTAGCTTCAGATCTGAGTTGTCTTATTAGTAAGCCTCATTTATACTTTTGTTGGAACACTATTTTTATATAATGTCAAAGAAAGGGTTCAGAGTCTTTTCTCTTTTTCCTGTGTCCTATGTGGCAGCACTGTTCAATGCTTCTTGAAAACATTACCCACTGTAGTGACGTGTGAATAAACTCCAACTCTGTATCAACAACACTGTTGTGTAACTTCAGTTAAATACTTGTATGTGTGTAGATTAGAAAGAGGTAAGATAAAGGACCTGCAGTATTTTATGAAGTATTAATCGTACAAAGGTCAGTTTTATACAAGTAGAAGTGTGTATTTACTTGGCAGTAGGCTGTCAGTAATGGCTACGCCTCTCTATTTGGACTGGTAGATCTCGGCAGACTGGCAACTTTAAAAGTAGCTCTCTGTTCAAAAAAGGTTGGGCATCCCTGATGTAGCGGAAGTTTAGTACAATTATATTTGATTAAATACTCCAAATCTCCACCCTCCATAATTGCACTTGCTTCAGTTGCTATACTTTCTAATGGCGGTGAGAGAGGTGCAGTGGCGCTATCTATCTATCTATCGATTAGATTTATGATTAGAAAATTATAAAAGTAGGGTAGACATGTGGATATTATCCGACTGAACAAAACATGCATTTATCTAACAGGTTCGTTTTCCACTGACCTTATTTCCAGCTATTTTTCAAAATCGTATGGAGAAATCCCATTGCTTTCTGTCGATGGAACCCGAGCGCAGCTTACTTCCGGGTTTTAGGACGAGTCACTGCCACACTAAGTTGATGCGATTTGATTGGATTGTGAGGCAAGGGAAGCCAGCCGCCTCTGGCTTCCCTTGGCATGGCTCTGGCTAATCACAGGTTGGCAGGGGCATGACGTGAGCCTCGTCTGATTGGTCAATCCCTCCATTTTTTTTCACCAAGGGAAGCCAATTTCGGCCTGCCTCCTCTCGCAACAGTGCGTGCAATCTACTGTTTCACCATAACATATAGAGGGGCGCTGTTTCACTCTTTGTAAAATACTCAATGAGGGAGAGACGGGAGACGTGAGGAAAATCCTTAACCACCTACTGTGTCTGCATCCATGAGTGCTACACTTCAGGACTCAGTGTAAGGAAGTTTGGTTTCTGTAGACTGTGAGGCACTAGCCGCGTTCACACTGCGGTACTTTTCCCACAAAGGTTCATGCGAACTTAGTTCATGCAAACTCTTTTGTTCTCAGGAACTAAGTACAGATCGCGTTCACACCAGAATAAGTCCCAGGGGGAGGATTAGGCAAATGAAGCCGCTGACGTCACTTCTTCTTCTTCTGCTTTGGGTTTACTGGCAGGCCGCAAACCACCTCACGGCGTATACTGCCGCCCAAAGTCCCCGGCCGGAAGTCCCCGGAGTTGGGGACTGGCTTCAGTAGAAGCTGCTGGGAGTCCCAGCAGCTTCTACTGAAGCCTTCCGAGTAAATCGCCAGAACGCCGACACCTCCTCATCTCCACCGCTCCCATGTTTTATTTTGTGTTGCCATAAGTTAGTCTCTCTGCGTTTCTGCGCTGGGCTAATGCTAATGCTAATAATGCTAATGCAAGGATAATAAAATGGTGGCTTCACAAAACTTTTTGGGAGTTTTACGGGGCGTGGTTTGCAATTCGCCCAGCCAATCAGACATATAGCTCTTTTCTCACAAAAGAGCCGCTCGAAAGTCCCTGCTCTCTAGCATGCTCTCTAGCATTCTCTCTAGCAGGGACTTTCGAGGGTGTAAAAAGGTTCGCATGAACTACTTTTAGTACCGGCTCTTTTTGGTGTGAACGCGATCATGAACTAAGTTTGCATGAACCTTTGTGGGAAAAGTACCGCAGTGTAAACGCGGCTACTGTGTCAGGGGCTGGAACTCCAGGTCCCTGACCGTAGAGCTGGAACAGCCTGCTGCCAGCCAACCCCCCCCACCCGCTCAGTCAGGCTCTCTGATCACCAGACTATTGTTTGACGAACAAAAGTGAGCACTTGCCTTAACGACTTCCTGTTAGCCAGCACTGCTAATCACAGCTTAAAGTGCATGCATTAAGTTATTATGCCAGTTAATTTAGTTAAACACATGAACTCAACATCTGAGACACACGGAGTATGCACACTTATTACTACTTAACCATTATCATGTAACACACATCACACAATGATTTGCAACATAACAACACACAGATAAGGATTCAAACAACACTGGCAGAGACGTTTTAGCAGTTAGTTAGAGATTACGCATATTTTGTTTATTATCTTCTAAATAAATGCTGTTTTTAAAAAAGATGCCATTTTTCTTTTAATGTTATTCAAGAGTAATTACTGCCAAACTCTAATTTCACAGAATATCAGAATCCCTCAGCCATTACAGCACATTGATATGATAATTGTGTTAATAGTTTATAAATCAGGTTCCCTTGTTCACTTTTTACTATATTTGATGAGACCTTTTTTATAATACTACTAAACTAACTTTGTTTTACTTTGACCCAGAGGTGGTGGCCTATTAGGGGTAGGTAATTCGAGAAACCAGCTCGAGTGCGCTAGAATTTGAAAATAAACCGCCAGAACAATCGGCCACTTCCTCACAGAGCCCCTCCTCCAACACACACAACGCACACATGACCAATGAGGGCACGAGATCAGTGTGTGCACAGATGGAACGCTGACAGGCAGGTAGGCCATCCAGTTACTTTAGCCGGCTCAGATGATTGGTCGTGCTTTCTACAGCACCACGGCTTCCACAGATGATATCTTTTTAAGGATTTGTTGTCAAAGCACTTCAGATGTTCATTGCTATCGGGATGTTCAGAGCATTCCATGGAATATAACAAAAAGTGTATCTCGAACCGGTTTCTCAAACTTACCTACCCCACCTTTAAAGTGACATACAACTTAGTATGATATATAATTCTATTCTCAATATTAACAATAAGTATTTATTAATTCTGATCATTATTAATGACTTCTGATATTTGTCATTGTAATACCAGTTATCATACAGCCCTATGTATCATTTTATGAACATTAATAGTTGTATTATTATAAATTCCCTTACCCTTTGTTTGTTTGTTAATTTTTTTAACTTCATCTGGTATAAGGAAGACAGGACTCAGGTCCGTCCTGACATCCCGGAACATTCCGCTGCTGTTGGCCTACAGAAGGACAGGCTGCAGGACAATATCTGCCCAGAGAATTTATAATGTTTTCCTCCTTGGGGAAATTCAAAAATGGACCTCAGAACTTGCAAAGCTATTAATGTTTTTGTTGTGTTCGGTTTTGTATGTTTTTATTGTGAAGCATAATGAATTATGCTACGACTGACTTTTGTATCATATCGTTTCATATGGACAATACGTCATTGAACGTTTCTTCTTCTTCCTTTGCATTTATTTTTTAATGCCTCTGATGGTTTTACAAATATCTGACTGTCGCGTAACTACGATGGAGTATTGGGGCCACACTTAGAAAAAAAAACGAGAATAAAGTCGTAATGTTACGAGAATAATTACGAGATTAAAGTGGTAGTTTCATAAGTGACTTGAGAAGGACACAACAATAAGATGAGGAATGTGGAGCATCTTGTGAAGCAGTACTTTAGTTTCAGTTTCTCAAATAACAAAATACTTAATCTTTTGGCACATCAGCATCAGATTATCATAAGTATTAGAACTTTGAAAAGGTTGTGCAAGAAACTGTGTCTATTATTTTGAAGAAAGAACCAAACGGACTTGGAGGAGATTGTCTCCTTTCTGCTGGTTCTGGCCGACTAAAAGGCTATCGCTGTTTACATCTACGAGCTGTTCAAAGGGGATTTGTTGTTTCACAAGAAACCATTAGACTTGTAATCAAGGCTTTGGATCCAGAAGGAGTCGAACGATAGCCTTGTAGTGGATTCGGAATGAGCTCCCCATTGAAATCAGGACCGCAGAAAGCTTACACACCTTCCGGCGCAGACTGAAAACTCATCTCTTTCGACTCCACTTCGAGCGATAGAACTATTAACAAAGCACTTATATACTAACAAAGGGCTGGCTGATCTAAAGCCAGTTGAGTAGCACTTGAAATGATACAGATCTATGAAACCTGATGTACTTTATGATTCTGTTTTCTTCAAGGCTGTATCTTGTTGGTCGAACGCACTTATTGTAAGTCGCTTTAGATAAAAGCGTCAGCTAAATGTAATGTAATGTAGTCGGCCAGAACCAGCCATTTCCTCCTGCAGAAAGGAGACAATCTCCTCCAAGTCCGCTTCTCAAGTCACTTATTAAACTACGACTTTATTCTCGTAACTATGACTTTATTCTCGTATTCTTACGACTTTATTCTCTAAATCTCTCTGGTTTTTTTTCTAAGTGTGGCCCTAATACTCCGTCGTACGTAACAACCGTTCTTTTGAAAGTGTTACGTTTTGTGAAGTTCATAACCCACACATTGAGTGCGTGTGGTTGCTTGCAGCACCCTGCAGACACTTGTATATTATGACCAGGGAGGCCACCTCAGGTTAATCAATGTTTTAAAATGAGTATTTCATATAAAGAGTGTATTGAAATAACAACATATTGCCCTGAATTCATTAGCACATTTCAGAGACGTTGGTGTCATCAGTAATCTCTTTCACATAGAAGTAATCAACAGTAACTATTTTTATTTAGCAGGAAACGTTCTGAGGGGTCAACTGACAGATTGAAAAAATGATGTCCCTGACATTTTGTTTTGATTTAAGAAGCGAGAACAACATGTTTTAGATATTTTTGATTTGATTTTGAGACGGCTTATTGAACACTTTAATTTTGTGATTCATTATAGACAGTTATTACTTAATGGTTGGATGAAATGTGGAAACAGTGATTTTTAGCTCCTTTAAATGAAAAGGTGTTATAGACCTGAGAATGACTCTATACTGTATATATGTACACAACGTTGAGATACATCAGTGCAACAGATGGATGCTTGGAGACGTTACTGTGTTAGAGGAGATGTTGGTGATACTTCTCACATGTACGTCATGGCACACATGGTCACAGGGATCTGGTTTGTCCAATCACAACACAGGGACGTGCATGGCTGCTGGATATGTTCTTTACAGTGTGCACTAATCACCACATGTATTATCCTCATCATTATTAAAGGTTAGCACTTATCAATATTGAAATAAAAGTCATTTCATTTCTCATCCATTGTTTCTTCTGAAAAATATGAAGTGTGTGAAATCGAAATCACACTCACTCACTCAGCCTTATCTTTTCTCAGCCGTGGTGCTCCACGGAGTGTGTGTGTGTGTGTGTGTGTGTGTGTGTGTGTGTGTGTGTGTGTGTGTGTCTGCTCAGGCTGAGCTGTCTCGCAGACCCCACGCAGCAACCGGTAACACACCAGTAAGCCAGCTCACACTGTCCGCTCCTCACAGCAGCGAGCCCCGCAACATGCCGCCAACACGGCCCCCAGACCCCACGCAGCATTCTCTTCTGTTTGTCCTTACTGGTGACATTTCCTGGTTGCTAACAAACGCCATGGTAACGCATAAACACTGATGTTCCGCTGTAACGGTGGTGGACTCATCAGAACAGAGTGGGCGAGCTGACCAATCAGAGCACAGTGGGCTCACAGGGAGGGGGGGCAGGAGCTCCAACAGGACGTGTAGGACAGAGAGTGAATACACAGACTACACAGAGAGGCTGTGAGAAACCAATGTGGGTTTGGAACATTGAACAAAGTGAATCTATTCTAGTAGACCTCAACAGTGGAATTATGATCAGTGGAAATGGCCGTGACATGGGACCTTTAAGTACTGGTGGAAGATCCAGAAGACACACTATGGCTCAGTGCCTATGGACATGTCCTCAGTTCAAAGCTGGCTCACTAATCACTTTTAAGAGTGCTTCGAGTTTGAGACTGAGAGTAAAAGCTTCTTAGTAGTCCATAAGACAAACTTGTAACAGAACTAAGAGCCATTACTTTATAGAATACACTCTTTTGTAGTTTAAGAGGCATTGTTTAACGAACGAGAGCTCTAATAGTGAGAGCATGCTCCACCAGCATCACTCCGTCTCTGTGCACTGTGACTGAGCTGCCAGACCGGCTGCAGCCACATGACCAGATAGTGCAGCGTTTCTTTAATGAGCAGCTCTTCAACTGTAGGCTGACTGCCTCCCACCCAATGACTTCTTCAATTATTCTGGAGGTTGTTAATCCGGAGGATCTCCTGTGTGTAGGAGGAAGAGCTCAGAGCGCTGCACTCTATCCAGCTCTGCCCAAGTAAGACATCTTCTACAAACTGCCTGGATATATTAAAACCTGCCTGATGATCTGAGCTATGCTCCATATTAGACTCATCTATTTGAATGAATACATATTTGCTGTGCAGTACGGCACATAGTACAATCTTACTCCATTTGGAGTTATTCTATTTGTTTAATAAAAGACTATTATTGAATTGTCCAGCCAGAATAATTAAAGAGCTTAAATCTTAAACACTTAACACTTAAAATAACCGTATTTATAAGGCTGCTCCAGAGTAAGCACACATGTGCAATGAAATGGTATTTATTGTTGGCAGATCTCGATGGATTTAGGCACAACAATCACCATAAGTTATAATGTCCAACAATGTAGTTCAAATGTCCACTTTTGTCAACGATCAGATTGGATTGCAATTGATACAGATATCCACGGTGTTGTCCAGAGACGAAGAATCCTGATGTCTTTATGAAATACTTATGAAATACTTATAAATCATGTTCTACATTTGGATCGCAAAGTATATTTTGTTGCTGATACAAATGTCCTTATGTCATGTGGCACATAGTATTGGTTTAAAACATGTATTTCTCACTGACTGAAGTTCCTCACTAAAACGTGTGCGGTCACTTAAATACAAAAACATATAAATCCATCTGTAAGAACTTTCCTATCATTTCATACCAATTGTATCCGCAATCTATTGTCTGTGTGTGTATCTCTGTGTTGACAACTGGCTGTAATCATTGTTCTGGGTTCAATAAGATAAGGATTAGCCTTGAGAGAACAATCAGTATTTCACTTTCTAATGAACTAAGCAAACATAATGAAAACCAAAAGATGCTTTAAAAGTGAATAATACTTCAGTCAAATCCAAATGTAGATGATAAAAGGAACAGGTGCAGATAACTGACGAACAGCATGCACTCTCACCACAGTAGGCCATACGCACCATTACATGTGGCACATTGGACCATTGAAACCCAATTGATTAAAAGGCTATGAACCATCTGCCACCCTTTGAAGGCTGTACAAAGAGATTGATGATGTGTATCATGTTTCTCCAAAACTCCAGAGGTGGCTTCAGAGCCAGCTCATAACTGGCCTGTAAATCGATATGAGTGCGAGCGACAAGGCAAAGCTGATGGAGGCATGATTTCAGTCCAAGACGAGTGTTGGACTTTGTGTGTGTGTGTGCGTGTGCGTGTGTGCGTGTGCGTGCGTGTATGTGTGTGTGTGTGTGTGTGTACTCCTGCTATGGTCTGAAAATGAAGCATCTGCTACCAAGCAAACTCATTCCAAGTGTGGAAATGGGTTTCAAACAAACCAATACGTTTGCTAAAAGGAACCAAAGTGAGGTAGCCCAACAGAAACAGTCCAAATGAATCCAGAAGGACAAACTGACATGTGGTTGCAGACACCGCAGCTTCATTCTGGTCACAGGAGAGAAGTGTATTCAGATCTTAAGCAGGTGCTGTAGGCGATGATTCTACATGGTAACGATAGCACTAACTGAGTACTGCAAACACATCCGATGAATCTGCAGTACTCTGAATATATTTAGACTAATTCTATCCCTTACAGGAATGATGACCCATTATCAGCAAACCATTACGCACATTAAATATGCACTGACTATATCATAAAGATAAAGCGCTTTGATTGGAATCACTGTTGATCACTTTGAACCCTGCATGGCCGAGATAAGACCCGAGCTCACCGTCTGCATACTATAAATCTTGTGCTTATCCGTTGTTCTTATCTATCTTTTTTTATCAAATCTTTATCGATCTTTATCTCCCTTATCCTTTCCTTTTTAAAACTAGCACGAATGTACTAATTAATTACGTTTTCTCAGCAGCCATAGTGTGCAGGCAGCATTATAAAGTGGCTAAAAGGAAGAGGCTGCCTCGGCGCTAATGCTATCTTCTAACATCTCAACGGCTGATGGAATTGGAAATTGTTTGTTATACATCCTAAAACGTTTTTAATTAAAAGATTGAATGATACCAAACATCCATTTGGAAGTGTCACTTGTTGGTGTTTACAATAAAGCCTTTAGACCTTGTACCTCGGATCATGATATTGAGAGCCCGGCCTTCCATCCTCATTCGAGTTACTGTTTCCATTTCATTCTTAAAACCACAGTTTGTCTATGAATACATTCTGTACATATACACAGTCTTAACTTGTGGCCGTTGAAAGATCTTCTTTTGTCGCTGCATTTAATTGAACTCTTCATATCTTAGACTGCACTGTAACTTTTATCCATGTATTTTTTCTTTTAAGGTTTTCAATTTAAACGTAATTAATTTCTCCATGACATTTATGACGGCTCGAAAGTAGGATATTTGGGTTTACGATCAGTTTTTAGGTGAGTTGTACTGAGGAACAAGTATCACAGCACCAAAGGGTGAAAAATCGTGTTTTGGTAACACGGGGTGTTCAGGTAACACCTAAAGACTTTGTTATGGAACGCAAAGCAGAGTAGGGGGCTAGTACACCCTCCCGAGGGTCCGATTGTGGATGTCATGCGAGAATAACATGGTGAAAACAATCAGTCTAAATTAACAATCGGGACGGAAATGTTCGGATTTCCAAAGGGAGGTTCTGTGAATAAATTAAAAACCAAGAACCGAAATAATTGAACTATTCATATCTTAGACTGCACTGTAGCTTTTATCTTTTAATGTTTAACAGCCAGGCCCGCCTTAACCTGCCACCAGGCCCAAATCAGCCCAACAGCCAGGACCGCCTTAACCTGCCACCAGGCCCAACTCAGCCCAACAGCCAGGCCCGCCTTAACCTGCCACCAGGCCCAACTCAGCCCAACAGCCAGGCCCGCCTTAACCTGCCACCAGGCCCAACTCAGCCCAACAGCCAGGCCCGCCTTAACCTGCCACCAGGCCCAACTCAGCCCAACAGCCAGGCCCGCCTTAACCTGCCACCAGGCCCAACTCAGCCCAACAGCCAGGCCCGCCTTAACCTGCCACCAGGCCCAACTCAGCCCAACAGCCAGGCCCGCCTTAACCTGCCACCAGGCCCAACTCAGCCCAACAGCCAGGCCCGCCTTAACCTGCCACCAGGCCCAACTCAGCCCAACAGCCAGGCCCGCCTTAACCTGCCACCAGGCCCAACTCAGCCCAACAGCCAGGCCCGCCTTAACCTGCCACCAGGCCCAACTCAGCCCAACAGCCAGGCCCGCCTTAACCTGCCACCAGGCCCAACTCAGCCCAACAGCCAGGCCCGCCTTAACCTGCCACCAGGCCCAACTCAGCCCAACAGCCAGGCCCGCCTTAACTTGCCACCAGGCCCAACTCAGCCCAACAGCCAGGCCCGCCTTAACTTGCCACCAGGCCCAAATCAGCACAACAGCCAGGCCCGCCTTAACCTGCCACCAGGCCCAAATCAAAGTAATTTCTA
Source organism: Champsocephalus esox (assembly GCA_036324585.1). Lineage (NCBI taxonomy): Eukaryota > Metazoa > Chordata > Actinopteri > Perciformes > Channichthyidae > Champsocephalus > Champsocephalus esox. Next base: position 36,556,091 of record CM070486.1, on the reverse strand, counting down.
GCTGTGGAAGTGCAGGGTGGCGAGTGAGAGCTGTCATCTTCCCTTTACAAGCTTCAAACATGTATTTATCGTGTGATTTTGGAAATAAAAGTTTCATATTCTGAAAGCCAAGACTTTGTTTGTTTAACATTTTTAAAAAACACCCGGAAAAAAATAAATATTATTTTTGTATTGGCTCATGATCTGCCCCCGATCTCCGTAGGCCCCTGGGTTTCAGCCCAGGTCAGCCCGTGCATTAAGGCGGCCCTGCCAACAGCCTGCATTTGGTCCTACAGTAAAGATATGATATGGAACTCTACAGTAAAAAAAACTAAACGTTGACTTTAACTAAATGCATTATGTCAACACATTTCACATAACTGTATTAGGTTAGATAAAGACATTAATATTACGTTTAAATAGGTTCAACTTAATAATATTGCTTTCAACTAACTTAATACAGTTGTTGTGCTACTGTGCGATTAATCAATGATTTGCTTGACAGAAATATATTCACAACTATTATGATAATCTAATAATCCATTTATTTTTTGAAATGTTTGAGGACGAATGACACACCCCGTACTTCTAGCTTATCTAATGTGAACATTTTGAATTCTAAGTGTTTGGTTGTAAAGATGATAAAGTGGAACATGTGCTCCTCTCCTGAGGCAGAGGCTCTCTTTGAAACACAATGTACCACCACTTATGGATTGCCTGCACTAATCCTTTAAGTGCTGTGCAATTATTAATTAGGTTTAGGAATGACTCGGAGCAGCTAACATTCACATAGCATGAATCACATTACTTTCTGCAAACACCAAGGTTAGCTTGCTCTGGCCTTAAATCAATGGCCTTCATTATGTTGAGAATGCTGCTTATCCCTAATCACACTTGAGCAAATGTAACCCAGCAGATGAACCCGCAGTAAATTAGCAGTAACATATTTGCAAAACACTAAAAGGCATTCTTGTGTGATTATGAGATTATTAGCATGACCTTCAAGCCAGCAATATGTCATGATATTTTAGAAGTCAAACTAGCAGGACAACAAATGGGGTTATGTTACCCATGTGGTGAAACTGTAGAGCCGTGCAGATGCATAGAGGCTATGTTCTGGCAGCGCCATGTAGTTAGCAGGGGAAGAGCAGAACTCAGTACCTCAAAAGAGACACAAAGTCAGGTCATTCATGATTTAAGTAATAATTATTATTAAGGGAAATAGGACTTTGTTGAGAGTCTTTCACAGTAATGTAAATAGAGAATACTAATAATTATTTTCCAAATGATGATCGCATTTTTGTATTACCTACAAATACTGGACACATACCCAGTAGATATAATATTACAAGATCCACTATATTCCATATCTATAGAGCTGTGTACTGATCACTACCTGTATGGGACCATGTAATAGAGTGTTCTCTCGCCAGTACCCAACCAAGCAATTAAAGCGTTGACCCCACAGAAGCCCAGAGTGCCGTCTCCACTTGACAAGATACATTTAGTGGCGAGTCGAAGAGGTCACCGTCAACAGTCTGCTTTCCATGCTTCTCATTATTCTCTATTCGAGTACGGGACACTGGACAGCCAGTAAAAGGTGAAGTGTGCTGCCTCACTCTCATACCAGGGAGCATCACAGTGAGAAGGGAAAGGACCTGCAGCTCCATTGTGAATGTTTAACACCGCGCTGCGTGAGATAAGTGGGCCATGTGTCATAACGAGCCCCTCCTGGTGAGTAAACGATTACACGGTGGTTTTCTTCCTGAAAGGGACAAATAATAATGATGGAATAATGACACTGAAGTTCAATGAATCATTTCATTGTTATCTTTCCAAAAGTCTAGTGGCCCACAAAGTGGCGCCGGGCGGATCGGCCGAACCCTCAGATGGAAAGTGAGGTTAAAGCTGGCTGCCTGAAACACGTGTTCAATGAATCAATGAATCAAGCTGTTGTGTGATTCGTCCTCGCCTCTTTAAACATGCACCGGCTGTTTACTCAGGTGACATGGCAGATGGAAGCTGATCATTATTGCACTTTCATCTCTGACTATTTACCGTTTGATTTAAAAAACAACATTCACTGCATGCAGAACTCCTCCAGTGCATACGAGATGCTCACAGTGTACAGCTGATCAAAGCTGATGACTAATACATGTAAGTGTGAAGATTAGAAAAGCATACAGCAAAAGGAGGTACTATTTTCTAGACAAAATATTAAACCGCATTCCCAACATCAAATCACTGATCATTTTTCATGTTTATTTTGTGTAAACAAGCCTCGACATCAGATGAAATAGTTGATGGAGAAATTGAAAAATGAAAACCATGTTAACAGCTCTTCCATGGAAGTACCACTGACACACAGTTTCAATCATCAATCAAGGCATACAGACTGTGTTTCACTCTGTGTCGAGAGGAGCTGACAGAATGTCACTCAGTGAACAGTATCGATTGGCCAATTACTAGCATTGGCAGCATTGTGGCTTCGTTGTTACCACGGATACCTAGAAATAAGCAATTTGGTTTGAATCTGACAATCTAGCATATGTTTTCCAAAGCAAACAGCATGTTTTTGTTTGGATGGACACTTTGAAGATTCATTGTATCACCAGAGGAGAAACACAACTCTGTGCTGCTGGGTCTGTGGAAGCTTCTACACTGTACCGACAACAACACCTCCACATGTGCTTTCACCTGGACATGGTGTACAAATGATGCATATATTAAAATTAAGAAAAAACTGAGACTATCATTTAACCTGGACCTCCTTTTTCCATATTTTAATTTATTGATTTTTTTGTTTACAAGGCATACATAACAACATGACCACGATACACCAAATAGCTAAATAACAATCCTTAAATCAAAAAAAGAAAAAAAACAAAGGTCAAAAACTGATTGACAATAACTTACATCAAACACATAATGGATAAAACATTAATAAACTAAAACTCTGAAGACTATTCCGAAACTAAAGCAGAAAAACCAAACCAAATGTTCAATTGGACTTGTCAAAACATGACATGTACAAAGTGTGGAGCATGATAGTAAACCTATTTACTTTCTGTCAGCTTACTTGAAGTTCTGCAAGTGTTAAAGTCAGCATGACTAAATGAGATAGAATGACACCAATGGATTCCCTCCGCAGCCCATTGGACACATCAAGACGTAGAGACTGACACAATCTGTGCGGCAGGAGATAACAGGAAGTCCTGGCATTAGATTGCAGATTGAGCCTAAAGCAGTTAAACTGCAGGGGAGCTGTTCACTTCTGGTTGAGAGCCACCTGGCACAGTAAATCACTTCAATAGACGACACCCATAATTGTCTGTCCGCAGTGTGATATTATTCCATATCCAATATTATTTGCGCCACTTCCAACCCCGTCTATTACAATTTCAAAATATGTTTTCCTGCAAATTGTGCTCAGATTGTGTCATTGAGTATCATCTGTCACCCGCCACACCTATTCAGATTCTCTCTTTCCCATTGGTCAAGCAAACGAACATTTCCTTTGAGATAAAGGGAAACATTGCCATGGCTCACTTGGTGCATTAATGGGTCAAAAAGAGTCTTCTTCGTAGTGTGTCTGTCCCACACAGTCTTCTTGGGTTTCCTGTTCCCGGTGGGGTTGTAGTCAGTGATCTGACAGTGACTTGTTGTTGCTCTATGACATGTGAACCTCCCTGTGCTCGTCAGGTGAGTTGCAGTGCCAGCGCTGTTCACATTGGTTGTGTGACTTTGCTAGAAGTGGAGCGGTGGAACCGGAGGGAAAGTCTAAAGTCATGCTGTGCATTCAGCTCGCTCTTTGGAGGGGTCTGAGCCTCACGAGATTTCAGAACAACATTTCTCCTTGAGTGAGACTTGCTCTGACACAACAACACATACGATGTCAAAATATCAATTGGTATTTCAAACAATATCATTTCAAGCTATCAATGCAAGTGATTGTATCGAAAGCGCCAAATAAAAAAAAATCAGATTTAGAATCAGGTTTTCGACCTTAGGCAGCATGACTGAAACGACATGTGAATAGAGGCAGGTGTGTGATGGTCGAGGTGGGGCCATCGTGTTGTCCACTAGTTCTTTGTTCTCTCTTGGGTCTCTCGTATTCCATCTGTCACATGACCCAATCATGGCCTCTTTTTCGCCTTTTTTATCTGTTTAGTTTTGATGCAGTGAAGCACATTGTCACTTTTAGAATGAAGGGACATCTTAGATAGAAAGGAGCCTTCAAGAACCTCTGAAAGGCAGCCACTGTGTTTAGGCCTTTCTTAAAGCACCCTGCTGTGAAGGTGACAAAGATGAGCAAAGTAACGTTACAGTAGAAGTTGAATATAGAATCCAGCGATTGTTTACCTGACTGAAACAAGCAATTAAAATGTCTGTGTGTTTATCAATGGAGAAGATATTCTACCTGTGACAGATTCTCGGTTTGGGTTTAGGATCCAACGAAAGCCTACAGCTGCACCTGGAGCTGCATCGACGGATTAAAACTGAGGCCCAGAAAAGGTCATACATGGAAAGCTTTACTTGGAATGCAGGAAACATTGAAGGATCTACTTTTCATTAAAAGCATCATGCTGTGGAAGTGTCCCCTGGAGTCCTGAGGGAGGGGCCAATCAGCTGGGAGCTACACGTTCATCAGAACATGAGAACCACGTGATTCAAACACTGTGGGCAGTTTCAGCTGGATGAGGCTTTTGTGTAAATATGAAGCAGATGTGATCACGGAGTAAAAATATGAAATTCTACAAATTAGATGTTTGTATTCGATGTATTTATACGTACTGTATGCACACATAGACAACTGTTACTTACTCTGTTTAATGACCTGTATGTAGATTCATAAATAAAATGGCCCTGATGGCAGCATGCTGATCAAAGGTTCTTAAAGGGGGAAATAAAGAAATAAATATGGGACTGAAATCTTATAATTAATTTATAGGTTCATAAAACATATACAAATGCTCATTTCTGATTATTTCCTTTCCAAATTGTAGACATGATTAAACTTGTTTTTTTTTACATTTGATCACTATAATCTTTCTTCTTGTTATCACTTTGGGTCAGAAAGTTGATTTGATAGCTTGTCCCAAAACGTGAAAATAAACCAGCACTTGTGTTCCCAAGGTGATCACTAAGGTCTATATCCTTATGGCGCGCTGCGCTTCCAGCCAGCTATTAGGCTTCAGCAGACAGTACGAGTGTGAGCAGTAAAGGTTATGAGGGAGCCCACACAGAGAAATGAATTACATCGCGTCAGGCTTATGGGCTTATTATTTAGACCTGGTTACCGCCCTGCCTCACGGTGAAAAACTACAAAGGTCAATCACATCCACAAGCATCAGGGTGCTGATGGGCAGCAGCGGGAAGCAGACTAACAACAGAGGAACCAGCGTCCTGCAGAGAAGGGGCTCTTCAGCTCAACCATCTCCATGCTGTACTGCTGATATGTGAAGATGCAATATACATAATAATTAACTAGGATCCAATTGAACATATAACCAAAGATGTTATGGTATTCAGCGACGTGTCAACAATAATGAGATGAACAGACTGGAGTTTCTTCAACATCCTAAAATCATATGAACCAGCAACCTAATGAAATACAGACAGAGGAGCAGATCGCTGTGAACGTGTATCTGTTTTTACAGCAAGTCATACCGCAGCTTATTACTGGCCCCTGCTGTTGGAGCCCTTTAGAACATATGCAGTCACGTCTACTTCCAGTGATATGTCCTCCACAGACGAATACAAAGACAGAAATCACAATATGTAGGGCAAACTCAACACTGGCCTCCTCAATTATACATAATCTTCTCTCTTGAGTAGTGGAGTCGGTACTTGAGCTTCTCTCTACAGCTCTGAGTGAATAGAGAGAACACGCCGCGGAGAGACTCTTGATCAGGAACCAGTCACACACACCTCCTCACTCATTAGCAGGGCTCTTTCAGTCAGTAGGCCAATGTTCACATGCATACACATTATACATACAGCACTCCATGATATCTATTCACTTTGTTGTGTTTTAAATATGTAATGGAAATAATGCTTTGAAGCATCCAAAACAGAAAACATATTACCGTACTTTTCGGACTATAAGCCGCGACTTTTTCCCCCATTTTCTTTGTACAGCTAACGGCCACTAGGGGACCTCCTAAATCTATGGATTTTACAGGTAAAATTAACCACCTTTAACGCGACGGGCTCTAGGACCGGTCCGCGCCCGCAACCTTTAAGCGGCGGGCTCCAGCAGGAAAAGCTGGAGGCGGGAAAAGAGTGAGACAGGTAGCGCGCCAAAGTAAAAGTGGAACCGAGAGACAGAACGAGAGCAAGACAGACGGACACTTTAGCTGCTGCGGCTCATATGCTGGTGCGCTTTATAGTCCGAAAAGTACGGTATTTCGTATTAGTCACAAACATTTAGCTTCTAAAATATGTAACCTTGCTAAAGGAGCTGTTGAGTTTAGTAGTGGATATCTTTGAGGAAAACGAAGATCAGAGGACCGGTAATAGAATACATCGTCCCAAAATCATTATTTCAGCCGTGCATTAGCTCGCTGCAGATATGTTCTACAGTCGACTGAACACATCACGAGGAACTGAAGTCCCTCCTCCCCGATAAGCAAGGTGTCCAGCCGGATGCCATGAGTCCTTACGTCCACTGAGCCAGAAACCTATTTACAGATTCTAAACGTTGAGACAAACCTACATCTGATATTGGTAGAAACATTTTGTTTAGTTATAGCAATCTTTATCAGGAGTCATGATACCATTTACAAACAACACACTCACTACATATCATTATTACAGAAGCAATGAAAGTGCACAATTGAAATGGATAATTTAAAAAATAAATAAAGCTTTATATTATTGCAGTTCACTAACTCACTACTTTGTGACCCATTTGAAAAGATATTTGATTCTATTGTTCTGCGTGATGGTTTTTGGTACGTTGGATATTATGTCCCGAGCTGTTGTTGTTGGGTAGTGTCCACAGTTACTGTTAGCATTGCACAAAAGTGTGGATAAGGTCCCAGCGTGCCCGTCGCCCGTGTATTTGTGCACAGATGGTGGTGAGTAGCAAGAAGAAAGGTCACAGCTTTTCCTATCGGGGATTAATTGACACAGAGAGAAAAGAAACAGCCCGGTTCAGGTGGACCATTTCTGATAAACACAAAACGCTTTCTGTTAAATTGGCTTTATTGATTTTCCAGCGTTAAATAGTGTATGTCAGAAATGTTTTACAACAGCTTCTGGTTTTTTTCTCCTCCGGACTTTCATTTATTATCTCAGCAGTGCAGAGTGACTCAGGGTGACAAGGTGCAACAATGCACAGGTTAGAGAAGTGGCCTTATGAATGGACTGTCGCACTCTGAGGCAATACGCTTTGCCTTCAACACCAACACAGTCGCTGTGTGTTAGACGTGTCTCTCTTCACAGCACACATCTAACTACCTGATTCAGTCTGGGGCATGGTAACCATGACTATAGTCCAAAGAATGAGGTTTACTCTTTTCTGAGGGACTATTTCTTGTTATCTTTGCTTTCATCAATTTCACAAATCTTTCCTCATGTAGGACTTGTTAAAATACTGAAATATTGTCCATGGTTTGCTGTGTATCACTCTCCCCACATTCACTGTCAATATGCCCTTGACCGAGGAGCCGGCCCCCGACTGCTACACAGCTGCTGGGGGCCGACAGCAGAAGATGACTGAGCGGCCCCCAGTGCCCAGGGTTTACTGGGTTCATATGAGGCGGGCTGATACAAGTTGTTGTGCTGTGAAAGCATCTCTGTTGGTTCCTATCCTGTTCTTTTGGTATCTCACTTGTGAAATCAGTCATATTCAAGTATTCATAAGTATTGATTCAACTGCCCAAGAATATGTAATCATTCTTTAGGAAACTGGTGGGATAATGAATTTTTAAATGTTTTTCAAATGTTATTTTATTTGAAATTAATTAATAGATTTTAAATTATATTTTTAAATATATTGAGGGATGCAAAAGAAAGAAAAACATATAATTAACTTGTATTCACTGATTATTTCACAACTGCAGCAATCCAGAACAGGAACATGGCTCCAGATGTGATTAACAGTGGAGAAAGGGGGGATCAATGTGAGGCAAATCAATTCATTACAGCCGTGCTTTCAGCCACTTATTTGTCTAATGCGGTATGACATTCTTCCCAGATGACTCCTTGTCACTTTTATCCATATTAATGAGCACCATCAGCTGGCAGCCTCAGACGACATTCCCTCCTCCCTGCCTGCCCTCAGACAGCGAAATGTGGTTGCTGTAATAAATCACAGGCACTTATCGATTTGAACATGTCGAAACCAGCCACACCAAAACCACGCACATTCAAAAATGTGATATCACTCAGAAAGCCACGGAGCTGTGGGATCCTGGGATTCCCAGTGGGCTCCTATGACCTGACTGACAACTCTGCTGTCAGTTTGTGACGGCTAGTCAAAAGGTATTTTACACGTTGCATGCTAAAGAAGCAGAATTCGCCTGTCACGTTTTTCCAGTGCCCCAGTGAATAGGTCCAAACCAGAAATACTCTGTTCCATGCCGTCTCCATTGATTAATACTGAAGGCGGGTGGGTGGGGGGGGGGCACCACAAATGGTCTTAGAGAGCAATAAACAAGTTGCTAATCTAAACATAATCACCGTAATGCACTGCCTGGAACATGACAGCCATGTTCATGAGAAGGCTCGCTCATTGTGATCCTGAGGCCGGCAGCCAACTCCCATTTACAGCCACATTTACTGCCTGCTGCTAACAATTGTCTTCTGTGGCCGCGTGGTTTATGTTTAAAGCGCTGCATCAGTATTAGTTCATCTCATCACAGCGCTGCCCTCACAGAGCCTTCTCAACACAACATAAGAACACAGATGTGACGTCAAACCCATTCCTTTGTTCTAAGTATAGCTCAGCTGTAGCCTGCAGTCCTTGAGGCGGCATTGGGCAGGGAACCATGGGCGTAGGTAGCATCCTGAATGTGGGGGGGACATTCTTAAGGGGGGGTGTGGGCCCCCCCCCCACGAAAAAAATAAATAGTAGATGGTGGTTTGATGCTTGTATGTGGCTACACTAGCATGAGGAAAATGATGGGTACATTTTGTAATTTCATCCAGTAGTAAAGAAAGGAAACATATTTGATTATTAATTCAGAGCCGTCTTTGAATGAATAAAAAGCAGTTTAAATGCCCATTTTTTGTACATTTATATACAACAATACATATTTGTGAGTGCATTGAGAGATATTGTTGTGGAGAGTCATTTATATATACATCGCAAAATACATTTGTGAATCCTTCTGTGAGCATGTATTAATATTGGGACTGATCTGACTCCATACAGATGTTAAGTTCACCTAGGAATGGTATCATTGACTTAAATGTTCAAATTAATGTTGCTCTTCTGTCTATATTGGTCACATGATGCCCCTTGACTGAAATGCTTCCTGTTCAATATCCCCACTGATTCCCTTAACACTCTGGGATGAGAGTCCACATCACAATTACTCTAAACTGTCATTTCCCTTTCATCACTCACCTCAGCAACGGACCTCTCTCCACTGTCCCTGTGTTCTGCCTCTGACTCACTCTCAAGCGCCTGGATGTCAAGAGAGGTGGTGAAGTGATCATTATTTATTGAGCAGAATACTCTTTCACATTGAATGATAACAAGTCTACCGAATGTAAATACAACTGACTCTAAAGTTAGTCCCAGTCTGTGACATTGGACATGTTGAAGACTCAAAGCCCCAAGCAGTAGGTAGAATATTAGCTAGTCTATGTAATGTGCACAGAAAATAAACAGTTAACTGAATACTGGGATGGAAATGGCCTATAAGCATTCAGTAAAACATAAACACACAAAAAGCTTCTGAATATTAAGAAGTATAATTAAAACATAATGCACATTACCATTTTGAGAGAGAAGTCAGAAAATAATCTCTTATCGAACTGAGGCTCCAGTAAAACACACTGACTGCGTCTCTACATGGACATCATGGTGTTCCCATGAGCACAGAGAGATCGGGTTATTCATGTTCCCTGTTTACATGATAAATACTAGTAACCTGGCATTTCGATGCCTTTTCTCATCTAAACTATTCAGTATTTATATCTCTCTCCGTGACATAAAGACGAAACTCCTCTCCAGAAGTGAGACGCTGCCGCCGCCGCCATCACTGTTCACTGATTCTGCTACCAGCTGAAGACTTACTTTCCTCTTCTGTGAAAACAATGTTCTTATGTCCATGGTGTCTGGGGGAGAACACATATCAAACCAAGAGATCGTCAGCTTTGATTTTCCCTGTATTAACAATGTCCTGAACACTTGGTGTGTGTGCCTTACCTCCGCTACCGGCATCGCTTCATACAACAGATCAGAGTTGTCCAACTATACAACACTCCTTGAACATGCGCGCGCTATGTGAGAATCTGCCTTGGTGCAAAGCAGCAGTGAAAACATGGTACGGAGTTTCATTGATTTGGGCTTTCTCTCAATAAGCAAGTGGAATGGATTTGATAGTGAAGCACTGACACAGCGCTCTACAGAGTGCGGCGAGAGGAGAGACCGATTCACGGACTTTCCGCATAGTAAAAGTGGGGGGGTCTAAACTAATCATTTGAAAAAGTGGGGGGGACTTGTCCCGCCCTCATATAATGCAGGGAACACATTCAATGTGAGGCACTCTCCTCTGCCATACTCCTTCATTAGGGGATCTGTTGGAGGCCAGGACCAGGTCCCAAGGAGTGGCCGGAGATTAATGACCGACTTGTCTGGTCGCGGCAAGCCAGTACTCTGTATTGACAGACGGCTGAAGAGATCTCATTTCTGAAATGAGGGAGATCTCAAGTGGAACGGATGAAGAGCACAGCAGATCTCAAGAGATGCTTTAATGTCCACCAACAGTGCATCAACTCAAATGGCATACTTCAGTGTGAGAGCCTGCAGTGATCACAGTGATACTCCCGTACTGCCGTTGCTCAGAAACAACAACCCTAACCCTACAATGAGGAGAACACTGCAATACTTTGAGGATGCAGTGAGTAGTATGTTTTCTTTATTTTGGTTTCTACTTCCCGTATTCTGATATTCCCCTAATGCTCCACAGAATTATTTAGTGATACTGTGGATGGCCACTGGTAGAAAATGCCCCTTCTGTTTACCACACAAGACTTGTGTGTGTACTCTGTATCCCAGCATCTGGCAGCTCCCCGTGTCACCTAGGAATGCAGGGTGGCAATTAGAGTGGGCTCCCATTAGGGAGTGAACTAACAGGCAGTCGATGTAGTGCTCGCGGTACTACCATGTACTACCATGAGTCCAATCTACATGCTTGCATATTTCACAGTTGGTAATATATATGCGTTTGACTGTAAGGAGTGTGTGGATGAGCTACATAAAGAAAGAGACAGGGAGTGGAGCAAATCTGATTTTTGACATTGTTGCAGAGCGAGAAGGATTTGCTCAATTTGGCGCTGCAACTATCCGGCGATGGATGAACTCTTCTATAATTACCTCTGCCACAATGCTATGGCAATCCTGATTTTAGTTCTAAAAAGGAAATGGGCAGATGCTTTATAAGAATAATGAATTGCAATAGTTTACCACCTCAACCAACATAAAATGTGGTCCTGGCTTTATGACACCTTAAGGGCTACTTGTGTTCATAAAGAAGAAGTGTGGGGCTATAAGAGTACAGCTGGATGAGTAAGAGGGATGGGAAGGTGCAAAGAAAAGAAGGAACACGTAGGTAGGAGAGTGGAGGTAGGGGAGCGTGAATTGCCTGGCAGAATGTGGCATGAATGGAAGGTGTTGCTGATGAGTATTAATGATATCAGAAAAGTGCAGCCAAACATGCAGAGGGAGGGGACAGCGGAGACAGGCTGTAATGGATGTGGAGGCTCTCACAAGTGGAGGCTCTGGTCGGACTGCAACACGGCACACAGGTTCCTGGAGATTATAAATTAATGACTATCTCAGTGATTTACGACAACACAGAGATGCTGAAACCCATCCTGTTAAAGATAGATGTCCAGGGAGCGCTAGCAGACTGATGCAACCCTGGCGGACTGGAGAACGGGGCATGGGAGCCTGACCCCCCCATCCTGTCCATCCACCTGCTGGACTGAGCTACGTGTTCCAGTGACGTAGAGAGTCATTACTTCATTCATTGTACTGTGATCATCAGGCTGACACAATGACAAAACTGAAACATTGACTTAAATTAAATCTATACTGATTTCACATAACTAATCACACACACTGGTTTGCTTTCGAATTTAGTTTCAATTCATATAAAAAAAGGTAATAATAACCAAGTTCGTTTTTAGATTCTTTATTTTAGAAGCATTAATCTTTGATATTATTTAATACTATTTAAAAAGAGGTGATGTCGTTATGGTTTTCAGCTCACAAGCCAATAATACTATACTTAACTTGCTACTTTACTTTTATGTAATATCTTTGCTTACAACTAGCCTAATACACAGGGCCGGCCCTGACCAATTCGCTGCCCTAGGCAAGATTTTAGCTTTTTTGTACTATCATATATTATTTGATACCTGTTTTTCACCTATTCTCTTATTTTTTTATAACTATAATGATCATATAGAGGTGTGCCTTTACCTCACTGAGCTGAGGTTATCAGAGCCTCTCAGTCTTTCAGGAGAGAGCTCTCAAAAGCTCCCCCCCCCCGCGGCCGCTTACACAGTAAATTCCAATGTTAATAAAAGCACACAGAAGCTGTGTACGTTTTTTGGGAGTTTGATTTATTTTAAATGAACACAAATATAAAATTAAAACCTATAATTGCACACTAAAACCATTATTTCCAAAAAAAAATAACGATTTCACATAAACCTCTGGTTTTTACTGGGGCTGGGGCGGTTCAACTTCATTTTAGGGGGGGGGGTGCCATAGTTTATGGGCGCTGTACGCAATATAGGCGTTATGTTAGTATAAGATAATAAGATGTACTTTGTTGATCCAAAATCGGGATATTGTGTTGTTATGAAAAACATTTTAAAATATAAAAAACATTTTTAATTTCTAACTTTTGTTTTCTTTTTCTCCCCAATTTGTGGCGCCCCCTATGGGTTAATGCGCCCTTAGCATTCGCCTATACTGCCTATGCCGAGGGCCGGCCCTGCTAATACAGTTATGTGAAATCTGTTGAGATTTACATTTTATTCAAGTAAACGGTTCAGTTTTCTCAGTGCAGCAATATAGCACTCTTCACAGAAAGTTTGAAGCAAGAGTACTACTGCGTTACACAACCCTCACTCAAATCTCCAATACAACTTTACCATTGCATTCTGTATCTCCAGGAACATATTAACCAAGGGCTCTGCCTTTCACCCAGTGTATCACTCTAATCCAGTGGCGAGCCTACACCTACTGTAGGCCCTCTGACCCCCCTCTTCCCTGAAAGAAGAGTTATTACGTCACAGCGTAGACTTCAGCAGAATATCAAAACAGCGGCCCGGGGTGCAAAACGCATCAATGACAGCCAGTGACGACTGGTCATTGGGGCAGGTGGGGCACAGCACCATTACAAATAATGATTACAAAAAAATGCAAAGAAATGCAAAAACAATATGTATATATAAAATATGTTTTAAGATCATGTTTAATCATCTGATTCGTCTGTACATTGCTGTTTTAGTCTGTGTTCTTCTAATTAGTGTCTACAGTGTGTGCCTATTGAGCTGTTTAGAGCCATGTGGGACAAAACCCCATCCTGCCCCTCCCTCTCCCTGTTTAAGTGAACGGTGACTGTAAAAACTACACTGCGCATGCTCAGAGTATTGTCCTATTTAATGTGTGTGGCAAAAAAATAATGACCATTAACGCTGAGTGGTTTGCTAAAAAGAAATGGCTAACGGCGAGCATCCAGAAGAATTCACTCTTTTGCTTTCTTTGCCTGCTTTTTGGTGAAGATCAAGGTACTTGGTAGAGGACAGGTTACAAGGACTTAAAGCATCGAGGACAATGAAGCATGAGAGCAGCAACAGTCTTTGGAAAATGCCGTAAAGTTGGGATTACTGGGAAGGGTGAATGTTGCAGCTCAGACTGACAGCGCCTACAGACGCGGCATTGATGATCATAATAGGAAGGTGGAAGAAAACAGGTAGGTGCTGGGTCGGATCATCACCTGCATTCAACTGTGTGGGACAGTGAGACAGCACTGCGGGGCCACGACGAGTCGGCGGACTCTCTGAATCCAGGAATATTCAGGTCAATTATCGAGACAATGTGTGAGGGCGATTCCAGGCTTCGACGGCACTACGAAGCTCAGCCCGTTTTCAAAGGGACATCAAGCACCATACAGAAGGAACTATTGGACTGCATGTATGATGTGTGCAGGGAGGAAATAGCCGAGCAAGTGGACAACACATCATTTGTTGCCGTTCAGGCCGACGAGACAACCGACGTCTCCTGTAAATCGCAAATGGTGATTGTGCTGCGATACATTATGCCTGACCTCACAGTTACAGAGCGTTCTTTGGAGTTTGTGGAAGTAAAGGACACAACTGGTGTAGGTCTCTAACAGCATCAAGGCTGTTCTGGAACCCCTGAAGCTGAAAGAAAAGCTAATCGCTCAGACCTATGACAGGGCGGCCGTCACGAGCGGTAACGTGCGCGGGGTACAGACGGTGACGAAGGAGACGTACCCAAATGCAGTTAGTTCACGGCTACGCCCACCAACTGAACCTGACCCTGCAGCAACTGTGTTCAGCGAGGATGAGCATCCTGAAGGTGGTTTTTGCATCGAACTGCTTTTTCCACTTGTTTCTCCGGTGCTCCAAAACGTGTTGCAGCTCTTGCAGAGGCAACACAGAGACGCATCCCACGGCCACCGGCTGTGAGATGGAACTTTAAAAGCTGTGAATGCGGTTTGGGAGACCCGAGAAGCTGCTTCAGTGTAGCATATAGGCGCACAACCAGGATGGGATGCGGTCACCATAAGTGAGGCATACGGCCTGTCAAAGAAACCGCGGGGCCGAGCATTTATGCAGCTCCTGGAGTTTTTGTCGTTGCTTATGCCAAAAGTAGATGTTTTATACAACTCTCTGCATCGATGCACCTGGGATCTACAGCGCGCTCTGCCCTCTCTAACCCTTCACATTCCAACAGAAACTGAACAGGCAGATTCGAAGGATTTATTTCTTTGAACATGTTATTTTAAAATACAATTCAATCAAGTTATTTTGGTAAAACTAATGAAAAAAATAACAAAACAAATATTCAAATTCTTTTTTTTTATTACTATCTTAGGCCTAGAGGGCCCTGACGGCTCGCCACTGCTCTAATCCTATAGTTTATTCAAAGCTTTGTCTAGAACTAGATAAACCTTTGGGATTTGGGAGATTGTCACTTCATGCCTACAGCAAATGTCTTTTATCCAGCTGTACCTTCCAATATATTCTTCAGTGTCTGCCATCAGGTGGAGTTCTGATTGTGTTCCGAGTCTGCTCCAGAACTTTCCTTTACACTGATGTATTATATCACAAATATATTTGTGATCCTGAAATAACATTTGCAGTAGTCAGTCTCTGTCCAACTACCTCTGAGACAAAACAGACCACAGCTAGGTACAAGGAGTGTTTGCTACATCATTAACAGCAAAACGCTCGAGGGAAAGTATAGGGTATCCACCTCCAGTTGCTTCTTATTTTCAATATTTATTTTTGGCTTAAAGCTTTCGTACAGAAGTATGTCATAAAAACGCTAAATGAAAGATGTATCCTTGAATTGCTGTTAGGAATCAGCACAAGCCTTGCATATGTAACGGGATCCTCTAATGAAGAACATTGAGCCGCTTTCTGAAAAGGCTACAATTAAGGGAAGGCCTTTGTGTCATTTCATTTGAAAGCAGCCATTGCATCAGAGCAGCCTGCATATCTCCAGTGCGAGCTGTAATGCACGTTGGAAATAACACCCACCTGGTCATTAGAGGAAAGTACTCTCATTACTTCTGAGTGAGATTTGAAATTGCTGGGCAGGGGTTTTGGGGGACAGGGATGCTTAGAACAAAAATCTGATTGACAAAGGCATTTCTATGGTTTTATATATACATTTAAATATGTAGCCATATATATGTATCGTCAATCTGTCATAAAAACACACAAAATCGCAAAAAGGATGATATTAGAATAAAAAACACAAGCAGGTACTATACAGTTGCAAGAACAAGTACGTGAACCCTTTGGAACGACCTGGATTTCTGCATAAGTTGGTCATAAAATGTGTTCTGATCTTCGTCTAAGTCACAACAACAGACGCACACTGTCTGCTTCAACTAATACCACACAAACAATGATATGTTTGTATTGAGCACACCATGTAAACACTCACAGTGCAGGGAGGAACAAGTATGTGAACCCCGAGGCTAAAGACTTCTTCAAGAGCTCATTGGAGTCAGGAGTCAGCCGACCTGGAGTCCAACCAATGAGACGAGAGTGGAGGTGTTGGTTAAAGCTGCCCTGCCCTATAAGAAATACACACCAGTTTTGAATTAGCTATTCTTAAGAAGCATTGCCAGATGTGAACCATGCCTCTCTCAGAAGAGCTCTCAGAATACCTACCATTAAGTAGTGTTGACTTGGATAAAGCTGGGAAGGGTTCCAGAAGTATCTCTAAAGCCTTGATGCTCATCAGTCCACGGTGAGACAAAGTGTCTATAAATGGAGAAAGTTCAGCACTGTTGCTGCTCTCCCTAGGAGTGGCCGTCCTGTAAAGATGAGTGCAAGAGCACAGCGCAGAATGCTCAATGAGGTGAAGAAGAGTCCTAGAGAGTCAGCTAGAGACTTAAAGAACTCTCTGGCACATGCTAACATCTCTGTTGACGAATCTACGATACGTACAACACTGAACAAGAATGGAGTTCATGGGAGGACACCACGGAGGAAGCCACTGCTGTCCAGAGAAAACATGGCTGCACGTTTGAAGTTTGCAAAGAGCACCTGGATGTTCCACAGCACTACTGGCAACATGTCTGTGGACAGATGAAACAAAGCTGAGTGGCTTGGAAGGAACACACAACGCTATGTGTGGAGAATCCAAAGGGTTCACATACTTTGTCTTGCAACTGTACATTATTCATTTGAAGTTAAGCCATAAGGGCAAGGGGGCGTGTCAGTTGAAATAAAGTTCGCAACATGGTGACTTCCACACAGACAACGATCCTGTTAGATATGGTTATAGAGAACACGCTCAATCAGAAAAACGTTTTCTTTTTTTGTGTTGCAAAGAATACAGTCAGTCTAATTATTTCTTGAATGACTAATAATTATCCCTATAATTCTCAGTGAGGAAAACGTTTTCATCCAGGAAATGTTTTACCAATTAAAAGCATTTTCTTCTTTACTTTACTGCCAATTATGTTCACTATTCAATCAATCAATGTGTAGTCTCTAAAAGTCTCTAAAAGTTAGAAAAACACAAACAAAGTTTCCTTGAACCAAATTCTCGTTCAATCATCACTGTTGGCCCGAGCCATGAAATCTAAATGTGCAAATAAATTAGCCGTGTTGGAACAAACCAATCAAAAGGCTGCTGTATACATACTGGAGCCAATGCATGCAACTGTGGTTAGCCCCTAAGGTCCAGGGTGAGCGGACAGTAGAAGAAGCTGCTCACCCTGATCCGGCTGCATCAGCCTGTCCTCAACGTCTCTCCTCACAGAGCGGGGGATCAGAAGTGCTACTGCTGCAACGAGCTCACTCATTCCCAAAGCAAGGAGCACTTCTATAGGTTCAGGAAGGAATTCAACTCACAAACCTCCTTCAAGCAAAGGACACCACTTGTAGTGTGACGGCACCTTTAATGGTAGAGACAGTGTGCCCACAGTCAGCCTCACATCACCTCAGCCCACCTGTGAGGGGGCCACACCGCCACGTTATGAAGCGCCTGTCAGGGACAGAGCAGTGCAGACGTGACAATGAGGGATGGAGGCTCCTCATTGGAGGGGGGGGCGGCGCAGGCTGTGAGACGGCCTTGATGTCATTAAACCTGAGTGCTAGGTCATGCCTTTCTTGTGGATAGTGGTTATAGAGAAGACAAGGCTCACCATCCGCCCCCAGGCTGCAGGTCTGATCTGTACCACCACCCAATCAAGCTGTAGTACCGTAACCAAGAGACATGTTGGTTTAAGTCCACCACGCTTACAATATCTATGTGTCCTACATGTTTATCCACAGTCAGACAAGGACCGGGTAGGATGAGTGGTGTGACCACAGACTCTGGTAGGTGTGGAGGACTAGGGTGGGTGGGGGGTTCCCCATTCAGACTCATCAGGTGTCAGACAGGCATCTGTCCGTGGCCCTGCACAGGTCAACCACAGATGCGGCTTTCACACCAGCGCTTTTCCTGTTCTAGCTCCGAGCTGGAGCTTTTCTGGTTCAGCTCCGGTTTCCCTTTTCAGCTCCCGCTCCGTTCACACCGCCCAGAGCCCGACTGGTGCTGCCGCTGCTGCGTCATGACGTCACCGTTTATATCGCTGATTTGCTCCCCAACGGCGCTCACAACAACAACAACAACAACAACGGGGGACTGCGTCGGGTCGATGATCGTGTTGCTTTTAATCACACGAAGCCAGATTAAATTAAATAACGACTTCTCCAACCTTATGCTTTGCTCCAGAGTGCCGTGGTTCATTGTTTATTCATGTGTTTCAGCAGCATGTACCGACCGCTGCAGTGCTGGCTGCTCTTCCACGGGAGCTTATTCTCCCTCCCGTTAGCTCCCGGTAAAGTATTCACTGTCCGACTGTCACACAAGCAGCTGATGCATATCCCCAGTTCCCCTTAGCCTAAGTGAATGTGTGTCAGTCTGAATTGACGCTGTTTGGCATCACAGCGCTGTTATGAAAGTTTCTCTGGTATAAAATGGGTGATGTTGGCATAGCAACCGAAGCTAAACTGACTATCTTGACTACTTGTTGCTATCCTATTGTGGCATAAGCCGTTTTCTAGAGGCACATTTTACCGGCGTATTTTTCATTATGATTCTACTTGTGATAGTCGGACACGACAACCTGTGCAGCGCATGTATTGATTCCATCTGATAGCTGCTATAATACTAAACGTCTGCCTCTCTCCACAATGATCGATAACAGTGAACGGATGGTCAAAGTAAGGCACACATAACCAGAATCACACGAAGCCTGGTTAGTGTTACCTGACTTTATAAAGTGTGTGGTTGCCTTCTAGTCACTTTGCTCAGAGCTACTGCTTGTAGGCAGGCATGACGAGACTCTTCAGTCGACCCGTGTTCAGGGGAGGTGGGTTTAGTTTCCTGCACGCCTCGACGTAAGAGAGACCATTTTTTGGAGCTGGAAATTAACCGGATTCCGGAGCTAAGAGTGTGAAGAGGAAAAACCGGTACTTGTCAGGCTCCAGCTCCGAGCCGGCCCTGACAATGCGCTGGTGTGAAAGGGGCTAGAGTGAGCAGTGACCAGGTCTGCAGTGTAGAAGAAAGGATGCATTCCCATTTTGTTTTGTTTGAGATTTGTGAACATTAAAAAAGCATTCATTGCTCATTGAGTGTCACACAAAGTCACACATTTATTTTGAATGATTTAAAATAAAGAACAAATTCAAAGTATAACTATTGAACAACTTACATTTAAAAGAAGTTAAAAAAAACTAGAACCCTAAGAACAAGATGTGGAGGTTAATCAGAAACAAATCACACTGGTTCGCTTATATATATTGATGTACAGCACTTTGGTCAACTCTGTTGTGTTTAAATGTGCTATATATATATATATATATATATATATATATATATATATAAAGTTGGATTGGATTAATTGTCACCAGTAGTCATCTGCTGAAAAGCACTGTTAATGCCACCATGGTTTCAACATCAGTCTGTGTGTCTCCCAAGCTCCACCTTTTCAGTAAATAAGAATAAGGTATGTTTGTACAACTACCACACACAAACTGGCAACATTCCAGCATCTACAATCAATTATTGAAAATGAATTATGGACTGTTAGGATACGAAAATAAAATCCCCACTGCCTAGTGCCTACACAAATCCACTCCTAAGTCAAGTTCACTTGCCATTAAGTGTGCAAGAATGTTGGCTTACAATTGAAATCCAAAGTGCTCTCCCCTCCCACCAGTCATCCAGGCAGTTCATTGTTCCGGTGCTTTCTGTTCTTCTGAATGTAATATGGCGACCAAAGCTGTGTTGAATGCTGCTTATTACTGTGCTGCTCACATCTGCTTTAGTTCATGTTGGCAGTGGCTTTCTTTGCGTGAGAATGATTCTGTTTTGTGTTGCCCCTGACGGTCTTAATAATACAGCCCTGTAGAAATAAAATAGCACCCTAGGAATTTTGCCAGCGACAGGAAACCACTCAGATGCAACATTCTTTCATTAAAACATTGTGAGGATCGCTCTGATGTTGTCCTGAAAGCAGTTACCAGCCTCAGTGCATCGGCTCACAGAACCAGGCGCCTGATCTGAGATGAAGCCTGTGTGTTGCTGGGTAACTCCCGTGTTGGTGGTTTGAAGTCACTTTATCATAGTCATTTCACGAATGTGACATACTGACTTCCAAATATCACATAAGTGAGAGCCTTTTTGGCTGGCAAAGTGTGCTTTCAAAAACCGAATTGCATTTGGACATTTCCAGACAACATTTCAGTAAATAGGATGCTGAACTGTCTACTCTTCCCGTTATTCTGATCATATAAGAGATCAACACCAAAGCCGAACTCATCTCCAGTTTCCCATCCAAGAGCAGAAGTGCTTGTATTCTACATTGCAGTGATGGAGAGCATTGTCAGGTATCACAGTATGGTCGCCTCGTACAGACTGTCGATCAACCCCCCGAAAACATGTATGAGAAGTCCCTCATGAAACAGGCATCTGATCCGCCTCATACCCATCGGGCGGAGCTCCAGCTCTGTCCTTCAGGTAGGGGATGTGGGGTACCTAAAAGCAGGCTAAACCGTCACCAACACTCATTCCTGCCAACGTCCATTACACTTCTCAACACACAAATGCAATGTATAGTTTAAATGTTGGATCTTGTGCAATAGGGCGTCATGTTGTCTGTATGTGTGAATATGCAAACTGTGTACATGTAGTGTATGTCATGTCAGAATATGCAGTTGTCTTTAAAGTGTACTACGTAGTGTTTATGTTTTTGTTTTGCTGCAGGAGTCCAAAACGACGATGTCCTTACGAGGACAGTAAAGTGAATTGTATTGTGACTTCCTGCTCCAGGCCCCCCTCCCAGGGATCCTACCTCAGCAGCCATCTGCCCGTAGCCCCTGCATCAGAGACTGGGCCTGGGGGAGCAGGAGGGGCTCCTCACAGAGGGCCAGTAAGTCCTCACAGCTCAGTTAGCTCCCAGATGTGTGAAGAATGCTATGATACTGTATACCAGCTCCATGCGCCAGCTGAGGCCCGGAAACAAAGGGACACCCCCCTCATGCTCAGGGAGAAGCACGCAGCCATGCAGGTGGACAGCATGCTTCCTGGGGTATGGGCCGAATAGCAGATTGCTGGCTGGATGCAGAGCTGGATGGGTTACTGTATTTACTCGCTACAGCTGTGCTTTTAGGATTAAACTCAGGGTCATGGCAGCTCCAAAAGATATTTGATGACTCCTTTATTGTGGGATGCAAAGGTTAGGAGAACATCTGCCAGAGGAGTCCAGTCAGCTGTTCCAAGTGCAAGCATGTGCAGCTCAATATCAGCGAGATAAAGAGGCAAGAGGTGGACTTAGGGATGTCACCATCCCCACTGTGGAGAGTGGAATGGTTGGTTTCATTAGATCCAACAGAATGCTTAGTCGAGGCACTGGTGAGAAAAACTGGCTCTGTTGGAGAACACAAGCTGAACACAGTCTTGGACAACACGCCCCCTCTCCTTCGTAAGCCGGTGCAGCTATGGTGCACGGTGACCTTCCACCCCATCGACTGAAAGTGCAGAGGCAAGCTGTTAGCTGACCGTCTGTGTCATCAGTCGTTAAACTGTATGATCACTCTGGTCTAAATAGCTCATATCTCAGCCAGCTGAACTGTTGTGTCCCGCGCTGACAGCACAGTGAACGCACCGCGCTGCCTTCAGGAGGCGGAGTGCTCATCCAACCCCAAGATCGCTGTTCCTGCAGTCAAAGTGTCCTTGGGCAGGATGCTTACCCCCAAGCTGCTCCCTATGGCAGGGCCACGGTGTGTGAGAGTGTGTTAAAGGTCCCATGTCATGCTTTTCCGGTTCTGACCCGTCCCCTTGTGTTATATAGCTTGTTCTGCATGTAACCGTCTGCAGAGTCTCACACCCTCAAAGTGCACCCTGTAGCGAGTACACCTCTCACACAGAGAAGACCCGTCTGCTGCCCCAGAACGCCTCATTTCTCTTTTTCCAATGTTTTCTAGTGTAGGAAGCACGTATTGGGTTTAGTGACTTCCTCACACACACACTCAATCTTTTCTCAGCTGCAGCTCAGCCTGAACTCAGCCTGAACTCAGCCTGAACTCAGCCTGAGTCCCGCTGTCTCGCATATCCCCCGCAGTAATCCAGCTCACACTGTCCGCTCCTCACAGCAGCGAGCCCCCCAACGTCCCCCCCATCACGGCCCCCAGACCCCGCGCAGCATTCTCATCTGTTTGTCCTTACTGGTGTCCTTTCCTGGTTGCTAACAAACGCCATGGTAACACATAAATACTGATGTTCCGCTGTAACGGTGGTGGACTCATCAGAACAGAGTAGGCGAGCTGACCAATCAGAGCACAGTGGGCTCACAGGGAGGGGGGGGCAGGAGCTGCAACAAGCCGTGTAGGACAGAGAGTGAATACACAGACTGTACAGAGAGGCTGTGAGAAACCAATGTGGGTTTGGAACATTGAACAAAGTGAATCTATTCCAGTAGACCTCAACAATGGAATTATGATCAGTGGAAATGGCCATGGACATGAAGGGGACCTTTAAAGTCAGTCTCCCTGCGCAGGTGACACCTTGGGTGGCAGCCTGTGTGGATGCGTGTGGATGGGTGAAAGCTGATCTGTATGTTACATCTCTTTGAGGGGTTGCAAAGCTGAAAAAAGGCACAATAAGTGCAGCCCTTTACAGGAATGATTATGTGACAACATTATATGTGTACAGATGTACAACGTTTGCTTTTATACGGTTGTTGTATCCGTCTGAAGTCAGGGTGTCCTTTACAAAAGTGCAGAATATGTTTGTCTTCTTTTACATACTTTTTTTTGGTATGATTTGAAAAAATCATACCAAGGTAGTGAAATAATGTCTTACTATTAATTACACGTGTAAGACGATAGAGATGTGTGCTGTTAACTGTTAAGCATCTGTCTAATAATACAATCAACATTGTGCATTTGTATAGTGTGTGTGTGTGTGTGTGTGTGTGTGTGGTGTGGGTTGTTTCAGTGATTCTGAAGTTGTACCACCACCTGCTCTACTGATAACCCACAGCACAGTGTAAAGGCACTCATTCTACCACGGGCAGTCCCTGAGAGGGAATAGTGCGATAGAACTGGAGATAAGATAAGAGATGTATATGATTTAGTTCGACAAGATAAAGTCAAGTGTTTTGTATGAACGCCATAACAATGATCTGTCCAGTGTTCCTGAGCATTTTATGAAGTGTTACGAAAACAAACAGCCCTGAAAATTAAAGTCATAATTGCATTTGCCACATCCTCAAATCACTACGTGAACCCCCCTTCATGCGGAATGTGAGGCTCTCAGCTGTGTGCATCCTCAACAAGACATTAAGCACTGGGATCAATAACATTCAAGGGCAATGAGCAGGAGAGGCTAAACACCGACTTCTGCGCCTTATATAACTTGCATGGCACGCATGCAGCCCTCAGTTCCAATTCATATGGAAATTAAGAGGTAGCCTATGTGCGTTTTATGCAGATTATAATGACCTTTAGTAACTCCTGGACCGTTGCTCTTGATTAGCTGTTTGTTCAAACGCGCACTAAAACTGAAGTGCGGCCATGGCGCAGGAGAGCAGCTGATGGAGTGATGTGTTCATGAAATACAGTTAGAATGACTTACTTTAAGACGGCGTTGTCCCCCTGTCTGACGGTGATGTTGTCCTTTAATACTGAGTCTCCGGCTCTGGCTGGAACTCCTGCAGGTACAAGGAATAACAATTTAAGTCCGAGGACCACAAGGCATTTCCCAGGCAGTGCCAAATAGCCACAGATGCCCCTCATTTTCTGTCACTGCGCAACTTCCACGAAAACTTGAACCGTCGGATATTCCGTTGAGCTGCAAATTCCACAAAGAGGATGCAGAATCTCCTCTGTGCTCCAAGGAAACAGGCTCGAGACAGTGTGGATACACGCAGGGGAAAGTGTCGCTCCGCCCGCCAGTCGCTCTAGGAAACGGAGTTGAGGAGAGAGCAGCTCCGTGGCTCAGAGAAATGCGCACCGTGTCCTCCGCTGCGAGCTGGAGTCTCCGTGAAATGGATGCTGCGAGAGACGCATCAGTGTGTGTGTGTGTGTGCGCGTGCGTGCGTGTGCGTATGCGTGCGTATGTGTGTGTGTGTCCTCCGAGTCTCTGTTCCTGCTGTCTCTGAGCCTCACTGAGTAAACCGAACACTGTAAGCAGAGGGCTGGATTCCCTTCAGGATCTGATTCTTTCGCCAAGTGCGTATAGCTCCTGAAGTAGCCCCCCTATGTTTCTCCCTCTCTCTCCGTCTCTTCTAATCTCCAGGTAGCATCCGCGGCTGTAGCCTACCATGAGGACCGTATGGTCTGTAGCCTGCTGTGTTCGCAGGTCCAGGGTCCCCCATCGGGCCCTTAAGGAGGTTTGCAGGAACGTGACATTATTATTGTTTGTGACACTTTTGGGATGATTTCATAGCGAGCATCTATTCCCTGCACGTGAGAGGATCATGATGAGCTGCTGTGTGAAGTGTGTGTGTAATATTGACTCTCATAGTAATTGGGATCAATTCTCGCACATAATACGGTGGCCGATGGGTGCAAACACGCTACTTTGTCCCAACGCATTCTCATAAGGAGGAACATGCTGCAGTTTAAGGCGAGACACCCCAGGTGAATAGGGTACTTTTTTAACTTAAAGGTATCAGCTAGAAATTTCTCCAGTTAATTACTTACAAAAAGGCAATTGTCTTTTGTATTACAAGTTTTCTGAAATAGCATGTTTACATATGCAAATTAACCATTATCTCATTAAAAATGCACAGATTTTAACACATTTCAGGAATCGAAATCTGAACTTTGGATAAAGCCAGACTCAAAATTCTTGTTTCATGTTGTAGTCATATTAGTATCTAAGGCTTTTACAGAAGGCTCTTTTTATCACTCCATAAATCAGGAAATACTGTCAACAGCCCTAAAATATCAATTTTCGCCATGTTTTTAGGTGTACAATGTTGTATAATTCAGGCTATGAATGATATATGAACAAACCCTTATCTAAAAGCCTTCATAATATTGATAGGAATATAACTGGAAGGTTTGGTGTATCTAAGTGCGACTGAATTTGACATTTCGAACTCAGAGTAGGAGAAAAAACTCATTTGGAGAAAACGACCTTTAAAGATTGCAGTGAGGCGCTAGCTGAACCCTCCTGTTCTCTGGATGACAGCTTGCGCATCGACGCACTCCGTGAAGGTATTTCAGGTTCGGGATCATTTTGTTTTTGTATAACCTTGCTTCGTGCAAGTGACAATTGTTGTCGTCTTCTCTGTGAACGTTTTTTTCGGCGTTCTTTTGCCATTTTGAGATTTAAATTTCTAGCGGAAAGCTAACCAGGAAGTGTTTTAGCACACCACGTGACGCATCAGAACGAATCACGTTGTCAGAAATCGACACCAGCCAATGAGATTTTGTTTCTTGGTTTAAGACCCCTTTGTCACGATTGGTTGCTGATACAAAGGAAATGACCATATTTGGATTTGATGAGATTGTGCAGTAGTGATGGGTCGTTCGCGAACGCTTCGTTCTTTTTGAACGAATCTTTGAAGTGAACGAGATGAACCGATTCCTCCCACAAAACGATTCGTTTGTTTGAGTCGCCGCTAAAGAGAAGCTGTTCGCGAACGACGAACTTAAAGAACTGGCGGAAACAGTTCAGAACTGTTTCCTACAGTGTACTGTAATGAGAGCCCTCTCACCTGAACTCACACACACACACACACACACACACACACACACACACACACAGCGTTAGCAGGACATTCTCCTCCCCCTGTCGGCACTAAAAGCTTCAGAGGGTGGATAGCTGGGCTCCGTAGCGTCCAGCTAGTTTAGCGATAAATACACACAGCGTTGTATTCTCCTCCCCCTGTCGGCCCTAAAAGCTTCCGATGGCGGATACCTGAGCTCCATAGCGTCCAGCTAATGTGAAACACACACAGCGTTAGCGGGACATTCTCCTCTCCCTGTCGGCCCAATAAGCTTCAGAGGGCGGATAGCTGGGCTCCGTAGCGTCCCACTAGCTTAGCCGCTCGCTAAAGGTAAACATAGATGAGTTCTGTACTCATCTATGT
Organism: Champsocephalus esox; assembly: GCA_036324585.1. Classification (NCBI taxonomy): domain Eukaryota; kingdom Metazoa; phylum Chordata; class Actinopteri; order Perciformes; family Channichthyidae; genus Champsocephalus; species Champsocephalus esox. Next base: position 36,529,557 of record CM070486.1, on the reverse strand, counting down.
TTACCTTTAGCTACATACTATAGAATATGAATAAATCGTCACCGATGTAGAGGATATATTTTTGTATTCACTTTGAACTCGGCCAAATTGAGTTTAATGCTTTGGGATTTAAGCACATAGTACGTGCATGGGTTTGAAAGTATAACGTGCTAGCCTGCTGTAATACATCGTATAGTCAGGCACACATTTATGAGAGATTTAACAATGGCCAATTATATTTCTTAAATAATATGTAGCCTATTCCCAGAGCATAATGCATGGGGCAACAAGGTGAGGTGTAAAATGTGTTTTAATATCATAAATGTTTCGCCAGCAAACTTCTTGTACGGACTTCGGCAGTAGTGAAGACTCACTGAACAAATTAAGTACAAAGACGAATCGTTCGCGAACGTGCAAATCACCAGAAGTCGTTCGCGAACCGGTCAGTGAACGAATATTTCAAGTGAACTGAATCAAAACATGCGTGTCCCCGAAGGGAATCGGAATTCCCATCACTATTGTGCTGGAGAGACGGAGCTTTCTAGAGATACCTCTGTTGACATGGTGCACACAGCGGTCGCGGTACTTTACGTTACGTTAGAATGCTAACTTTTGGTGACTTTAGGAGAAATCTACAGACGCAAATTGACAAACTATAGTAAAATAAACACTTAAATATGTATTTTGGACGTTTTCCTTCCAAAAGCCTGAAAGAAAACATGTTATGAAATCAAAATAGCACAAAATCTCAAAATTGACCAGTACTTGAAAAACGATGTTTTTGCCTGCCGTGTCTCGCCTTAAAAAACGATGCAATATAAGAAAACAACATCTATTTAAAGGGGAGTGCAGTGTTAAAATATTTAGCTATGTCATGAAACATGACCCTATAGATTATATGGAAAAAAGCTTTAATGTCTTATTGCATTTGACTTGTCGATTGACGCCTAGAAAAATACCTTCTGTTTTAGGTCTCCATGTCCGTGTTATTTTCCAGCATAGGACATTTTATTTTAAAGGTTGGCATGCTATAATTTAGATTAGAACAATCTCTGTGGATGTATTAAATTAAAAGCATTTCATTGTAAGCACCTTATTATCCTTATAAAAGAAGACGCTGTAATCCTTTGATAAGAAAAGTATTTGTTGTACATTATCTCTTTGATTCTTACTTGTGACTGTGACACCTCTAACCCTTTCCCAGAGTCCTTGCTTTTGTCAGGTTTCAGTTTATACAAAGTGGCTGATGGGTAATTTATTCTGAAATGTTCAGTTCATGTTGTTTGTTTGATAGTTAGGGTGAGGAGCAAAGTAACCTTTGGGAGTATACATTTCACCAAAACACATTTATTTTCTAAAGTGCTTTTCTCAATCAATCAATGTTTATTTATATAGCCCAATATCACAAATGTTACATTTGTCTCAGTGGCAGTGGCGAGCCGTGACTTTTATAGCTAGGCCCTCTGACCCCCTCTGAGCCATCATGAACGAACTTATGCTAATCATAAATCTATCGATTAGATTTATGATTCGAAAATAATAAAAGTAGGATAGACATGTGGATATTATCCGGCTGAACAAAACGTGCATTTATCTAACACGGTGCTTCTCAAAGTTTGGTCCGCAGACCACTGGTGGTCCGTGAGTGCCCCTTAGTGGTCCGTGAGTATATTGGTAACATTTCACATTTGAAATAAATAAATACATTTAAGTTTTCCGCACTCTCGTGGGAATATCTCCGCAATGTAACAAGCTTAAGTTTCGTCACACATGTTGCCACTTCTTTGTACCTTTTTCAGGCGATTTATAATCTGTTCGAGAAAAACGATGTGTTTTGGGATATTTGTGGAGTTAGGTGGTCCGCGAGTGTTTTTTTATTGGTTAAGTGGTCCTTGGTATGAAAAAGTTTGAGAAACACTGATCTAACAGGTTCGTTTTCCACAGACCTTATTTCATGCTATTTTTCAAAATTCTATGGAGAAAACCCATTGCTTTCTGTCGAGGGAATCCGAGCGCAGCTTACTTCCGGGTTTTAGGACGCGTCACTGCATCACTTGCATAGCGGTGATGCATAGCGGGCGGAACTTGTCATAAAGTCCGCGAAAATAAAGCCCACCCATTTATGATTGGTCAATTGTACTGTCATTTGACATTACTCTCTCATTGAGTTACTATAGCTGGCCCTCTGTGAATGTAGAGAGGGACCAAGCTCTCCCGTCTTCACAGTAACTTGCAAAGACGGCATTTAACCCTTCACATTCCAACAGAAACTGAACAGGCAGATTCGAAAGATTTATTTATTTGGAAATGTTATTTTTAAATACAATTAAATCAAGTTATTTTGGTAAAACAAAAAAATTAACAAAAAAAAATATAAAAAACAATATAGTTTTTAATGTTTTAAATAGTTTATTTTTTTAAATATCTTAGGCCCTCTGTGAGGGCCTAAGATATTTACAGGGAGGGGGACGTGGCCGCTGGGGGAGGGGGGGGGATGTGCCACTTTGCGGCACATCTAACAGCAGCACATGTAGAATTACTTTGACAGCTCTTAAGTCTCTTGAGGAGGCTGAACAAGATAATTTCTTTAACTTAACATCAATTTGGCACGCTGTTAAGAAACTGGATGAGATGCTGCAAATGCTCTGAAGGCTGGATGCCATCACCGGGAGAATATCAAGTGACACATGGCAGTGTTATTGTCTAATGTTTGAGCAAGTGTCAAAGCATTGAGGATATTTGCAGGCTACAGTAGGTGTTCTTTTGTGTGTCCATCAATCATGTCTCACAAACAATTGATTTCACAATAAAGCCTTTCTCTTCACCATAAAGTTACTAAGTGTATTGCATGATACAGTGCCAAAAATACAATTATATCTTTTAGCAGGTGTGAAACCCTCTCCAGATTGTACTGCCCACTTTCGTATACTGCAACAGTAGAACACAAACTGTATGACACAATGGTGGTGGACAGTGAAAAAACGGAAAACATTTACTTTAATTAAATGTATTATGCCATTAACACATTTCACATGACTGTATTAGGTTAGTTGAAAGCAATAATAATAAGTTGAAACTAATGTTTTTTTATCCATACTTAATATCATTGATTCAACTAACCTGATATGATGTGAAATATGTTGACATAATACATTTAATTAAAGTAAATGTTTCAGTTTTGTAAGGGTATTACCAATGGAATACAGTATCCACCCTGTCCTCCTATGTCTTCTGTTCCCACCATGTCAAGGCAGCATACACCTTACTAAACCGACTAACGTGATCTGCATGTTGATCGGCAAAAGCCTGAGGTTCTGTGGTCAACACTTGATGTAACATGTGAGCAGCCTAACCAGTGATTCTGTTTATTAGAAGGTGTTTATTGAGAAATGATGATGATGTCTTGTTCCGGAGAAATTGGGGAAAGATAAGACTTAATTAAAATGATATCTGCCCGGGATGCAATACAAGTCCTGGCTGTGAACACATCCTAATGGTTTTTGAATTAAAATCCCTCCCTGACCTCAGCAAAATCTTAGATATGTGCTCTTAATTAGAGTTACGGCTACGGGGAGGAGGTGGCCCCCTCCCCAACCCACCCCCCCTCAGTCGATTGAGGCTACAACATTTGGCCATGTGGTATCTTGTTAACACCTTGCAGGCACCTGCTATCAATTCACTGTGAGGATAAAGACGGTTTAACAACAGCATTAAGAGAAAGAAGGAAGACATGCAGTTCTGCAGCGGTGTTTAGAGGATAGAATAACAGTTCAATCCATGCCATGTGCATTATGTTTTTGGCTATCATTAGGCACATTCACACCGCAGTACTTTTCCCACAAAGGTTCATGAGAACTTAGTTCATGAGAACTCTTTAGTTCTCATGAACTAAGTACAGATCGCGTTCACACCGGAATGAGTCCCTGGGGGAGGATTAGGCAAATGAAGCCGCTGACGTCACTTCTTCTTCTTCTGCTTTGGGTTTACTGGCAGGCCGCAACCCACTTCACGGCGTATACTGCCGCCCAAAGTCCCCGGCCGGAAGTCCCCGGAGTTGGGGACTGGCTTCCGAGTAAATCGCCAGAACGCACACCTCCTCATCTCCACCGCTCCCATGTTTTATTTTGTGTTGCCATAAGTTAGTCTCTCTGCGTTTCTGCGCTGGGCTAATGCTAATGCTAATAATGCAATGCGAGGATAATAAAATGGCAGCTTCACAAAACTTTTTGGGAGTTTTACGGGGCGTGGTTTGTAATCTTTCCAGCCAATCAGAAATAGGAACCTTTTTCTCACACGAAAGTCCCTGCTCTCTAGCAGGGACAAAAAAGGGGGTGAATAGGTTCTCATGAACACATTTTAATTCCGGCTCTTTTTGGTGTGAACGCAACATTTCAGAACTATATCGGAACTAAAGTGGGAAAAGTACTGCGGTGTGAACGTGCCTATTGTTCCGCCTCACAGCAGGTTAGGTACATCCAGTGACCTCGCCAAAGCTCCACCAGCGAGGGGGCCAAGCATGCAGAAATGACTAATTAGAATGGCATTGTTTGTTTCATGGCCCACATGAATCACTCCTGATGCATCACAACCATGAATAGGGAGAGAGGAAAAGCTAAACTAGGTGGCCTAAATCAACCAGCCATTTTATAAAATAGAAGGTGGACATATTGATTTTAACAGCCATTTCTCTTAAATCACCTTGTTTTTGATAGCTTGCAGCCGTACACAGTCCGGCTCATCCTGGCAGATATTGTTTCTCATTTATATCACTTATACATGCAGTGACATTCACATCATTTCTTACTGCGACGCATTAACAGCAGACCCTGGGTGGTTTATTCAAACAATCCCTGCTAATCTTCATTCATATCATGCAAGGATGGGCAGAGCTAGCAGACAATGGACCAGCCTCTGACCAAAGCAAGCTAATACCCGAGCAAAAACACAGGCAGACTGAATAAAGAGCGCTCACTCAATGGATTCAGTCATCTGCAGGAGCTCAGACTGCACTGGCACACGGACACTAATGTTATGCAACTTATTCATGAGAGGCTGACATTCTGAGGTCAGTCTGCAAAGGTTTTGTGAAATGATTTTGAAATGAGAAATAATTTGTTTGTGGCAATTGCAGGAAGCAGACCCATCACATTCTCTTGTGTTAGTTAATTGCTAAATGTATTCCCGTAATTGAGCTTTGTATGAGGTAAGTTTGTGTTAAGGATATTTTTGAGTTTGATCATTAAATATCAAAAGCATCTCGAGTCTCTCCAGTTATTCAGGTATCCATCACCAATTTCATTTTCTCATTCTCCACAGAAACATTGAACAACCGGTTTCTCTGAGAGCTGTTCACTCATCAGTGTCTCAGTCTGGTGTTCAGTCCACACATTAGGATATTTTAACAATTAAAAAGACCATCACTTATTTACATTCTAAAATAAAAGTCCAATTGTCAAATTCTTCTTCACTGAAATAAATCTTACTTTACAATATCAAATATTCAAATACCACCGATCATTTTGATAGCAAAAAACATGTGAGCGTCTCTCATTCAGACATCTCTATCATCTGGAAACTCCCCAGGAAACACAATTATTCCAGTCACAAGGACAATCTTGTGCAACCATTCTTAACTCAGTGTGTGCCTTCATAATAATAATAATTCCTTACAGCGCTTTTCCAGTGCTCAAAGCGCTTTACAAGTACACATTACACATATTTTTTAAACATGCAATGGTCACTGTGGACAATACCCACAGGAGCAAGTTCAGGTGAAGTGCCTCGCCCAAGGACACACCGGCTTTACAGACGCAGCAGCTCACCCCTTGATCTGATGATCATTGCACAGCGCACTGCGCCACACCGTCCATCTTCACCCCTCGAGGTCATCGAGTACACATTAGTATCATTCATGTACTGTGGACAATACCCACAGGAGCAAATCCGGGTGAAGTGTCTTGCCCAAGGACACAACGGCCTGACGCAGTGGCGGCAGGAGCGGGTTTCGAACTGTCCCAACATGATGTTCATAACATCCAACCTATACTGTAGGAAGACTGCAGGTCATTCACAGCAAACCAACATGCATTTCTGAATGTTGGTTTGACAACAATAGGAACAATAACAGCAACCGAACAAACTAACTTTTTCTCAAATGATAATTTCAGAAGAATTTGAAGACCTTGATCACAGATGAAATAGGAACAAAAGTGCTTTGTTATTTATCTTTAATGTTCTGAAGTGTGTGACAGACAATGGCCTTTGAAAGCAAAGGGATTGCTTCTGTTGTCTGAAAATGTTTTGTTTGAATCAAATAGCAAGTTGATCCAGGACTGCTTTATGCTGTGCAGCAGCTAAAGTGCTCCTGGCATGAAGAGCTGCACATGATTCCAACTTTGATCTGAGATAACTACATCTGCCTCAGAGTTATCAGACGGCTGGAATCAAGGCACCTTAGTCACAGCATGTGGTCGTGGAACAAAGGCTGTGTGTGTCAGGGTTGGTCTTTCTCTGCTCTCCAGGAGTTGAGCAGGTCTTTGTCACATCTGATGCACTCCACACAGTGGCGTAACAAGGTTGTGATTGGCCCCGGTGCAAATATTTTTGTTGGGCCCCCTCCCACCCCAACTCAGCGCTGCTTGCTTCTTTTTTATTTTCTCTCTCTCTCTCCACTTTCAAAATCTATTTAAAACACATAACAAACAAACAAAATTCCCAAAGTTGTTTTTAAAATTAACTAAATAAATAAACGAAACGAAAATCTGGACTTGAAATAATTCTGATTAGGCCTATTCAGCATTATTCCTGGAGCACGCGCTCTATCTCTCTTTCTCTTTCTCTCACTCTCTCACTCTCACAAACACAGGCATCAAATCAAGTCGTCATTATTACAACAAATACCCACTTGCAACTGATAACACTGGCAATTATTTTATATTTATTAGACTATTAAAAAAAATCATGCTTCAAAAAACAACGGCACAGCGAACTAATCACACAATCACAGAATGAATCATTCTTCATCATGGCGCAGCGGCCACACGTTATCACAGACACAGGTTAGGTGCGCACCATGCGCATTTTCCAACATAAGAGAGGTCACAATTACATTGCTACAGATTAAAATCTCCGATCCCTCTCCATAACAAGAGAAAAGCTACTCATCACCATTAGAAGTTAATATTGTGGGCCTTGCGCTCAGCAAAGTCGTCAACAACGCTGCTCAGGTCTAACTTCCGGGCCCTGCTGTTCTCTATTGAGAGTGTTGCCAATCCACTGAGTCGTTCTTGTCCCATGCTGCTTCTTAAATACGTCTTAATCAAGTTGAGCTTTGAGAATGAGCGTTCTGCGGTCGCAACAGTGACAGGTATGGTGAGATATAACAGCAATGCTGTGCACACTTCGCTAAATGTGGCTGCCATTGAGCTGTGGTCCACAATAAGCATCTTGGCCATATCCTTCACAGATGGTTCTTTAGCTATTTCAGTATTAAAGCAGGCTCTGAATGCAAGGAGTTGGACGGGGAAACTCGGGATACATCCCTGCTGTAGTGGTCCGCGAGGCGCTGCGTGTGCTGGTGAAGGGCATCGTCCTGCGCACGGTTCAATGTCCAGGGGTGGATAGCCTGGAACAGTTTGTTCGTTTCACGCATAGAAGTGAACCTCTGTGACAGCTGGCTGTTAATGATGTCCAGGCTGGCGTTGAACACATTCATTCTGAAACGGCTCTCGCCATCACTAAGCCTCTCGTCTTGACTGAGTTCATCGACGTGGCGTTTCATCCTTCTTTTGCGAATTTCTGTGAACTCGCTCTGCGCTCCCCGTCTCTCAGCAAGACTCTGAGCGGTGCGTTTGACCCGGTCAAAGTCATCTCGCTATGCAGATAGGGCCTGGACTGTGTTTTGGAGGACACCAACAGCTTTGTGGATGTCTACATCCTTTGCCTGCAACATCTTTGACACTGCATTCATGTTTTCCAGTACTTTTGTCTGTTGTACGACAAGAAAAATAAAGCTGAATTTTTCCAAATGTTTTTTTAGGGCTGTCGCCTCGTCCCGTTCCTCCCTCTTTTCGCTGACCAGTGCGATTTTAGTTAGAGCTTTCATGATATCTACATACCGGTATCTAAGGGCAGCTGTGCATCATGTCTTGAGCACCACCTGGTTGGGCAGAGGCGCTTCATGGTAACTTTACCATGCTCTGAGAGTTCTGATGACGTGATACCGGAAAGGAGTGACCATCTCTTAATACTTTGGCTGAAAAAAGTATGAAGAGTCTCAACAATATCATAAAAATTGTGCAGCTCCGCTATATTCTTTACGGAGTCATTCAGTGTCTGATTTAAATTGTGTGCAGCACAGTGTACATATTTGGCAAGCGGTTCCATCTCCATGATCCTGGCCTGCACACCTGAATAGACCCCACTCGTGTTCGCCGCGCCATCGTATCCCTGACCCGACACGTGCTCAGGTGAAATCCGAAAACTCTCTATGCTGTCCAGGATTTTCTTTTGGAGTTCACAAGCTGACGTGTCCACTGTTTCCACGAACCCCAAGAAAGCCTCGTTTACCAGGGTATCTTTTGTGTTGTCGTTTTCATCCCTCTGGATTGTCACATATCTATACACTTGGCTAATTTGGTCTCTTTTGGAAATATCTTGGGTGGTGTCCATGATCACAGAACAAAACGGAGCATTATTTATTTCTACTTGAATGTCGCACTGCACCCGCTTTGCGATTATGTAGATTATCTTATTTTGAACAGCTGGACTCAAGTATTTCACAGAACCTTGTGGTCGCTCAACAAGTTCTTTCAGAACCGGATCGTAACATGCTAAAAGTTCTATCATACTGAGAAAGTTTCCACTGTTGGGCTGTCCAATAATCTCCCTATGTCCTCTAAAAGCCAAGTTACACGTGGCCAGAGTGATTGTAACGTTGACAATACGCTCAAGTACCTGTCTCCAGTAATTAGCAGCATTCCTTGCATTCCTCTCCATGTTTGCATCGATTCTCCCGTTTTTCTTCCACTGTTCATATATGACACACGCTCCGACATGGACCTGAGATTGTGCATGTGAGTCAATCCTCGCAGACAAATGTTGCCAGTCACGAACTCCTTTGACCCACGCATCACTGTAGAATGGTGCACCTCGGTCTGCGAACAGCCAGCACGGCTCACAATAGGCACAGTCCAGGGTGGGGGAGTAACACAGCCATGTCCGTGGCATACCTGCTCTGGTAGTGGTGGTGTAATAGATCTCGGAGAAACACCTGTTTCCTTGATGTGTGTCTCTGGGGAATGGGCCGGTAGGCCTACATGGGCCAGTTGCTATAATATAGCCTTTGATCTTGGCGTCGGGGGTCTCAATAGCGCCATAGAGTCCCCTATTGGTTGGGGGCGGGGCCCTTGCGGGAACTGTAGGACCACCGCCGAGCACAGCCAAATCCATCCTCTCCTCCTGGCTCATGGCTGGAGAAGAAGGTCGCACAGCCACGGATACAGCTTCACTTGTGGAGCTAGACGATGGTGAGGCAGGTGAGCTATCGTTAGCCTCCGGCTCCGGCTGCCGCTGCACGTCAACATTACCAACGTTAGCGTTCGATTTCGAGGACGATGTATGACAAAAAAAACTGTCTACTTTTGTCAGTTTAGCCTTTACATCTCCTTGTTCGCTCTTGTCCTTTCTCTTTTGAGCGCTGCTCTTGTGTTTTGGTTTGCAGTACATTATAAATGCTAGCTGTTCAATTTGTTATAATTATACCAATCTTGCTGCTGCTATAGCTGTGTAGTACATATAACATTTGATGTTGATTTAACGGTTCGCTCGTCACGCAAGGTATCACATGACATGAAAGGGAGCAAGGTCATTGGACAGACAAATTACAAATTAATTTAGGTTGCTAGGCCACATTGAAGACTGCGTGAACCAGTCAATTCCATTGGGGCCCGAAAAAATATCATTGGGGCCCCAACAAATATATATATATTATATACATTTTTTTTTGCATGGGCCCCTGGACGGCTGTGGGCCCCGGTCCAATGCACCGGCTGCACCGGCGATAGTTACGCCACTGACTCCACACCTCCCGGTTCTCTCTCTAATGCTGCGAGATGTTGTAAAGTCACTCAATGTACGCATGGCCTGAGGACAGAATTATTTAAGAGGCTGGTACTCCTAAATGATTTGAATGTTGCGACATCCTGTGTTATCAATAGGTGTTATATTCTCCATGCTCCCAGCAGATATGCTGATACACTATCAGAGGCTTCTTGAATGACCTCTGCACGACCTTCCATTGTGTGTGTCTGAATTCAATTAAACACAGCATTGATATAAAACATGTGTGTCAGGGTCTTAACTGTGCCTTTCACTTCTACAACTTTTGTATCCAATCCGTCAATATGTAGCAGCTCTATTGAGTACAAGTACTGGACATTAAAGCTGCTTTAAAGTCAAAGTTAAATCCTCCTGCAATAACACACCCAGCCTGTAAGAGAGCCTAATATGAAAGGCATAAACAAGGACAAGGACTGTGTGTGTGTGTGTGTATGTGTGTGTGTGTGTGTGTGTGTGTGTGTGTGTGTTTACAGCCACGATAGAGGAAAGGAGACTTTAACTTTAACTTAATTATTAAAGAGTTCAAGTTTAACTCTTTAATACTTTACCTTTGCATTATTACATGACTTTATTTCAATGCCATTGAAAAGAAGGCAGTTGTTTATGCACACATTCTTCCGGGCAGAATTCAATGTGGGATTGTTGCTCTGTAAATGGTTTGCGTAATGATGGCTTGGTGATGGCATTTCAGCAGTTAACTAGGGGGAAAGCCTAATGTGTTTATGGAGCGTGTTAGGACAAAGAGATAAGACTAATGAAGAGCGAAATTATCTGGCAGTATTTAGTTATTTTCACAACATCTTCCTCAGTAAACAATGATTGCATCAACATGAAATGACCTAACGTTACAGGTCATGTACTTGCATTCTTATGAGTAAAGAGACACTGGTTACTGTTCACATATACAGACGTCTAGGACAAAAGAGTCAACATGGCCGCCATCTCAGCCCTAATGTCAGCCTTATCAACTTTAAATTGTTCATTTGTATGTACACAAATATAGCCGTCTTTAACCCTAAGGTTATAAACAATTTAGATCTGAAGTGGGAACAACCGGTAATGCTTATTTAGGCAGAAACTGTCACCCAGAGATGGATCCTGCTCACTTCAAGGTGAATGCTTCTGAATAAGCAATTTCCATTCAAATATTAATCACATGAAACTAATACCACGGGATGGAATGAATCTACCACTCAGATCATATTTGACAAGGACAGATGGATGGCCGTCTTGGAAAGTTTTGGGGGAATGTGTACAAGATGAGGTCATATTTAAAAATAGGTCACACACAATATGAAATAGCTAATAGTGCAATTCCCACACCAGCCGGGGTCCATCAGACAGTGATATGAATGGTTAATTATTCGTCCTATGTGCCCTAAAATGAATCTATGCATAAGTCCCCATGAGGATTTGAAAGTTTGTAAAACTCTGTCTTCTCTGCTGGTTTGTCTGCAATGAACGATACTGCAATGTTCCAGAGCGTCTTTGTGTGTTCAGATGGTGCCCTTGGTAGCCACAAGCCACCAAACCAAGCTAATGGAAGCCCTGATATGCAATGCACACTTAAGTTAGGCATTTCCTTCTATCCTCTGCTTACATAGTTTCCCATGAGTATTTGAAAGTTTTTCCACAACATAATGATAATTTCCCCGTTTCCAGGGAGACATGTGATGCATGTCACACACCTCTCTTTTAAAAAGTATCTTATGGAATCAATGTGCTGCAAAATGTGCAGAAAGCAATAACTATTCAGTCAATGCAGTTAGGGATTAAGTTAGCTCACTAATATCATTGATTTGTCTTACAAAGCACAGTTCAGTCCGCATAGAAACGTCTGTTTAACAAAAAACAAAAGTGGCGTTGGATACCACAGATTATTTTAAAGTGGGAAAGAGCAAATTATATAAATTATATAATTTGCACAATTTAGGGTATTGTTAAGATACTTTAGCATATTCAACAACATTTTATATTGCTAAATTAGAAATTAAGTAGACTGTTATAATCTAATATGTATCCTCAGTTGATTATTATAATAAAGTGTTACTATTATGTATTATTAGTGCTATAACCCATATCTAGCCAGATCTATGCAGAAGCATTAGCCACATGTCTGAGGCCTCTGCCCACACGGAAGGAACACATAAAAACTGCACACATACATATATGTAGTAAAGAAATGTCAATACTTGGTCCAAATGAATTCATTAACACCTGCTCGAAACTAGCCTTACTGTAGCTCCCCAATCCTATTCTCTGCGGCTACCACTGACACGCATGAAGCACATACACGTGTTGTTGGTTTACCAAAACCAAACGTGTGTTGGGGATCTGTTTTCTGTAATCCATCCCTTTAATCTAACTCTGACTGTAGTACATATATATATATTGGGTTGTCTGTAATGTAAAACACAATACACAGTTGGTCATGCATAACATATACTACAAAAAGGGTACACATTTAAATCAGTGTTAAATAAGATGATGTCTGCTACTGCCACACTTTAACACGTGCACACTGAATAAATGTGGCTTACAATATAATCATATAACAACGTCGATGCTTGTGTGAATTTGGGTTACAACCACCATTCTTTATGTTTTTGGTAGGGCTGTCAAACGATTACAATTTTTAATCAGATTAATCACAGCTTAAAAATTAATTAATCATGATTAATCACCATTTGAATTATGTCCAAAATATGCCATTTCTTTATGTATATTGTTGTGGGAATGGAAAGATAAATGAAAGAAGGCGGATATATCCATTTAACACAGTATGTTTATTATAAAAAAATTCTGTGTGTCAAAATGAAAGACAGCCCACACACAGTGCTGCCTTAATGCACGGGCTGACCTGGGCTGAAATCCAGGGGCCTACGGAGATCTATCATGAGCCAATACAATTAAAAACGTTTTTTTTATTTCGGGTGTTTTATTTTTATTTTAAATAAACAAAGTCTTGGCTTTCAGAATATGAAACTTTTATTTCCAAAATCACATGGTTAATACATGTTTGAAGCTTGTAAAGGGAAGAAGACAGCTCTCCCTCGCCACCCTGCACTTCCACAGCGCCGCCCCCCTCCCTCCGCTGACATTATGAATGTAAGAGTATAGTAATCATAGATAACACGACAGGGTCTGTTACAGTTTGTTTTCATCTGATTTCAAATAAACAAAGTCTTGGCTTTCAGAATATTAAACTTGTTTCAGCAAATTCAGATGATAAATAGCATTGTGAAGCTTCGGCATAATTACAAGCAGAGAACGGAGTAACTTGACGTCACAGCAGGCATAACAACAGCCGGTGTTTCTCCTGAGGGTTTTCCCCGGGAAACAAACACAATACACACAAACGCAAAATTACACTAACACACACACACACACACACACAAACACACACGTATACACACACACTCGCCAATCAGAATGAGAATATGTCTCACATGTGACTTGTTGAAATTGCGAGTGATTGAGTGACAGCTGAAGGTTGTTTAGGAGAAAATGTCGGAGAAGAAAAAGTTTGAGTGGCGCTCGGGATAGGAAACCTAACACTGATGTCAATTGAGCATGACATTCTTCATGAGATGGATTCTAAGAACATCATAAAGGCTTTTTCTTCAAAGAAAACCAGACGGAAGCTAAAGAGGTAAGGCAATGCGGCAATATTCATTGGTTCCCAGCAGCCTGCAGGTTGAAATGTGCATCGTTTTACATAACTAGGTTTGTGTTTATCCACTGGAGATAATGATCATTCTCATCTACTGATACCTGGCAGTGGAATCAGTAAATAACAGAATATGTTGCTGTCCATGGTGCTCAATTAGTGGTGTGTGTGTGTGTGTGTGTGTGTGTGTGTGTGTGTGTGTGTGTGATCACAGAGCCTGCCGAGGCTATAAATGACTTTGATTTGTTGTTTAAATAGGGGGCCTACACAACTGAAAAATCAGCCCCAGGGCCTGATGGCAGGTTAAGGCGGGCTTGACCACACACCTATCAATCATCAAACCGTGGGGTCTTAATTCATTACGTGTTGATTTCTATCAACGGGGGAGTACTTCAGGAAAGTCGACAGAGGGGGGGGGGCTAGTGGAGTACTTCGTGACCACAGAGTGTGAACGTTGTGATCAGCTGTTTTAGCGCAGTTCTCCAGTGATGGGGGGAAGTCTCCCTCCGCAGCCGGTTGGCGTAGTTTTGGCACAGTTCCGTTGTACAGACCGACGTTAACAGCAGCCCTGTCTGTGCACACGGAGACCGACTCTGTCGTCCGGTGATCTAACCGCCTTCTGGAAAAGCTTCCCAAGTACGTCGGTACGCAAATGCGCTTTGTGACACAAGCGACGGTACGCATTTCAGATTACGCACATCACCTGCGTACCAGTTATGTGTTACCTGTACTACAGCAAAAGTATTCTCCGTCGGGACTTCCTGCAACAACACCACGCCGTTATCTTGATTCTGATTGGCCAGAAGACATTATCAAAGATGTTCTATTGCGAAGACGATCATGTTTTCAAAAACCGTTTCTGGTCTTCGGTATTTCCAGACAAGTGGCTACTCAAATCAATCTTACTAACTGCTGTCTGTGCAATTTACTCCGCGCGAGTTGGCAGACTTTATTTTTCTTACTTTAACATCATTTTTCATGGTGGGGCTAAGCCATTTCTTGGTATGGGTGTAGCCTACCCCAGCCATACCCTGGCGCTGCCACTGGTGGCACGTATGGGGCGGGTCATTCTGCACATGCGTTAAATGCGTTAAATATTTTTAACGCAATTAATTCAAAAAAATTATCGCCGTTAACGCGATGATTTTGACAGCATTAGTTTTTGGTAAAGGTCATGTTTTCTTATGAGACCAACTGATTGTGCAAGCTTCAGCCAGAGCGAAACAGAACAGTGAAGGAAACATTCTGAAGAAGTGTTCTGCTGCAGGAGTGCTGCTGACTATGCCACATACTGTGTGGGCGAGGGAAACTTTTTAGCTGAATGTAATTAAAAGCTTTTTGCACACATCAATGCCCGAGGACAGGGTATGGGCTTGTGATTATATTTACTGAAAAAGAAAAACAGCAACTAGTACCTGGATTACACAGATCTTTATATAATGAAGGTAATACAGTCAACGTACATAATTGCAAATTATTTCACCAGGGACAGTTTCTTATTGTTGCTTTCTCACATGTACCATTGCTGCTTCATGTGTGAGGCATTTCAATCTGCATGTGTACTGCACCGTGTCATTAAGCATGACCTTGAACTATAAATAGCCGTGTGCATTATACTGTGCATACATGGCAATTATCAGGGCATCGCTCAGCAAGCTCTCAACCTGCAACACACCTTTGTGTGTGTGTGTGTGTGTGTGTGTGTGTGTGTGTGTGTGACAATTACAAAACCATTAGCTGTGTTGATCTGTTTGGAGACATGCACTGTCACCAAACTCTACTTAGTATGACACAAATACCTGGAATATATGGTGCTTCATCAAACTACGGTGGCCAGCAGGGGCCCAAAACACTTCCATAAGGATAATTGCGCTGCAGTATAAAAAAAGAATGCAACTATTCAAACACAAATGTGCCAACAAATGAAGAAACATGTTCACCTTGACAATACAGCATGGACTAGTACGCAGTGCTTTCAGTAAACGCTGCAAATGTTTCGTCAATATAGTGACTATTTCTGAATGCTGCATGTGTTGTCGAGTGGGTGAAGATGTTTCTTCATCTGCATGTGTTTTGGCACATTGTGTTTTTATATTTGCACTATTTTTGAAAGTACAGCGCGTTTTAACCTAATATAAGTGTGTTGGCTTTTGTAGCACGTTTGTGAGGATCAGCCGCCATAACAACAAGGTCAGAAACTAACTGTGTCCATAGCTACTGTAGTAAAGGGGTTTTTGTTTTCTGGACATGCTAGTGTCATGCTAGGGGTTATTGCCCTGTAGTCACACACATGAAGCTGCACTGTTATCGAAGGCTGCATACAGGCTGACTCATGTCTTGTGTTCTCTCTCTGTGACATTCTGTGAGAAACATGCAGAGCTGCAATATTTGTTTACTACATGGATAATTCCATTTACGAAGTTGACAAATGATCACATACGAGAATCAAACAGATTAAGTCATTATAGACATCGAAACTTCCTCTGAGAACCAACATCAAGATTGCTGATTTTTACTAATCTCCATATTTAATTAACTTAACTCAATAAAAGGTGATTGCTTTCCTGCTTATGTCCCAACAACGCCAGTAAACGGCTCACTGGGGCCTTTGATTCAGCCAGGGCCTTTTCGCTGGCCAACACATTTCTGCTCTCACTGTAACAAAGTCTGGAGGGCACAATTACAGCTGGCAATAGAAAGGAAAATGTTGGCATTGAGAAGAAAAATGAGGAGTAATCTCACTCATTTTTCTTATCTGCGGAAGTCCAAGAAGCATGAGAGGGTACAGTATTTCCCCAGATAAAGCACACATTATTTTCCACCCACACAAACAGCAGCACAAAACAGACTTTACTATCTCCAACATCCATAATGGTTTATTCTGATTTTGCAGAGGGCCAAAGTGTTGTCTTGCCCATCTCTGAGTCAGGTGGATTTGGCCGTTTGTTAGAATGCCACATTTTATTGTGATTATCTTCAATATTATTTTATCACCCTCATTCCTGGTCTCTCAGCAGTGAAAGTACTCAGAGATAAGGCAGTGCAGGTCCAATGATTGAAGACATTTGTAATGGCATGACTGGATTAATTCCACACACTACGTCTTGATTAACTCAGCATAACCAGGTGGGATTTGGTCAATAGGGATGATTGTGTGAAGTAGATATGCTCATTCAATTCATTATCTCCCTGTTCCCTTTCCTCACGGGCAGAGCAGGTCTTTTCCAACATCAAGATATCAGATGCATTAAGCTTCAGATTTGAAGACTTCATATTAAATTAGTTGAACTATTTAAAAAAGAAAAATCAGTTGATTGAGCTAGATTACACTTCCCTGTGAAGCATACAAGCAGCAGGCACATCTATTTGTTGGACTCGCTTTAGAAATTTAAATTCTTCCTGAGACGTATGTCAGGGCCGGTGTGTTGCTCTGAATGGTTTTACAGAGAATATAGAAATATTACAATAGTGCATTCCATTTTCACTATGACTGAAAGAGAGACGAGTGAAAAGGTTAGCAGGTTGTATTTTAGTTTATATTTGTAAGACAAATATAAAGCATTCAGCTGCTTTTGGCCTTTCATCACTGAGCCCTGGTGAGTGGCATAAAGATGGCTCAAATGTGGTGTTTAATGTGTGTTGAAGGACAACACAAAAACCTATAATAACCAATAATAAAATGATGAGGTTCTTCTCCAAACTGTGTTTCCATCACATAACTCCTACCCCCTCCAATCTGATGCGTGCACCCAACACAAAGGGCCATTTCTGTTTGCAAGTGTATTGTAAAGCTGGTATACTGAACATGTGGAAACACAAGATTAATTGATAAATTGTTCTATTTACACTGAAAAAACTGAAACGTTGACTCAAATGAAATGTATTTTGTCATCACATTACACATAACTGTATTAGGTTTGTTGAAAGCAATAATATTAAGTTGATCCTAATATTTTGTATTTAAACGTAATGTTATTTCTTATAAGTTATGTGCAATCTGTTGACATAATACCATTTTACGATTGTTCATTAGTGGTGGTTTTCTGTGGGGTTACACCATATTCTGGGCACTTGTGTTACTCATGTGACTGTATATAAAACTCTGGTTTGACAGACAATATACCGTACAAACATATGCAATGATGGTGTTGCTGTGTGATATAGCTTCTTTTTAGTACTTCAATTAATGCACAGACGTACCATGATAATGACCAATGTAACGCTCATTTAAAATCAAGGCTTCCCGACAGCCACATAATGTATTAGAAAATAAGTAAATAAACTGATTCAAACGCTATAGTGAATAAACCACCATTTGACCTGCTGGTAGCGCGGGATCCGTATCAATTTTCTTTGGACACTGCATGCCTGTCTTACATTTCAGCAATCCATCCGAAAATCCTGAAGTGTTTCTAGACATTAATATGAGTATTTTTTATTCTTTTATTTATTTTGTATTTTCCTGTACGTAACATAGAGGTGTGTCATAATCTCACTAAGTGTGTCATGGTCTACAGATCTGCATCGTGGATGAACAAACAAACAAACAAGTCCCCTCCCCTTCTCACTTATGTCCACCATAGATAAGAATCAGAAACAGAAATCATTTAATAATTCAGGGGGAAGTTTTTTTTTGTAACAGTTGTTGTATTTTAGAATGAACAAAACTAAATATAAATTATATATAATGTATTATATAAACGTAAAAAACTAAGATTGATCTTGTGCGGGTGTGAAGTCCCCATAGCATCTCTTCCCCAGGGCTCATCTCCAACACTTCTGCAGCCTGATGTTTTGTGGTTATTTTTAGCTAAGCTCAAAAACTTCTTGAGCTTGCAGTGACTTACACTTTCTCTGTCACAGACGAGCTGAGGACCAAAATGCAGAACACGGGAAACCAGGGATAGTCGGTAACCAGCTTTATTGATGGCAGTAAGCTGGTAGAAGACAACACGGCAGATAGTGGGCAAAGGGCTGGTCGGGGACAGGCAAGGGTTCCAGGAGAAAGCAGGACGGGAGTCGCAGGTACAGAACTGGTCAGGGAGCAGGCGAGGCAGGCTGGTCAGGGACAGGCAGGGTCGAAACCGGGAGAGCAATCTGAAGGGTAATGCGGGAAAGACTGGCATGCTGCAAAGTACGATCTGGCACTGAGGTGAAAGTGAAGTGGGCCTAAATACTAATGGAGCTGATGGGTGCAACAGAGTGAGAGAGAGACAGGGTGTGACTACCAGGTGACTAAGGAAAGTTAATGCAGAAAATAGGTGAGTGAGAAAGCAACTGTGACATTCTCTGAACACACTTTAAAAACATTTAATTCTCTGCTTTATCACCTCATTCACAGATGACTCCTCGCTACTTCCCCGCTGGTTGGGGATACAAGAGAGCAGCTCTAGCTCTGCACTCTAATGAGCACACCTTTCTCTTTTCAAGTGATTATGCTCTGTTGTGTAATGGAAGCTTCAAATGAGGAACAAAGCGAGTCTATTCCAAACTGAAAATGTTTACTATATATCATTGTAACGGTAGTAGACGGGGGAAGAATGCACTCGACAAACTCGTATTCATTTCATACATAAAACCGGAAAACAAAGAGCAGGATACATATTTGCACTTCAAAAGAAGCATTTCCTGTCAAACATTTCACTTTTGACTTTTTTCAGGAAGCGAATAAACAAATGAATTTACTGCTTTCAATCAAAGAAGTTACAACATTCTCTTGTTTTAAAGGTCGGTCGTAAAACTGTTGAAATATAACACTATGAAAATATGCAACTAGAAAGACCACAAATCCAAGAGTCGCGTAGTGATGTCATAAATCATTTAACACTCACCGAAACCTTGTACAGCTGGTCCCGCATGCTGGCTCTTACACAAGCGACGAACTCCCCTTTTGTGTAATAGCAGCTCTCATAATGCCCAGACGTGTAATGATTTTAACCTCATTGAAAGGGCCCATGTCATGCTTTTCTGGTTATTACCCGTCCCCTTGTGTGTTATGAAGGTTTTTCTGCATGTAAACGGTCTGCAGAGTCAAAAACCCTCAAAGTGCACCCTGTAGGGAGTACAACTCTAACACATAAAAGACCTCCCCAAAACGCCTCGTTGGAGATTTCTCATTTTCCAATGTTTTCTTCCTGGGTATCATGACGTGCCGTTACCCAAATGAACAACAAATGACCGGAACGGACCAATCCGCGCAGCACCTCACATACCTGGATCCCTAGGCGTCACTATCTCGTCTACTACAGGGAGTCCCATTGACTTGCATAGAGCTCCCTAAACGCTGGTAATAGACGAGTTGAGATCGCGGAGAAATGCTCTCCGCAGACCCATTCTCACAGCGTTATAAACCTTTTTATTACTCAATATCAAGCCACACATATTATTTTTACTTCGGTAATTGGTTTTATTGACAATTTCAATCTATTTTATTGACAATTTCAATCTATTCTGGGACCGACCCGCCCTCTTCGGCACTGATGGAATCCACCCCAGCAGGCTTGGTAGCCGCATGCTAACGGCTAACATGCATCACGCTGTTCAGACCTCTCCCTGACTTTTCCAGTGCCACGTTGACACACCCCACTCTCCGGCGGTGTCATCCAAGGCCACTGTTTCCACGCCTGCCATCTCACTCTCTGGCGCAACCCAACGACCAGAGGCTTCTATACCAGTGCAGCGTTCCATTTGTGTTTTGGCCTGCTTACACAGGCTGGTGACTTGGACTGAGAACAAAGGATCCAAGGGCATCCGTCTGAATGTATCACATTTTGCAGTGATTCCTCGTGCTCCACGGCCTGTCATTAACAGTCAGAGTGATGGTATGTCAAACACACTCACACTGGCTTTATTAAATGTCAGGTCTTTAGCAGGTACATCATTTTTAATCAATGATTTTATCCAACCCAGTCTCACGGCATTTCGTGTTCACCAACACGATTTTTAATCTATTGATTCGTGTTCACCATCACGATTTGCCCCTTTTTTTCGTGTTGCACAGGACGATTTTAAAAGCAATGTATTTCTATTGGTAACGTGTTTCGTGCCTGCAGGCTGCAGCACGTCTTTTTCTCCGGTCGGGTCGTGGAAGACTGGAAGCTGTGTGGTTCATAAAAACATGTTCTTACTCAATATCAAGCCACAGTTATTCCTTTTATTTTAAATCGTACAATTTCGGACTTTTGTTGCTGTCTGTGAGGACAATAAATGGGGCTCAGAGCCTCAGGATACTGAAATCTGTATTTTTTAAATCTTTTTTTCCTTCTAATTTGTTATTCTTTTTAAAATAACACACTGTTATTTACTCACCAATAACACTCAATTATCCTTGCTTTTATTTATTGGTTTAATTCCATAATCTCGGGCTTTTTTGGCGTCCGTCAAGAACTGAATTTCAAAATAAATATAACCGGAAACAGACGTAGGCATTTTGAGCGATTACCCAAGAGCTTAAAACCATAGCTGAGGAGCTATGGTTTTAAGCTCGTTGATTGGATGTGTTAGCCGCAATGCATGCAAATCGTGATGGTGAACACAAATCAATAGATTAAAAATCGTGTTGGTGAACACGAAATGCCGTGAGACTGGGTTGTCTTATCACCAAGCACAACCTGGATTGTATGTTTTAACTAAAACTTGGTAAGACCAAATCAACAGCACAGTTGTTCTTATAGAATCAACTCCTCCCAACTTGAATTCTTTGAGTCAGGCAAGACTCCATAAGAAAGGGGGTGGAGTAGCTATTTTGTTTAATGACTTATTTCAATGCAAGCAGACTATGTATGGGAACTTTGCTTCTGTTGTGGCCCTTCAGCTGAAATGCTCCTCTCGTGCTCTTTTCCTAAACATCTATAGACCACCCAAATAATGTGCAAGCTTTTTTGATGATTTTACCGAGTTGTTGTCTATAGTGTGTATTGACTTTGACCGCTTAGTCATTGTTGGCGATTTTAATATCCATGTTGACAACCCTGAGGACAGAGGGGCTAAATAACTGTTTTGTGTTATTGACAATTTTGGACTGACTCAGCATGTCAAGGGTCCGACGCACAATAAGGGGCACACTCTGGACTTAATTGTATCAAAGGGTCTGAACATCTCTAAGCTTGTGGTGACTGATGTAGCGCTCTCCGACCATTCCTGTGTTTTCTTTGAGAGCTCTATTACCTTCCATACAACTGTAAAGAAAGAGGTAACCACTAGACGTCACTTAATAGAAAATGCAGAGGAAATGTTTGCCCAGATTTGTACTCCCTCAATTGCCGATGCCAACTTCTCAGTACATGAGCTAGTTGATCATTTTAATTCTAAAATAACAAATGTCATGGATGCCATCGCTCCCATTAAAATAAAGGAAGTATCTGGCAAGAAAATATCTCCATGGAGAAAAGTCATGACTGTGGGAACAGCAAACACTGAGTGCAGAAAGGCTGAACGCAGGTGGAGAAAAATAAATCTCCAGGTTCACTTGGAAATATATAAAGAGAAATTCGGTTTTGATAATCAGGAAATAAAAAAGGCACAACAGTCTTTCTTTTCTGACATCATTACCAAAAATAAAAACAACTAACGTGCCTTGTTTGCTACCGTCAACAGACTAACAAACCCCCCAGTGTCGATAGCCTCAGAATTTCTATCCACCAGGGCCTGCAATGACTTTGCCTCCTTCTTCACTGACAAAACCATGTACATTAGACAGGCAGTCAGTGCCTCTGCATCAGGTACAGCAAATGTGCTGTCCCTGTGTTCACCTAAAGCCAATCCAGACATCATGACACAATTACGTCTGATAAATGCTAAAGACCTGGAAGACATTATCCAACATCTGAAATCCTCCTCCTGTAGCCTCGACATCATCCCAACAGGATTTTTCAAAACAGTTTTTCCCTGCATGGCTTCAGATATACTACACATAGTAAACAAGACTCTTTAATCAGGTGTATTTCCACAGGCCCTGAAAACTGTAATAATAAAACCGCTCCTAAAAAAGCAGAACCTAGACGAAACCATAATGAATAATTACAGGCCAATATCAAACCTTCCCTTTTTAAGTAAATTGATTGAAAAAGCAGTTTTTCAACAGTTGAGTAATTTCATGTTTTTAACTGACGGTTTTGATGTGTTTCAGTCGGGCTTTCGACTTAACCACAGCACTGAGACTTCACTTGTTAAGGTCTTAAATGACATCCATTTGAACACAGACAGTGGCAGAATATCAGTGTTAGTATTATTAGATTATTAGATCTCAACTCTCAACTCGTGATTAGATCCCTTTGATACTGTTGACCACAACATATTGCTAGACCGTCTTGAAAACTGGGTGGGAGTTTCAGCAACAGCTCTAAACTGGTTTAGCTCCTACTTGAAGGACAGAACACACTTTGTCTCAATAGGCAATTACAAATCAACCCTGATAAATATGTCATGCAGGGTTCCTCAAGGCTCCATCTTAGGACCTTTGCTTTTTGACGTTGAGCACATCACTGACTGGATGACTCAGAACTTTCTCCAATTGAACAAACAAAAAACTGAGATCATTATTTTTGGAGCAAAGAAGGACCGATTAAAAGTAATCACAGAGCTTCAGTCGGCAGACTACAAAGTAACTCACAAAGCAAGACATCTGAGTGTAGTGATGGACTCAGACCTGAATTTCAACAGTCACATTAAACAGTTATTAGGTCTTATCTGCTTACTACCACCTGAAGAATATATCAAGGATTAAAAAACTAATTTCGCAACAGGATTTAGAAAAATGTGTCCATGCTTTTATTTTCAGTAGACTCGACTACTGCAATGATGTATTCACAGGGCTCACAACAAATCTATCAGAAAGCTGCAGCTGATTCAGAACGCTGCTGTTCGAGAAAAGTGGATCACATCACTCCGGTTCTGAGATCATTACACTGGCTTCCAGTCTGCCAAATAATTGATTTTAAAATACTACTGCTAGTTTTTAAATCACTAAATGTTATATAGACGACCTACTCCATCACTATGAAGCATCCAGGAGTCTCAGGTCTTCTGGGTTGGGTCTGCTCTCTGTTCCGAGAATAACCACTAAACATGGAAAAGCAGCTTTTAGTTATTATGCCCCAACAATTTGGAACAAACTGCCTAAATCATGCACGTCCGCCGAAACACTTCCTATTTTTATCCCGACAAAAAACGCACCTATTAGCTGCTGCTTTTAATTGAGCTGCCCATACTCACACTACAGTATGCCTTTTCAGTCATGTATTATGTACCTGCTGTGTTTATTTATTTATTTTTATTTCATTACATTTGCTTATTATGCTAAAAGTGCATTTTGCATGATAGGTCCCCTTTAAACAAAACGTGAAATGTTCTCGCCTTGAATTGGATGAGACAATTTAATAGGTTATAGGTTGAGACGTAAATTCCAACCACCAAGGCCTGAGAATCTCAAATCATCATTTTTCCTTCCTCACTTCTGTGTAACTGTTTGTGAAAGTAAACGACAAATATTTGCAGCGGTTGGAATCAGCAACATTTCACATGTTTCCTTCTGGGTGTATTGTGTCATGTCAAACTCAGAGCCTCTTGGTTAAGCAGATAGACCTAAAGCTGTGCTCACTTCCCTCTCTGCTCTGACCTGTGCTGACAAACAGGGTTGGAGACATGTTTTCTCAGTCCTTCAACTAGTTGAGAAGTGAACCCACCCCCAATGAGACAACACTTCACAAGAGGTGTTTAATTACCATTCAAAATCATATATATTATGTTTAGTTTGAAGTTACTGGCTATGAACATGTGGCATCATTAAAAACTCTACTTCTCTTTGGCTTTTTATCCAATTAATGATAGCACACCTCAACAT
Source organism: Champsocephalus esox (assembly GCA_036324585.1). Lineage (NCBI taxonomy): Eukaryota > Metazoa > Chordata > Actinopteri > Perciformes > Channichthyidae > Champsocephalus > Champsocephalus esox. Next base: position 36,504,949 of record CM070486.1, on the reverse strand, counting down.
AATCAGTATCAGTTATTTATAACTTTAGTAAGTTGAAAAGGATCAGATTTCTAAGGACTCGGACTTAATGAACAGATGTATTGTTGACTTTAGGGAAGATAAAATGCTTTAAAACGCCAACCATAAATAAAAGTGTATACCTTGTTCAGATTAAATAATTCCATGTATCGCTATTTCCAGCCCACCGTGGCTGAGGACATGTGAACCTGTCCCTGCAGCATCTAAAGACTGAAGAATCATGACTGTTTATTTTGAGGAGGGGTTTGGAGGAATTGGGACAGGTGGGTGTCTCGCTTAAGACGTGTATGATTCATCACAACTTTGGATATCATTTCATAAGCATACATTTATCTGTCAGCTGAGAGACAGGGAGTCCTTGACAGTATGTCTGTTGCTGCCGGTCGTAAACACATGAGGTCACCAAACTCTGCAGTGGGGCTTCCTTTGTCCATAAATATCCCAATGCTCCCTCTCTCAAGTCAACTGATGATGAATATCCGGCCTTACCCTGAAACCACTGAGTGGCAATGATGACTAATGTCAGCGGGAAAGGGAATGTAGAGCCACAATCACTCACTGTCACAAAGTCACCCTCACCCGGCCATCCTTCCTTCATCAGCTCAGCTGTGTTGCCTGTGATGGCCTCAGACACACTGACTGCACCCTCACCTCCAGTAGGTTTGCTTCATTTCAGTTGCAGTAAAACATGTCAACAATTAACACCACACATGTGATTTAAATAGTAAACACTTTATTTGCATGTAAGATGACATTATTTTGTTTATTTTTTCTATATATGTATTTCATCAGTGAAATGACCTGGAAGTACCTCAGTGATAAGAGCCGTTCAAATTCTCTGATAGGAAAGGATGTTTGAAACTTCCTTTATAACCTCCTTTAGCTTAGGAAAGACTGAACCTTCCTTTATGAAAGGAAAGGAGAAAATGCTGCCCCACAGTGCCTTGCGGCCGCAGCATTTGCCATCGCACAACATTCGCCATCGCACAACATTCGCCATCGCACAGAGATGGAGTACTCGAGTCCTGGACTCGGACTCGAGTCGGACTTGAGTGCCGATTTTCGGGACTCGTGACTCGACTCGGACTCGCGCACTGATTGACGCGACTCGGACTTGGACTCGTGAATTCTCGCACAGGATGACTTCCCCCCCCCCACGATGACTCGGACTCAACTTGTACATTGACGCTCCGACTTGGACTCGGACTTGAGCACATTTTCTCTGGAGTCTGATGTCCTCTATCCTGTATGGCGAGTTCACGTACTGGGCCCCGCTGTTCCAGTCTAGAGATGTCTACAGACACACCCCGCATCATGCTGTATGCTTTCACACATTCTGCTTCCACATTGGAAAAGAGCAGCGCAAAATGCTCGTTATGTGGAAACAATATAGAAGAGAAGGCTCCGTAACACATTACTCTAAGGATCGAGTTCAGACATATAGGCTGTCTTGAACACTATCATCAGAGTAACGTGATCTAATCAATAAATAAAGATTCAGCCGATAACGAAAGCACATACTTAACATGCAGAATGACATCATTTTGCATGCTAAGTAGCCATGTGCTTTCTGGGGCTAAATCTTTATCAGTAAACTGATTTAACCCGTAAAAGTTCCTTCAAAATAAGAGTCCCGATCTTATTACTATCAAAATAAAAGTGCAAAACGAAAACTTTACCATAGGAACATATTGGCATACAAATATAATCACTTCTCTAAAAGTTAACTCATTTTAAATATAGTTTATTTATATATAATAATAATATGAAAATTAGAAATAAGCTTTATATTTGTATGGCACCTATTACAAGAATTGTAGCCAAACTCGCTTCACAGCAGTTCAATAGACAGGATAACAGCAATGTAGAGGAGCAGCTACATTTCAAAATATATATCCACGAAGATTAATACATGAAGACTTGTGACTCGGACTTGACTTGGACTCTTCTTAAGTGACTCGGAATTGGACTCGGACTCGAACACAGGTAATGATGACTCGGACTCGGACTCGACTTGGACACTCCTTGGGTGATTCGGACTTGGACTCGGACTCGACTACGACTCTCCCTTGGTGACTCGGACTTGGACTCGGACTCGAAGAGTGGTGACTCGAGGGTGACTTGGACTCGTGAATTGGTGACTTGACTACAACACTGCCATCGCACAACATTCGGCCGTTCACGGAAACAACCGATTATGACCGATAAATTAGTATGATGAAAGTTACGGTGCTTATTAAGCATTTTAAAACTGCTGTTCTGCCGCAAAACTCCCCGTGAAGGGAAGATTTGCCCACGGAGGGTCGACACAGAAAGGGCCGATGATTTACTGAGGTCCCTGAACGCACCGCTCTCCACCATTATGCTGTTTATACCAATACGGTAAACTGCATTAATCAGAGTTTTTACTCGAGGCGTAATGTGTCCTACCGAGGTCCCTGAACGCACCGCCGCAAGAGCGCGCACTCCGCCATAACGCAGCCCTTACCACAACAGTAAACTGCATTAATTGGAGTGTTTGCTCTGGGAGTCTTTTACCCTCCGCCCAACCAGCCGCCCGCAGAAGCAGATTGGCCGCCAGACTCTCATCGAGGCGGCTACTGGGGCTTTCGTCTTTCATTGCTGCTGCCATGTCGCCTCCACACACTGCCAGATGTCAGGCAACGGGGGTGAGACGAAGGCCGGCTGCGCCGGATGCACCGGGCCGTAAAACCCCTGTCTCAGGCGGCTTACAGGCCTCGTGGCAGCGGTGGGGGGAGCGGTAGGCCTACGCGCTCCGCCACCAGGGTGATCACCGCTGGAAAGTCCAGCTGCACAGACCTGAGAGTTGGACCACCGGACAATGAGGCGTCCTCGTCGTCCTCCTCCTCCGGGACCGGGGCCATCTGACCCCATGGAAGGGAGAACCGGAATGGCACTTCCTCATCTCCCGGCTCGCCCATCTCGACCACGTTAAGGTCCTGATCCTCCGGCTTCTTCTGTGGGCCGCACTTTGCCAGAAAATGATCCCCACAATGCTCATCTGGCACGCTTTGCAGGCCGGTCAGACCCGGCATCATGGGCGGGCCCCATGGGGTAGGGCCCGCCCATCCAGGATTTGGGCTGCTGTTTTAAGGGCTGAATACAACATTTTAATTGTTTTATTATTATGTTTATTGTTGTTATTTGTAGGGCCGAAAGAACGAGATCGCGGATACAAGCGGCCGAGATGGGTTTCCTCCGCCGGGTGGCTGGTGTCTCCCATAGAGATAAGGTGAGAAGTTCGGTCATCAGGGAGGGACTCGGAGTTGAGCCGCTCCTCCTTCGTGTCGAAAGAAGCCAGTTGAGGTGGTTTGGCTATTATCATTTATATTTATCTGCAACAATGGATATCAGGCAACCCAGTCTCACGGCATTTCGTGTTCACCAACACGATTTTTAATCTGTTGATTCGTGTTCACCATCACGATTTGCCCCTTTTTTTTTCGTGTTGCACAGCACGATTTTAAAAGCAATGTATTTCTACTGCCTGCAGCACATCTTTTTCTCCGGTCGGGTCGTGGAAGACGGGAAGCTGTGTGGTTCATAAAAACAAGTTCTTACTCAATATCAAGCCACAAGTATTGCTTTTATTTGAAATCGTATAATTTCGGACTTTTGTTGCCGTCTGTGAGGAAAATAAATGGGGCTCAGAGCCTCAGGATACTGAAATCTATATGTTTAAATATTTTTTCCTTCTAATTCGTTATTCTTTTCAAAATAACACACTGTTATTTACTCACCAATAACACACAATTATCCTTGCTTTTATTTATTGGTTTGATTCCATAATCTCGGGCTTTTTTGGCGTCCGTCAGGAACTGAATTTCAAAATATAAATAACCGGAAACAGACGTAGGCCTATAAGGGACATTTCGAGCATCATTGCGATTGTCAACATTTCTGAGTTTAGGATGGCCGAAGACACTACACTACCCATAATCCCCAGCTATTGTTTAGGACTACAATCCCCAAGGTTATGCAGAGCGTCAAACAGCTGTGTGAAATGGAACGAAACCACGCCAGACTATCCAAAACTGGAATCGAACACCCCCCCAGAACTACACATGCTGGCTATTGTGTTTCGCAAAATGTTCTATGGGATGTCTCTACTGAACGTTTTCGTTTTTCCCACAATTAGAAGTTGCCATTATTAAACACATTGGTGTTATCAAATGTAAAACATATAATTAATAAATGGGTGAAAATCGCTTGTGTCCATAATGCGCAGCATTAATATATACCCACATGACAGCTCATTGCTACTTTGTAATTCTACTCCACGACAATTCAGAGGTTAACCTGGTATTTTTACTCCACTGCATTTATTTGAGTTACTTTGCAGATTCTGATTAATTATGTGAAATATAAACAACCCTTAAATCAGACTTTAGTTACAACTGAGTAAAATTCAGGTAAGGTGATTGTCAAGTGCCAACAATCAGGAGAGATATTTGATAGTTGGTGCTTGAGAAGACTAAACATGCATCTGCAATTGACATGAATGGAAACGAGTAATAAAGTATATTCATTACTCGTTATTCTCTACTAATAGTTAATTAAACACTGTATATTATGGCTATTTTGCACATCCCTTTCAAGATTTTCAAAGGTTTATTGACATATCATACACAACTACGGTGTAGTTATGCAATGAATGAAAAACTTGGGTCACAGGTTCCTCAACAGTGCATTACAAGACATCTATCAATATGTGTGTAACTCCTTTTTTCTTATTTAAAAGAAGACCTTAATCTGTTATTTAATGTTTAAATAAAGGTTAATTCATTTTTCTGTTTTGCACCTCCTCCTATTAATATCTGTGTACATCCTGCACTAAACTGTTTTATTGTAGAGATCACTTATAGTATCTTCTTGATTTTTTATTTTCTATATTTATATATTTATACTTTCCCCCTATGAAAGTATGTACTCTTAATATTTTTTTAATCAAATATAACACATAAAAACAATAATTCAATAACGTGCTTTAACCACTAGGAGGTGCACACAAGGTGCACACAGCCATAATAACTTTGTATTATTAGTGTGTATGTACAACATCTGAAGATGTATCGTTTTATGCATGCTTTCACATTTTCACATTTTACAGCATATTGCTATAATATTTCAGACTCAGTATTTACATTCTCACATTCAAAGAAAATCAGTAATATCTTTGAAAACTACAGTCCTTTTCTATCAGCTGTGCACCGTTATGGTGTAAATATAACCTATCTATGAATTAGATCAAATGTAAAAGTCAGCCGAATTAGTGTTGATACTGCAAGGAGACGTATTGTGTGAAGAGAAATTGAAGATGTTGTTTAATTGTTGATATATTTTTGATCCAATATTTTTGGTCAAGTATTCAGTTTCGGCGGCATTTCTTCCAGTTTTTCCAAAGGTCTTCTCATCAGGGCTCTCTAAATAAAGAACTACGGCAGATCTGTAATATGTAATGCAGCCGAACCGTGTATTACAATGCCGTTATGTGATGACTTTTAAAGAGAAAAGCAAGAGCACTCGGAATTAAGTATTATTTTATTCTTTTCAAATGTTTTCCGGATTACATATAATATAAACCCCAAATCCCAACATGCATTGCGGCTAACACATCCAATCAGCGAGCTTAAAACCATAGCTGAGGATCTTGGATAATCGCTCGAAATGCGTACGTCTGTTTCCGGTTATATTTATTTTGAAATTCAGTTCCTGACGGACGCCGAAAAAGCCCGAGATTATGGAATCAAACCAATAAATAAAAGCAAGGATAATTGTGTGTTATTGGTGAGTAAATAACAGTGTGTTATTTTGAAAAGAATAACAAATTAGAAGGAAAAAAAGATTTAAAAAATACAGATTTCAGTATCCTGAGGCTCTGAGCCCCATTTATTTTCCTCACAAACGGCAACAAAAGTCCAAAATTATACGATTTAAAATAAAAGCAATAACTGTGGCTTGATATTGAGTAAGAACATGTTTTTATGAACCACACAGCTTCCGGTCTTCCACGACCCGACCGGAGAAAAAGACGTGCTGCAGGCAGTAGAAATACATTGCTTTTAAAATCGTGCTGTGCAACATGAAAAAAAGGGGCAAATCGTGTTGGTGAACACGAATCAATAGATTAAAAATCGTGTTGGTGAACACGAAATGCCGTGAGACTGGGTTGTATCAGGAAGAGGTTCATGAAAGGAATATGGCAACTCAGCGCCAGATGCAGGCACATTAGAATAAATCAGTTACGTTACCAACGAGCTAGCAAGCCAGCCAGGGACAAGGGAGGCTGGCAATCAATTATATTTTGAAGAGAAATTGACTCAAGCCGACTCTCTCACAAACTCCGGCTCTGTGCGCAAGCAGACCGCTGCACACGCTCTCTGCCTCGCTCAATATCTCTCTCTCTCTCCCTCTTTCTCTCCCTCACTCCACCTCTCCACCCTGTGTGCGCTCCTCAAGTTTGCCTGCGTGCTTGCCCAAATTGGCTCAGCGTTATAAATGTGCCACAAAACCAACCAATGGATGTAGTCCAATAAGACCGTCAACAGCCTTATGGCAACCTCAAACCCCTCTATTTCCGTAACAACAATTCACGAGCGCCCGCCACGCTGACAGATCTCGAGTGTCTAACAGCCCCCCCCCCATTGACGATTCAGATTTCCCGGGAAATGTAAGTTTCAGGGTGGGCCCGCCCTGGTAAATCAAATGTCCGCCAGGCGTATGTCTGCCGCCGGGTCTGAGGCCGGTGCGGATCAGCTCCCGCGATCAGATTCGGGCACTTCGGGCAGGTCCTGTGGTCAAGAATATGCTCCGAATCTCTCTTTGTTTTCTCGTCTAACGCTCAGTGGATTTCACTTCCGCCGCTGACGAGAAAGGGATGATAGTTAATCTTTTATAATGAGATGCGTGCGCAATGCATTCAGGAAGGCCCGCCCCAAGGCCGGCTACGTCTATAGAAATGTCAGTCTGAGAATGCTCGCAGGATAAGGTAGTACCCATAGAGTCCTGGAGAGGGCGGAGCCTGTTAGTGATACAACTGTTTTCCCCACAGCAGCTGGCGCATCATAAACACGTCGGATCGTCAAAGTGCAGTCGGATTCTGAAAGCACCGCAGTCTCTTCTCCTTAGTCCTTTTGAATTCTCCTGTCCACTATTCCTTAACCCTGTGACGTTTCACACAGAGGTCAAGGAATAGACGATAGGAGCTGATTTTTTGACTATTCGACTGCAACCTTTGAGTTACCATGGCCGTTGGGGGAGGTTAATTCCTGGTTCAGCAAAAGGTGTGGCTGAGGACACATACTGCAAGCAGCCCATTCTTCCACATCATAGGACGTATAGGGTTTTGTCAGTGTCCTTTTGTATTCTGTTCATCTCAATTACCCCTTGTTTTCTATTGGCTTTGACCAAGCCACTATGCTGCTTTGTCATTGTGGCAGGTCGGTTTGGGAAATTAACACCTGCTAAGATGCTGTTATATTTATAAGTGGTATTTTTGTTGACCTATTTTACAGGCCTAGTTATTAGAAAGTAATGGTTTATAATGTTTATTTTACATTTTTGGGTAAATACAAAAAAAAAGTTTTTTCTACAAATTATTTCCTTACTGCTTGGTCCTTAACACTGCCTTTGTGCTTTTCAACATTCTCATTTGTTAGTTTATTTGTTAGTTTGTCAAAAAATGTAGCATCACCCTCAGAATAACACCCTTTGAGAAGTACTTACGATATATTTTATTGTTGTTGTTTTGTCCCAGCTTGAAACATCTATGCCATAATATTAGGAAATGATTTTAATATGCTTACAATTTCTCCAGGCCCAAAGGGGAAATGGCTGGTCAAAAATCATTACACTTTCTAGCATAAGGATAAGCGAAAAGGTGTTATATTTTCATCTTTGTAATATAATTCATTCACGTCCGCTGTTAATTGTTGCGGCTGCATACCAAATGAAAGGAATAAATGTTTTTGATTTAAATTACAATCGGAATCACCTGTAATGAATTTTTCATGTTTCAGATGAGTAAGTACGAGAACAGGCTGTCAGGAATACTTGTCAAATTAGCCCTCATTGACATTAATTGGATGCACTACACCCAGTAGTAATTATTTTTCTTTCCCCCCCCAGTGTTTTGCAGAGCTATCTTAAGATGTGAGCTGATTTCATGTACACAGATATGCCATTGATATCAATGGTGCATAGGAACATTTCAATTTAATGAGAAGCAGAAGAGTCACTTACTAAGAGAGGGAGATAAAAGGAAACTTGTTTTCTGTTACCAATTAGATGCATTGTAACGCATTGCCCCCTCCCACCTCCTCACTCTTAAGTGCATATGGTCTTCAAACAGCATGTTTTGCTCCAAGTGAAGGACACTTATCCTAGCAACTCTTAGAGACTGTGGGGATCACACAACCTTCGTTGGGAGCAAGGAAAACAAAAGCACGTCGGGACTCGGACTGGAAGGAGCCTTGAGAATAAAGACTATACGATGAATCTTCTCCACCCTTAGCAAATGCACTGGAGCCTGCTCAGATAAGCTGCTGTCATTTGAAATGCTGCTATCTCCCGACAGTTTGTAGGGCTCAGCAAATATACGGGAGTGATGCGGCTGTTTTCAGGGAGGAAGGATGTTCTGTCTCTTATCAATGACTGGACTAAACTGACATGTGAAAAAGCTTGGGGTCAGAGCCAATCAAACTCCGTCTTTTGTGACAACATGTTGTTAATTCATTTCCTGTCAAAGTTGCGTACATAAGGATCAACATCTGTTCCGCAAAAATATAAGTGTAGGAGTTTTCCAACAGCAAACACATTTCCAGAAAAACATGCTTCAAATACAGATTTATGTTTGGGGAAAGGCAGGATTTGGTTTATTAAAAAAGCACTGCTGAAACGTGTAAGAATGAACCAAATGCATGTTTTATAAAGTCACTATAGCAGCAGCAGCAGCAGCACTCTCAGGCTGCAGACAGATGAGTTGTTATGGTGGGCACTCTTGTGGAAACAACATTGAAACTAGGAATAAACATGATATTCATTTCCATGTTCTTAAAGAATCAGAAACAAGTTTATTTGTAGGTTTACACATACAGGAATTGTCCTTGGTGTACATGGTGCACACATAAACACAGTTATATAATAAAAAGTACGAAAAAATAATAAAAAGGATTATATAAAACGATAAAATAATATCATGCAAAATGCCCTTTTAATGTATTATATACATTAATATGTGTCCGCGGCGTGTAAGGAGACTCACAACGTGTCAGAAAATAAAACCCTCTCTCTTTTCCTCCATACCCACATCTCTAAAAACGGGGGAACAATGGAGCTGATCTAGATTTGCTGCTGATATGACGTAATGTCTGAAATGTGGGCTGGCTTTACGCCCACGGCCCAATCAGAAACAATGAGCGACGTGTTTTAGAAGTAATATGGTCTGTGTTTACATTTGTCTTAGTTTCGCCAACACTGTTTCTAATATGCAGTAAGACAAAATGCGTCTGATGTATTTTCGATCTTTCCAATCCAGACGAGACATCTTTCTCTCCCCCGTCCCGTATGTGTGTGAGGGGGCGGGGGCAGTTTAAACACACATGGCTGCTACATGCATGCAGCAACACACACGGCGGATATGGCGGAGAGAGAACTAAGCGCTCCGAGGTGTGGTTAAATGTTACCCGTCTTGAGGTGCACAATGCTCTTTGCCAAAAGTGAGAAATAATATATTGCTTTTGGCTATTGAATAGAATATTTTAGCGACCCGGTATAGGGTGCTGTGTGGGTCACTCAAGCATCCCCCGGCTCTCTGCCAATCACAGAGCGGCACAGTAATGCGGGCCTGTGGTTGAGGGAGCAGAGGGGAGGGCTGGAGAGTGTGTGACGTTGACCCTGCTGTGTGTGTGTGTGTGTGTGTGTGTGTGTGTGTGTGTGTGTGTGTGTGTGTGTGTGTGTGTGTGTGTGTGTGTGTGTGTGTGTGTGTGTGTGAGAGAGTAGGACTGAGTGATGTTGAACCTGCGACCTGTAACCTGTGACCTATGAACCTACATCTGTATGCTATCATACGAGTTACTAAACCTAATAACTTGAGGCCTGTTTCTGACTCCTATTGTGGAACGTTACAATATAATCATTTCATGTCACTATACATGTACAATGAAAGAAAGAAAAGCTTCTCCCTTTTTAAAAGGTGCCATCAAGTGCAATAACAGTTTAGCATGAAAGGGCGGTAACACAAGCAATGTATCTAAACATTTAGCACAAGTGCACCACATTCAGTAATATTTAGGCTCTATTTAAAAAATTAAAAAAACGTAACATTGTTTGTCACAAAGGAGTTTGTAGGATTTTGAGTCATTGGGCTAACACAAGTCAATAATCATTGGCAATCAATTACCTTTTTTCATTTACCATTATTATTATTTTTAATTTCTGCTCATATTTATTTTTATTGCAGGTTTTGATATCTGATGTTGGTGTGAGGTGGGACAGAACCTACTCACAATGCTCCATATTGATGAGGTAAGAAATATATGTTATGTCACATGGTGAAATGCCTGTACACATCAAGCTGATACAAAGCAACATGATCATGCATTTGAAATGGTGTTTCTGTCCATCTGATTTTAGCCATGTCTTTGCTCTCCACCAACTCCTTAGAAAAGTATTTGGCTCTTTAGCTGCTCAATGTTCCGCTTTCTTCACCAGCTATTCTCTAACTGTCTGTTTGATTGTCTGAAGAAAACAGCTGCTGCTGGAATTGCGTTTTTTTTAACATTTTTCTTTTCTTGTTTTTTCTTGTGTGTCAGTCATCCACACCAATCAGAAGTGCTGTGCTCCACATGTACCAGCCATTGTTAACCAATCAGAAGTGGCCCATGATAGAAGGTGATAGACAGATTGATCCAAGTATTTTTGAAAGTGCCTGCCCTTTCCAAATGGCTTCCAATGGAGCTTTCCTAGATGGCTTGGTGAACCATCTGAGTCAGGTTGGTAATGCTCCATCACATGTGTCACATCTATTACAGGGTGAATCTTAAACTGAAGCTTGACTTTAAAGCAACCCAACGGAAGTTTCATGTAAGTTTAGTTCTTTCACTCGTAGCTCGGGCTGCGGGGTGCTGGAGACGGGAGCACGTTGATGCGACCTTCCTAGCCGGAGATATGGCCGCGCATTTTACAATAAATATACGCTCAAATGCACCAAAGAAAATCTCCACTTCCGACTCACAAAAGACAGGGACCAGCTGAATGTTGCTACCAACATCAAAAGCAGCAGCAGAACCTGAAGGTGTAACGGCAGAATCACCCACCACAGCTGCTTGGAGCTCTAGCTGACGCATCCGGACAGCAGTGTCTGCCTCCAACTTCCTGATCTCCAGCTCCCTCCTGAGCTGAAACTCTCGCTCACGCTCCTCCCTCTCACACTGGAGACGAGCCATACGCACTTTTACCCTGGCATCTAAGTTAGACCCCGTAGGTGAGGATCCTGCCGAAAACGAGTCAAACTGAGGTGTGGTGAAAATGTTTGCCTGTTCCGTAGCACTCTGAACCACCGTGCCAGGAGATTCCACTAAAGCAGGCCGCCTCAAAACCCCCTGTTCAACTAGTCCAGTTATCAAAGTAGCCTTGAGTTCACTTTTTACCAGAGCCGAGGAGACAGAAACGTGATAATGGTCAGCAACTAACCGCAAATCAACCTTCCTGCACCGGTCTGGCTGACCCACAGTAGGACTGGCCACAAACTGCTCCAACACAAAAGCCATCTTTAGCAACGGCTACTTACAAATATTATTATTTATTTATTTACAAACTTCCCCAGATCCTGCCTACCAAACTTTACCTAAATTATCTTCTGGAGCGTGCCCGGCTCGAGGCGACTTTAAAGGCAAACATCAGCGGCCGAAACCCTGAATCGCCTGCCCCCAACAGGGAATAAATCCCCACCCAGGATTACCCCGAAAATAAAAAAGGCAAAATAAAAAATGAGTGCCTGAAGGAGGGACTGATTCAGTCCAGCTAGACACTCCCCTGTCTAAACTGAGGAAGCTGTTCAACAGTAAAGAATTTCACAGCCAACTCTACACCTATGTACACTACTGCTCACCACCACACACAATATCAACACTAACCTACAACCAAATACTCACTCTTTGTCTCAAAGATTGGACGAGCCCCCATGTTACGTTCCCTTGTAGATCTAGGGGTACTAAGGGAAGTAGCGACACACGAGATAGCCGGACGAGAGAAAAAGGAGAGGAAACTGAATGCTGAAGGAGTTTAAGTGTCCCAGAAACTAGCCAAACATCTCGGCGATCTTGCAAAAGGTACATGTGTGTATACACTGTTTTATACAAATGTTCATATACTGTGGTGACATTTTATGAAATGTACCTGTCTAGTGTGCATCTAGACCAGGTGACGACAATACCTATTGACTCAGCAATCACTGTAAGTTATATTCTTGTTTAAATATACTTCTCTGTTTCATTTATTCTACTCTGTATAATTGTGCTGTAGTTATTGTAGCTGAAACTGCGCTTTTGAGAGATTTTAAATCTCAGATCTGCTCACGTGAACCTGTTACACAGGTCTCAGTGGGTCACTCGTCTCAGACCTGCATTACAATAGGCAGGAAGACTCTGCTGTCGCCCATCAGCTGTAGAGAGTTAACTAATTAGAGGGGCGTGGCCCCACAGCTGTGAGAACTCAGCAATCAGGTGTCCATTTTAGGTAGCTCTTTCCTGGAGCGTCAGACGAAGACATTGGAGTCACGAGGAGGCAAATCCTACTTAGTATTTTATTTTATTTGTTTTTCTAGCCCCTCATGCTATAATCATGTGTATTTTTTCCATTCCTGTTTATGCGTCTTCTCTGAATTATCACTGGCCCCGTGCATCTCCTAATCGCTATAACCGGCCTGCTCTCGTCTATCCCACGTGCTCCACTGAGATCCAACATCTAGTTTCAGGCGGCCTGTGGAACTGCCAGTCAGCTGTTCCTAAGGCTGACTTCATCTCTGGCTATGCCTCCCTGCAGTCTCTGGGTTTCCTTGCTCTCACTGAGACCTGGATTACTCCATCCAACACATCCACCCCAGCAGCTCTCTCCACAGCATATTCCTTCTCCCATACACCCAGAGCCACTGGCAGAGGAGGTGGGCACTGGTCTCCTGCTCTCTCCCAAATGGAGCTTTTCCCTCTTCAAGCTACCTAACTTCACTCCTTCCACCTTTGAATTCCATCCCGTCACAGTAACCCATCCTATACAATTAACCATTGTTGTTCTCTACCGTCCACCAGGCGCCTTGGGGGACTTCTTGGAGGAATTAGATCATCTCCTCTCACACTTCCCTGAAACTGGCCCTCCCGCTGTACTTCTCTGAGACTTCAACCTCCAGACGGGGAAGACGAACTAACATCTCTGTTAACCGCCTTTGCTTTCTCACTGTCTCCATCCCCACCAACTCATAAAGCTGGCAATGTCCTTGATCTCATATTCTCAAGGAACTGCACTACTTCTAACCTCTCTGTAAACCCGCTCCACACATCCGATCACTTCTTCATTTCATTCTCTTTACCCCTTTCCAAACATAACAAACTCATCTCTTCTCATCCTGCACCTGTCCGCCGTAACCTCCGTTCCCTCTCCCCCTCTACCTTTGCCTCCTCGGTGCTCTCAGCCCTCCCTTCCTCCGACTCGTTCCAACTTCTGCCTCCAAACTCTGCTGCAGAAACTCTCCTCTCTACTCTCTCATCCTCTCTGGACTCTCTCTGTCCTCTCACATCTCGGCAGGCTCGCCAGTCCCCTCCTGCTCCCTGGCTAAATGACGCACTGCGTGCTAATAGAACCGTCCTTCGGGCAGCAGAGCGGAAACGGTGGAAATCCAAAAACCATGATGACCTTCTAACCTATCAGGCTCTCCTCTCCTCTTTCTCTGCTTCGATCTCTCAGGCAAAAAGCACTTTATTTCAAGATAAGATCCAATCTTGCTTTTCCAATCCCCAAAAACTTTTTTCCATCTTTTCCTCCCTCCTGGACCCTCCCAAAGCCCCTTCCCCCTCCTTCCTTGTGTCAAGCGACTTTGTGAACCACTTTGAAAAAAAGGTTGATAATATTCGCTCTTCTTTTTCTGACTCAGCTTTACACACCGCTGGGTCACCAGACCCTCCTTCCACCCGCACACTGACCTCCTTTTCCCCTCTCTCTCCAAGTGAGGTTCTTACCCTCATTACCTCTGCCCGTCCTACCACCTGTCCTCTGGACCCAATCCCTTCAAACCTCCTTCAGACCATCGCTCCTAATATTCTACTGTTTCTCACCCATTTCATCAACACTTCTCTAACTTCTGGTCACTTTCCGAACAGTCTCAAGGAGGCAAGAGTAAACCCTCTCCTAAAGAAACCCACTCTCAACCCGTCTGATGTTATAAACTACAGGCCTGTCTCTCTCCTCCCGTTCCTGTCTAAAACACTTGAACGCGCTGTCTTTAAACAACTCTTTTACACACGGCATCTATTGCACGTCTGTCCGTCCTGGGAGAGGGATCCCTCCTCTGTTGCTCTCCCTGAGGTTTCTCCCATTTTTCCCTTTAAACTGGGTTTTCTTTGGAAGTTTTTCCTTGTACGATGTGAGGGTCTAAGGACAGAGGGTGTCGTATTGTCATACTGATATTCTGTACACACTGTGAAGACCACTGAGACAAATGTAACATTTGTGATATTGGGCTATATAAATAAACATTGATTGATTGAACTCTCCTGTTATCTCCATCAGAACAACCTTCTGGATCCGCACCAGTCTGGTTTCAAGGCAGGTCACTCCACAGAAACTGCCCTCCTTGCTGTCACTGAGGAACTGCACACTGCCAAAGCAACCTCCCTCTCCTCTGTCATCATCCTTTTGGACCTGTCTGCTGCATTCGACACGGTGAATCATCAGATCCTCCTTCGCACTCTTCAAGAACTTGGAGTTTCAGGCTCTGCACTTTCCCTCCTCACCTCATACCTCAAAGACCGAACCTACAGGGTAACTTGGAGAGGGTCCGAGTCCGACCCTTGTCAATTAACTACAGGAGTCCCTCAGTTCTCTGTTCTCGGTCCCCTCCTCTTCTCCTTGCACACAAACTTGCTCTCTGTCATTAGCCCGCATGGTTTTTCATACCACTGCTACGCTGACGACACCCAATTAATTCTGTCCTTTCCCCGCTCAGAGACCCAGGTCGTCGCACGCATCTCTGCTTGTTTAGCTGACATCTCTCAGTGGATGTCCGCTCATCATCTCAAGCTCAACCTTGACAAGACTGAACTGCTTTTCCTTCCGGGAAAAGATTGCCCCACTCTTGACCTAACAATCAACATCGGCCCCTCTGTTGTTTCCCCGACTCAGACTGCTAGGAATCTGGGTGTGATCCTAGATAACAACCTGTCCTTCACTGCAAACATCGCTGCTACAACCCGCTGCTGCAGATACACACTTTACAACATCAGGAGGATGCGTCCCCAGCTGACCCAGAAAGCCACGCAGGTTCTGGTCCAGGCTCTCGTCATCTCACGCCTAGACTACTGCATCTCCCTCCTGGCTGGTCTCCCTGCATGTGCCATCCGACCTCTGCAGCTCACCCAGAATGCAGCGGCTCGTCTGGTCTTCAACCTTCCTACATGTTCCCACACCACTCCGCTCCTCCGCTCTCTCCACTGGCTTCCGGTAACTGCTAGAATCCACTTCAAGACACTGGTACTTGCATACCATGCTCCGAATGGATCTGGCCCTTCCTACATCCAGGACATGGTTAAACTGTACACCCCATTACGTGCACTTCACTCTGCATCAGCCAAACGACTCGCTGCACGCCCGCTGCGAGGGGGACCCAAGTTCCCATCAGCAAAAACACGTGGGTTTGCTATCCTGGCTCCAAAATGGTGGAATGAGCTCCCCATTGAAATTAGGACAGCAGAAAGCTTACACACCTTCCGGCGCAGACTCAAAACGCATCTCTTTCGACTCCACTTTGAGCGATAGAATTACTAACAAAGAACTGCTAACAGAGCACTTATATACTAATAAAGGACTGGCTTATCTAAAGCCAGTTGAGTAGCACTTGAAATGTTTGGCTCTATGAAACCTGATGTACTAATATGATTTTGTTTTCTTCAAGGTTGTATCTTCCTGGTCAAATGTACTTATTGTAAGTCACTTTGGATAAAAGCCATAGACGGATTTTGCGGGGGGCAGGGGGGGCATTGCCCCCCTTAGTGGCTAAAATATGTTACAGCATTACTACTTCTAAAACTGTTCCAATACAAATATTTCGAATATCAATATTTTAATAGATGTAACATAATGATTGTTACAATACAACTCTGAATAATATCATGTTTTGTTTGAAATAATTTCATTTTTGAGCAGTCGCATGTTGTGAAGTGTGTGTGTGTGTGTGTGTGTGTGTGTGTGTGTGTTTGTGTGATGTGCGTGTGTGACGTATGAGGTTAACGACACAAGTTCCCTCGCTTTTTTTTTACATACAAGTGATTCAGCTATTGTATTACAATAAGATATGCAGCGATTTTTAAAACGTCCAATTTCTGGGACGTTTAAGGCATTTACTGCTGCACTAAGTAGGACACTGGTTAATAATGTAGCGTGTTCAAGTAACCAAGTTATATAATAGTTATCAAATAAGTATAAGATGTGCACAGTAATATTAAATAAACGTTATTATCGTGCTTGAAACTCCTGCCTCCTGTCTCTGCTTTGCTCCTGGGTTCCCTGCTAACCTTAATAATATTGTACTGTTAAGCTAGCAGGGAACACAGGAGCAGAGACAGGAGGCAGGAGTTTCAAGCACAATAATAACGTTTATTGGAAGCTACAGTCGACAGACATTATTAACAACCTATTAATTATGCATACCCACTTAACGGGAAGTATAAGTCTCATCACTGTATGACCAAAACTAGCAACCAGGAAAGAGCAGGAAAACAACTTCACAGGTGTATTATTGCTTTGAGAAAAAAGTGTATTCATTTACCCCTTTTTAGAAGTGAATATATAGTCATTCATTCTGGGCATGTCATTTTCGAGCATGAGGCCTGAAAAACAGGCTCAGGGCCAGAGTTGGGTTGTAACGGGTTACCGGTAACGGAGTAGTGTAACGCGCTACTTTTATAATTCAGAAGTCACACAACAGTTACTAACATTGCCCCGACACGCGTTACTTCGTTAATTTCTAAAATCAGTCATAATCAAACCTCAACAAACACCTGCAAAGAACACATGCTAATGTGAAGCTAACCCACATAGCTGTTGTTTATTTATATCACACACGTTGTCTGTTCTTCTTCTCTGTTTTCCGGTTTTTGCCTGTTTTGAATGACGAATACACACTACCGCCGCCTGCTGGTAAGGAGAGTTATTGTCACTTACGCATGCGCAGTTCGTACGTGCTCGGCTGAAGTCTTTGCGGTGTGCTTCAGTCTGGCTCCAGTGCAACACATGGGCCAACACGCAGGAGAACACGCTGACGCAACAGCGTGAGCAGAGATAGACTGCGCAAAATATACAGATAGCAGGAGACAGAGGACAGCCATGGTCAGATATGAAAACATTCAGGAGCTATCTGGATCAGCGACAATGGAAACTGAACTAAAGAGAACATTTGAAACTTTAGCAGTCTGCGTGATCTGCCTGCAGGGAGGGGCGGGCCAGCCCTGCGAGTAAAGTAACGAGTAAAGTAACGAGTAAAGTAACGAATTACTTTATGTAGAGAGTAACGAAGTAGTGTAATATATTACTTTTTTTAAAGTAATATGTAATATGTAATATATTGCTTTTTTTTAGTAACGACCCCATCTCTGCTCAGGGCTTAACAGGTTAAGTCATGTAGTAGTTACACTAACGTGCAAAAATCCAACATAATCAAGCTCTACATCCTTAAATTACAAAAACACTTCTGCACTGTAACACACATGATCAGAATAGTCAGAATATCATATTTTATTTCATATAAAACAAGACTCATAACTATAGGTTATTTACGTAACCCCAGTCGTTGGAGTAACATGAAGTGAGATGTCTCACTATGGGATGTGCCTCATCGCGGAGCAAACAGAAGCAATGTGGTGGTATTGCTGCTATTTTTAGGAAGGATGTGAAAGCGACCACCATCTCCATCCCTGATATTCCCTCATTCGAGCACCTGGTATTTAAGCTCTCTGGTCCCACTCCCCTGGTCACAGTCATCATTTACCGCCCTCCAAAACAAAATCCCACCTTTCCTTCCGACCTCTCTGACCTCTTCTAACCCAGCTATCTGCAATATCTCCATCTGTGCTCCTCGTAGGGGATTTCAATATCCACATTGATGACCCAACCAGCATATATGCCATTGAATTTCTGGAAACTCTGCAGTGCTTCAACTTCACACAGCACATCAACTTCCCCACACACAGCCACGGACACATCCTTGACCTAGTCTGCTCCACAGGTGTGGACCACCTATCCAGTCTCGACCCTCATATCTCCGACCACCTGGCCATCACCATGGACATCAATATCCCCATCCAAAAACACAAGCGCACAATAACCTTCAGAAACCTAAAATCCCTGTCTCCCTCAGCACTCTCAGCTTGCATCACCCGCAAGATGTCCGCCTTCCCTCCCCCCCCACCTGACAATCCATGTAAATTAGTGGACTACTACAACACCACCCTCTCCCCCTGTCTTGATGAACTGGCTCCCCAAAACACTAAAACTGTCTCTTTCACACATTCATCTCCCTGGTACACCCCTGAACTCCGCCAAATGAAATCACAAAAACGCCAACTGGAACGCCTCCATAAGAAAACCAGTCTAACAGTCCATCTCCATGCCTACACCGACCACCTACATCAGTACAATAATGCGCTCAAAGCAGCCCGGACCAACTACTACTCACAACTGATACACTCCGGCTCCAGCAACCCCAAGGCTCTGTTCTCCACCATCAGCACACTACTTAAACCCTGCAACAACGCCACCCCATCCTTCACAACCGCACAGTGCAATTCTTTCCTCTCATTCTTTCAATCCAAAATCGACAGCATCTACAGAAACCTGACCTCCTCAACAGCCCCACTGGCTCCCCCCCCTTCACCTCAAAGCCCCTATCCCGGTTCTCCCCTGTGACCCCAATGCAACTTTCCACCCTCATGGCCGGAATGAACTCCACCTGCACTCTGGACCGCATACCAACTACATTTGTCAGGGAATGCCTCCCTCCCATCTCCCAACTCATAACCACAATTATTAACTCCTCCCTCTGCTCTGGATCAGTCCCCCCCCTCACTCAAACTGGCTGCTGTTACACCCATACTGAAAAAACCCGGACTCACACCTGACATCATGTCCAACTTCGGCAATCTCAACATTCTCATCCTCCTCGACCTCACAGCAGCGTTCGACACCATCGACCACACCATCCTGCTGTCCCGCCTGAAATCATCCCTCAACATCACTGACACTGCACTCTCCTGGTTGAAATCATACCTCACTAACAGACACCAGTTCATCAGCATCAATAACTGCACTTCCTCCACTGCCCCTCTGAACCAAGGCGTCCCCCAGGGTTCGGTGCTTGGTCCCCTCCTCTTCATCCTCTATATACTCCCCCTTGGAAAAATCATCCGTCGCCACAACCTCCAGTATCACTGCTACGCTGATGACATCCAACTCTACATCTCCACAAAAACCATCACTGCCACAACTCACTCCATACTCACCAACTGTCTCTCAGAAATGAAATCCTGGATGCAAACAAACTACCTTTAACTGAACAGCGACAAATCTGATATCATCATAATCGGACCCCCATCCCGCACCAACACCACTCAGAACTTCAACCTCACCCTTGACAGCACCACTCTAACCCCCTCTCCTCACATTCGCAACCTTGGAGTAATCTTTGACAGCCAGCTCAAATTTGACAAACACACCAACCACATCACCAGGACCGCCTTCTTCCATCTGAAAAACATTGCCCGCCTCCGTCCCTCACTCACCTTCCCGGCTGCTGAAACCCTCATCCACGCATTTGTCACTTCAAGACTGGACTACTGCAACAGCATCCTGTATGGTTCATCATCCAAAATCCTAAATAAACTACAATACATCCAGAACTGCGCTGCCCACTTACTCACCCACACACGCTCTAGAGACCACATCACCCCCGTCCTTCAAAACCTGCACTGGCTCCCTGTTTGTCAACGAATACACTTCAAAATCCTTCTGCTAACACACAAAGCTCTCAATAACCAGGCTCCCCCCTACCTCTCCGACCTGATCCACCACTACACCCCTTCCCGCAGCCTTCGCTCATCAGAAGCGAACCTCCTCTCTATCCCCAAGAAAACCAAGCTCCGAACCTGGGGGGATAGAGCCTTCTCCATCGCTGGAACTCCCTCCCACAACACATCAGAGACTGCACTGAACCCCCCACTTTCAAAACACTGACCAAAACACACCTCTTCAGATTGGCTTTTAATCCGGGGATTATGCTGTATTGCTGTTTTAATAACTTGTAAATGTTATTTTATCTTGTTCTAATAACTTTTAAATTCTATTTTATCATGTTTTATCACCACTGTAAAGCGTCTTTGAGCACCTGGAAAAGCGCTTTGAAATGCAATGTATTATTATTATTATCAATCTCATTACGCCAATCCTGATTGGCTGGTGATCTTTGACATCAACGTCAGGGGAAATCACCCCCTATAAGTAGCCTGCGCCACGACGCATGCGTCATTCAAAATAAGCACCTCTTCTCGCTTCACCATAGCAAGGAGGGCCGTCTGGTGAGACATCTCAATTCATGTTACTCTGAGACTGGGGTTACGTAAGTAACCTATAGTTCTCATTCATAACACTCCGTTCGATGTCTCACGATGGGAAATTGTAGCTCCCGTATTGCCAGACGAGCTGATCTCGAAAATCACCAAACCAACCAGAACTTAACAGTCACTCTGACTCAACCAGGTGCCCAGCACTGCTTGAGTCACACTGGGAGCAGAACGCCCAGGATGCAGCCAGACCCTGAGTCGAAAGAGCTCGCGGACCCGAGGGTGCCTGCGAACTCTGACTCGTATGGGCCCCAAAGCAATTGCTTCCACAAAACAGTGGGAGAGCCGTTGCTTCGTAACAGGCTTGTCCTTATAAGGGTTAGCCAGGAGTTGGTCATTATGACAAGCACCCCTGATATGTCCATACAGGTGCGTAAGCACGAACTGGACACAGCAAATCCGGCTGCTGTTCCCCGGAGGGACCCAGCGGTGGAGGAAATGCCTCAATGTCCATTGGGGTACATGACCCAACCACCTTGGGTATAAGGACAGGGTTGGGCTTCAAAAACACTCTCGTTTTCCCTGGGGTGAACCGAGTGTGTGAAAAAATATGTACAGATAGTGCATGAAAACATTACTGCACTATCGGAAGCCAGGACCAGTAACAGCACTATATTAGAGAGACCTGGTGTAGTAATCTCTCGCACTCTGAATAGTGTTTATCACCCTATGAGGGAGTCTCACTGTATTCAGGTTGTACCACTCACGGGCCAGGCCCATAAGGCCAAACGCTCTGGGTGTGGGTGAAAGTTCACCCCCCCCCGCCTGGGACAGTATGTCCCTGCGTAGCGGGAGCTGCCATGGCTGCCCGCACAGCAGCTGATAAATCTCCGCCAGCCAGTACATAGCGGGCCAGTGCGGAGCTATCAGGATAAGCGTGTGGCGTTGTTCCCTCACTCTGGCCAGAGTTTGGGGAATCAGAGCCAGGGGTGGGAACGCGTACAGAAGGCCCGAAGGCCAAACGTGTGCGAGTGCGTCCACGCCTAACGGTGCGTTTAAGTCGCGCATCGAAAAGAACAGCTGACATTGAGCATTTTCTTTTGATGCGAACAGGTCCACTGTGGCTCTACCATAACGCACCCACAGCTGGCTCACAATCCTTGGATGTAGAGTCCAGTCTGCATAAAGTGGTGCACCTCTGGACAGCAGATCCGCCCCGAGGTTCAACACACCCGGTACGTGCGTCGCTCTCAGAGAGAGGAGACGCCCGCTGCTCCATAAGATCAGTTTGTGTGCCAGCATGTGTAACTGGAGAGAACGCAAACCCCCTTGGCGGTTTATATACGATATTGTAGTCGTATTGTCTGTCCTCACAAGGACATGGTGTCCTCTGAGAAAAGGCAGAAAGCGTTTTAGGGTGAGGAACACCGCTAAAAGCTCTAGGTAATTTATGTGCGCCCGCTGGAGGTCTCTGCTCCAGAGACCCCTCACCGGACGGCCTTCATAAATACCTCCCCAACCTGTCAGACATGCGTCTGTGGTTACCACCTTCCGTGAAAGGACAGCACCCATAGGCACGCCCCGTACTAGAAAAGTCGGGTGCAGCCAGTGGCGCAGTGCCGTTATGCATTTCACAGTTACCATTACTCTCCGCGCATCTAGTTTTAAAGCGGCTACCCAGCGCTGAAACTCCCTCATGTGTAAGCGTCCTAGTCGTACGACCAGGATGGCTGACGCCATAAGCCCCATTAACCGCAGGCATGTTCTGAAGAGATGTTTGCGCTGGAATTGAGAATACAAAATGCCCGAGAAACGAGGGGGGTTGACAGCGAATTGGAGTCTGTAACACCGTGTTACTGTCTTGAAAGCTAGCTTGTCGTGCTACCGTCGGCGGAGGCTCTTCAGGGTGAAGCGGGCACAATGCCCGCACAAGCCGGGGTTGTCGATAGCCTCCTGGGCGTGTTCCAGCCCGAGGCAGGACGAGCAGACCTGGTGTGAGTCAGTGCCTGATATCTTCAACCCGCAGCCGCAGAGTCGAGCCTCCGAGTCCCTGACTCCTCTGGTGTGAGGGAGAGAGGCGTCCATCTTGTTCGCCGTGAGGCGTGGAGAGGACCCGCTCTTAACAGGTACGTCGAGAGAAAAAAGGTGTTACCAATCTGTCTTTAATCCGGGGGGGAAAGGACAGTGTGGGTCTTTTTCCTCAAAGAATATTACCTGGTGTGGTAATATTCTTTTAATCCTTTTCTCCTCCGTGAGAAGAGAAAATAAAAAACGTCCTCGCTACCGTGGTGTCGGCAGTGAGGGAAAAAAGCACAAGCTAGCAACGGGTGTGTTGCTAGCTTGAGAATCAAAACCTTACCTTACTTCCAGAGGAAGAACGGCGAGGTTGACTATAATACTAACTGGTGTGTTAGTACTATACTCTTCTGTGAGAGAATAGGGTAGCCGGCTAACGCCCGTCGACCGAAATTAGCTTTGGTTCAGTCTGTGGACTGTTAAGCTAGCCCGGCTACCATTAGAGATGTGCTCTGAAGCGAGAAGAGGTGTTTGAATTACGCATGCGTCGTGGCGCAGGCTACTTATAGGGGGTGAATTCCCCTGACGTTGACGTTAAAAATCACCAGCCAATCAGGATTGGCGTAATGAGATTGATGCTTCTGTTTGCTCCGCGATGAGGCACATCCCGTAGTGAGACATCGAACGGAGTGTTATGAATGAGAACTGGAAGTGTTATTGTGTATTGAGACATGCTAAATATCCTAAATGTGTTCGCAATGACATGTTACAGACCACTGTGAAGTGGAAATGTTCAATTGAATCTAAATATCATTCAACTATGAGAATAACTCTAAAAGATACAAATGAAAAATAGCATAAATAACAAACTGTCTGGTAACAAACATGTAGAAACACAGCCCGGCTAAGACTAACTGAAGCTGGCAGCACATGCACACACTGCCCCCCCCCCATGATCTTTGTGATTACTTTCCACCTACAACTTACTAAAACCTATTCTAAAATAAATTGATATTAAGGCAAAGTAAATTGTAGCATCACAACCTACTATATTTGACCCCATAAGGGGCACTGGAGTTAAGCAGATAAACAGAAAAATGTGATAACGTTCATCATACTCATATTACCCTAATTGCTTGGCGCTGGAGAAGGAAATTAAACCCTACACCTACTTCTATGCCCCATTTCTCAGGAAGTGAATGGCACTTAGAGGTTTTGCCAATGCTGATGAATTCTTGCTCTTAAGGTGTGAAGCTGGAAAGCTCTATCATTTCACTGAAGTCTCAGACAAGAACAGTAGGCAGCAGATACAGAGACAACATGGCATTTGGAAAAACAAATGGAAATGCAGTCTGGGATGTCTCCAGTGGAAACGACCTTGCCTAATACAGCCAAGGC
The DNA here is from genome assembly GCA_036324585.1 of Champsocephalus esox. Taxonomy (NCBI): domain Eukaryota; kingdom Metazoa; phylum Chordata; class Actinopteri; order Perciformes; family Channichthyidae; genus Champsocephalus; species Champsocephalus esox. The sequence goes on along the minus strand of CM070486.1, from coordinate 36,480,680 downwards.
TGAACTGCTTTCCAAAGATTCTGTCTGATCCAATCAGCATCCTGCTCAAAATCAAGGACTTGTTTTTCTTTTTCTCCTGGTTCAGGGTATTGCCACTTCCTGTGCGAGCTAAAGTGCAGCCTGAAAGAATTCAGACTCATCTTCAGGGAATCTCTCGCGACAGCCATATGCGTGTCATTGTGAGTGGAAATGAAAAGATTCCATATAGATGTGTTTATTCCATCCCATAAGCACTGCAGTGACTTTGATCTTTCACACGCACACGGTCACAGACAGCATTGTGGGAAACAACAGTGTACTATCATTTTCATAAAGTGGACGGCTCCTCGCAGAATATCGCAGTGGTCAAACTAAAGGAAATTACACTATTATGAAAAAATGAAATCTTATAAATGATTACTGAATCCAAATCAACACCAGATGCAGCCTGGTATGGATCAAGTCCTTCCCAATAGTATAAGATTTAAAACTAATGTTTCCTTTGTTACCTCGAAATGTCTATTACTCCAATTGTAGCTGTATTTGGCATGTTTGGATTTAACATGAATCAAATTAATTCAGCTATATGAAATAGCAGATGGTGCTGGTTACTAGTTAAAAAGAAGAAGTTAAGTGGTATTCACTGACAGTTTGTTTACCTTTTTTAAATTAACATTTTAGGACTTGATAAGGGTAAGTAAAGCATAGGCCTACTGTATTTGCAGAATATACCTTGAATCTTATTTAGGCTATTACGTAAATAATCTATGTCCCAGCTAACCATATCAGAGGTGTCACTTCTTGAATGACATTTGCCGCAGACCTGCATCACAGTAAATCAATCTTTTATGCAACCAGGCATAGCATCGCTGCACGGGAGGATAAGGGGCAGCAGCGACCTGCAGGTAAGAGAGGGGGGCATCAGACAGAAGGTCAGTGCACTGCAGACAGCACTGCAGCCGGGAGGGGCTTCAATATTCATTCTTCATTACTTACTGTGTAAGACATTAAACTAACACACCGCAGAGGTTGTGCACAGGAATGTGCTTATTTCATCCCGACCTTGATTCATTGTTCTTAATTGAGATTATTAGGATTTCAGAGCATTTCAACATCAACAAAACAAACAATTATTATATTATTTCATAATACATATTTGTAGGTGACATAGCCTTGAGTGAGAGTTATGAACCTGGAAAATAAATGTACCGTCCATCTATGGTGATGAGTGCCTTAAGAAATACTTTATTGGGTTTTTTTTGTTTAAAGATGATTCTTAGAAAATGATTCTTTTTTTGAAAAGCAATTTTACTCAAGATTGTCAAAACTTACATTAAAAAGCAAGTCAATGTTATTTTCATCCGTGATAATAATTTCAGCTAATTTCCTTCACACAGAAAGTATCTGTCCTTCCAACACACTCTCACTCCCTAAGCACGCCAAGGTTACGCCGAGCGTCAAGCTCTTTGAAATGGAACGAAACCACGCAGATTATCCAAAACTGGACTCGAACTCCCCCCCAGAACTACACATGCTGGCTATTGTGTTTCGCAACATGTTCTCTCTGGCACGTCTCTACTGGCAATTGTAGTTTTAAAATACATTTTTGTTTTTCCCAAAATTAGAAGTTGACAGTATTAAACTGTGTCCAGCCCTGGAGCTTTAGGCGATAGGAAACAAATTGGAGTGTTCAAATGTAAAACATGTAATTACTAAATGGGTGAAAATCACTTGTGTCCATAATGAGCAGCATTAATATATACCCACATGACAGCTCATTGTTACTTTGTAATTCTACTCCACTACAATTCAGAGGTTAACCTGGTATGTTTACTCCACTGCATTTATTTGAGTTACTTTGCAGATTCTGATTAATTATGTGAAATATAAACAACCCTTAAATCAGACTTTAGTTACACCTGAGTAAAATTCAGGTAAGGTGATTGTCAAGTGCCAACAATCAGGAGAGATATTTGATAGTTGGTGCTTGAGAAGACTAAACATTTATCTGCAGATCTCTATAAAGTATATTAATTACTCGTTATTCTCTAATAGTTAATTAAAGACTGTATATTATGGCTATTTTGCTCATCCCGTTCAAGATTTCAAGATTTTCTAAGGTTTATTCACATATCATACCAACACACTCTCACTCCCTAAGCGTCCAGGAGCGACGTTTGGTCAGTGTCCGTGGCGTCCAATTGTGACGCTCCTAGGCTCCTTCAGCGTCATAAAGGGACGCAAATAGCTTTCAACTGATTGTAATGTATTCCCATCTGCGTCGAGATTTGACGCTCATGGAAGCACGGCATTTGTTTGTGTCGGCTGCCCTTAAAGGCAATGTGAGCGTCCATTCCCATTGGATAACGGAGAATTGTACACCCGGAAGTAAGTATTCCTCTTACTGTCGATTGATTTTACAGTGATATCTGCACTCCTCATCGACTAAAAAACACCAGATTATCCTTGTTAATTACACAACATTGATTGGTTTAAATTGTGTACAATGCTTTTGTATTTTTCCCCTTCGATTCGGAGAAACAAATAGTTTTTCTGAGTAAAGGATGGCAGAAGACACTACACTACCCAGAATCCCCAGCTATCGTTTGGACTACACCATGTGCTCTGTTTGACAGGTGATATTCAAATTTCTCCCTGCAGAAAAAGAAAACATGGCCGAACTTCGTTTTATTCTCGGTAGAAAATGCCTATTTTAAAGTTAGTTTGGCCATTAAAATGCGTTTTGATGTCATTTAATGCGAGAAATATGAGTTGTTATTTCAGATTATGTGTGCAGTGGATGTACATGATCTTTAGTTTGCTAGTTATTACGAAGATTACTTCAGGAAATTGCGACGTTTTCATTGTTACCAAGGTGGTTGCTAGGGACCCTGCTATCAATATTATTTCTGTTATGTTGTGTAATTGTTTAATGGTGTTATCTTTATTGCTACCCCCTTCCCCGTCAATGTATAGTGTTGGTCCACAGCCTAAACATATTAGTTTAACACAATCCGCATCTAAAGATAGCCTACGTTATTTTCCCCTGTGCAATTCCAGTCTAATGCATTAAATATTACATATCTGCCGTAGTTCTCTATTTATAGAGCCCTGATGAGAAGACTTCTAGACAAACATGAGGAACTGAAAACGTGACGTGGATCATAAATATATCAGCAATTAAACAACATCTTACATTTCTTTTCACACAATGCGTCTCCTTGCAGTATCAACACTAATTCGGCTCACTTTTATATTTGATCCAATTGGTAGATAGGCTGTATTTACACCATCAAGGTGCACAGCTGATATAAAGGGACACCTAGTGGTTAAAGCATGTTATTGAATTTAATTATTCTTATTATTAGATATTAATAGGATCCCTATAAAGTATATTCATGACTCGTTATTCTCTACTAATAGTTAATTAAAGACTGTATGTAATGACTATTTTGCACATCCCTTTCAAGATGTTTATTGACATATCATATAAGCCAGGGGTGCCCAACCTTTTTTGAACCGAGAGCTACTTTTAAAGTTGCCAGTCTGCCGAGATCTACCAGTCCAAATAGAGATCATTACTGACAGCCAGGTAAATACACACTTCTACTTGTATAAAACTGACCTCTGTACGATTAATACTTCATAAAATACTGCAGATCCTTTATCTTACCTCTTTCTAATCTACACACAAGTATTTAACTGAAGTTACACAACAGTGTTGTTGATAGTTGGAGTTTACACAGGGAAAAGAAAATATTCTGAACCCTTTCTTTGCCATTATATAAAAATAGTGTTGCTACAAAAGTATAAATGAGGCTGACTAATAAGACAACACAGATCTGAAGCTACTCAGGAACCTGCTGCCAAAGTGCAATAAAAGAGACCAAATTAATGGAATCAAACCCTTTTTTTGTTGCATTTTAGTAGAATATCAAATAAATGCCTTTAAAATAGGATGCAAGCAACAGTTTCTTAACCTGAATTGATAATAGACTCTAATCAATTTAAACAGAACAGATCTTAATGTTTGCATTCTTATACCATTGTGTACAATAATTATAATGAATAAGTTCAAACAAACTAAAACGTACAGCTGATTAATAACGGTATCAAACTTGAGTTTTTATTATATAAAAAACCTGTTGAAATGCTACTGTTATTTTTACTGTCCCCAAAAAGAGCGTCGGCAGCCTCCAGGAAAGCTTCTTTCACAACTTCGCCGTCTTTGAAAGACTTCATGTGTTTCGCAAGAACGTGACTGACACGATAAGATGCTCTGGCAGCAGCCTTGCTCTTGTTGTTGGGCCTGGTGAAAATGGACTGCTGTGCATTTAGCTGTCCTTTCAGGCCCCTCCCCTTTTGGGAGGAAGGGCAGAATTAGGAGGGAATTCCGTCTCGTAGCGTTTGTGCACTGTTTTGAAATGCCGCTCCTAAATTACCCTTCTTCGATAAAGCCACGCTCGCATTGAAGATGAGACAGATGGACTTTGAATTGGAATAGATACAGAAATAATCATCCTCCCACTCGGAGTGACAATGATATTTTGGCTTAGGATTAGCAAAACTAGGGCCACCAGGGTGGGTGGAGGGGGTCTGGAGGACGGGTCTTGGGCTGACAGCCCAGGGGCACGGCAGAGGACCAGGAAGGGGTCTCGAGCGGACGGCTCGGGGGCAAGGCAGAAGCCGTGAAGGAGGACTCGGGCGGACGGCCCGGGGGCAAGGCATAGTCCAAGGTGGGGGACTCGGGCGGACGGCCCGGGGGCAAGGCAGTTTCCAAGGTGGGGCGAAGGCCAATCAGCTCCGGAGGACGAACAGGAACCGGAGCCGGTGGGACAGGCTTCGGCAGGATCCCCCACGGAAGAGGACCAGGAGTTGGCAGGACCTCCGACGAGACAGGTGCTGGCGGGACCTCCAACTGAACAGGACAGCAGGACCCCCAACGGGACTGGACATAGGGTTGGCAGGACCCCCGGCAGGAGAGTAGTCGGCGCGACCTCCAACGGCACAGGACCTAGGGTTGGTAGGACCCCCCGGCAGAAGAGTCGTCGGCGAGACCCCCAACGGGACAGGACACAGGGTTGGCAGGACCCCCGGCAGGAGAGTAGTCGACGGGACCCCCAACGGGACAGGACACAGGGTTGGCAGGACCCCCGGCAGAAGAGTCGTCGGCGAGACCCCCAACAGGACAGGACACAGGGTTGGCAGGACCCCCGGCAGGAGAGTAGTCGACGGGACCCCCAACGGGACAGGACATGGAGCTGGCAGGAACCCCAGCGGAAACTCCAACAGCACAGGACATAGGGTTGGCAGGACCCCCGGCAGGAGAGTAGACCGGCACAGCGCTCCAGCTGCACCGTCCAGGATCCCAGCATCTGCATGTAAACCTTTATATATATACAGTCAGATGTAAACGCACGACGGCGCACACAGCAGCAAGCTCAGACAGCGATGACAGGTTAATGTTGAACGTGTCTGAGAGCTCATGAGGCTGAAGGATCGGTTTATGTTGTATCTGTTAGAAGTTTAGGAATGAGGTGCGTCAATATGGGCGATCATACAGTCATGTAGCCAGTGGTGGAATGGGACTAAAAATCATCCCGGGACTCTCGACCGGCCCACTTCGGTACCGCTAGTAAACTGTCAACGGGGGGAGTGGGGATGTCAGGGGCGGCGGGTGCTGTAGATGGTAAATGTAAATATGTAAATATTTGTGTCACTGCATCCTGGTAAAAAACACCTGTGCCCTGTACTACGAAGCCAGTTCAACAGACCCTGGATATGTTTGAGTAACAAACAAACTAACAACAACAAACTAACAAACGAGATCTCGCTAAGCGGTCCTACGACGCTGGTTATCAACTCAGTAAATCAAGCCAGGGTTTCTCTCTCCAGCTGAGAGCGCGTTCACGTCTAAGACACGCGTGGATCTGACTTTAATTACATTTGTCTCGAGTGTTTCGTCAACATAATGTGTTAAATAATACTTCTGCATACAGTCTGTGACGCTGTGAGTGTTGCACGGCCAGGTGAGGCTGGAGAAGCTGACTCAGATCAGGAGATATATGATATATTATGATATTATATGATCGATGATCGACTGATTGATGATGTAATATGAATGATAAGTGCGACACGTATTTCCTTTATCCTGTAATATGACTTGAGAGATTTAAACACACTAAGCTCTGATTGGTCAGCAGGCGGTGCTTTCACTGAGTTGATCTCTTCTCTATAGACGCCGGAGGCGGGCAGCGTCAGGTAAAAAAAGTTATTTAGCCTTCCCAAACCTGAGCCTCGCGCGCCGCCTATGGGGGCTAGTGACTTATCCGACCGGCCCACTTCGGTACCGGTGGACCTAGTGTCCCGATCGGAGTGGGAATAATAATAATAATAATAATAATAATAATAATAATAATAATAATAATAATAATAATAATAATCCGTGCATTTTATCCATTCATTTCCCCAACATTGTGGTAAAAAAAACACACGTTTAATCCATGTTGGTGTACTACAACTACAAAAAGCATCGGTTTGTTTTCTCATCAGGAAATGCAGACCGGCTCAAACAAACGATTTGTAATCATCATTCTCACGATTATTTAATGTATCATATGTTCGCCGCATTGACATGAAAGCACTGACGAATATGAATATACTGTAGTCAACTTCATTACAATGTTATTAACGTGCCTAATCTCAGTAATTCACCATTTCTACGCATGACAACACACTTTGTCCGTGTTTGGCTCTCTCGCCGCACAGTGAAGCGTTCTGGCATGACGTCACTTCCAGCTTCCCCCAAAATTCAAAATGAGTCGAAGGAATTTCCCCGCAATTTTTCATTTCAAACCTTTATTTATACATACAATCCCATTGAGATCATTGATCTCTTTTCCAAGGGAGACCTGCTCAAGTAGTTCCACATGAAACATAAAAGCATAAATAGAACAACAAAAGGACATCATCCAGCATCATTTACATAACTATCCACATAAACAGGTACCAATAGCTTCCGATTGAGTAGCATCCAACCGAGCTTTAAAAACATTTAGTGGCACCAGATTGCTCAGTTTCCATTTAATTTAGACAGAGGAGCTGCGCATCTAAAAGCTGTCTTCCCTAAGACAGTCCTAGCAGTTGGCACATTTAATAAAACCACAGCATTCGATCTCAGGCAGTAGCACTTACAATTCTCCGTGAGATCAGGGAGCAGATATAAGATGGAAGTTTCCCTAACATGGCTTTGTATATAAAAATGTACCAGTGACTGAGCCTCCGTACGGTTAGTGAAGGCAAACCAGCCCTTGCATAGAGGGTACAGTGATGGGTTAATGCTTTACAGTTTGTCACAAATCTCAGAGCGCTGTGATACGCAGCATCTAACTTGACCAGGCAATTGGCAGGTGCGATGTTCGAAATTATTGATATTTAACGGAACGGTATCGCTTTTTCTATTTTTAAACTGACGGTTCGAGAATACTAGTAGCCCAATATTTCATTGCACAACAGTTGTTGGGATGCTGTCACAGGCTATGTAAGTACAGTGTCTAAGTAAATGAGATACTGTCTACCGCTGTTCATTGTTCAAGATTAAAACGTAAATGTGCAAGGCGGTTTTCTGCCCCTCTCTTCACATGTAGCCTTTCATACGTGATGGTTTCTTGGATAAAAGCATCACATGGAAATGTAAATGTAGCTATTTTGTTGTTTGTTTATATCAAGCAGTCTGTTCTTTTTCTCTGTCTTCCGGTTGTTGCCTCTTTTTAATGACGAATACACACTACCGCCGCCTGCTGGTAAGGAGAGTTATTGCCACTCACGCACTGAACAACGTCATTGAATACACTTACATTTCATCACTAGTACATGTACTACGTAATGACAATAAAGTTGAATCTGAATCTGAAGTCTTTGCGGTGTGTTCCAGTGCGACACATGGCCAAGACGCAGGAGAACACGGCGACGCAACAGTCGCTGTCAGCTTCGGCGAGTTCTCTGGTGACTTCCTGGTGTGTCAGGGCCTTAAGAGCTGCCGACATAAAAGATGCGGTGCTTCCCTGAGCGTCAAATACCGCTGCCGATGGGAATACATTGCAATCAGTTGAAAGCTCTTTGCGTTCGTTTATGAAGCTGAAGGAGCCTCGGCGCGTCCCCACTGCACGCCACGGGACCCTGAGCAAGCGTCGCTCCTGGACGTTTAGGGAGTGAGAGTGTGTTGCTCATACTGATAACGGTTAGTAAATACCATGAATTAATGCTTTGACAAGTCTGCAGACAAGACGGCAGGTGAAAAACCTTTTAAAATGCGTGTTTTCTGAATGGAGATCAGATCGATCAGGCTAAACTAAAGTTGTATCTGCTCCGTCCAAACTCACAACAACGTCATACAGACAGAAATAAAGCACCGACTGTATCCACCATGTAATTATGTGTCGGTCGCGAACGAGCCAGCTCAAAGAGTAAGTAATACAAAACAGAATGATATGATGATCTCCGAGCTACGGGTGCTCCGTGCATGCATGCAGTGACATGTAATATCCAAGGATTAGAGACTGTTGGGTGCTGCCATTTTGAGCATTGCAATATATTTATTTTCATTATGTTATTTAGTTATGATTATTTTTAGGCTCAGCAAAGATTTGTTGTCAGTATCTGCTTTTTGTTTGCGTGGTTCTACAATCAGAGAGTTACAAGGGTCTGTAAATGCAATGAAAAAAATTGGCCACAGCAAATCATTTATATTAAAATTTTTATTTTTACTTTTGAATATTTCAGTACAAAGGATGCATTGAATAATTTAAGTGATATATGTGAAAAAAACAGGGCTACATTTGATTGAATTATAAAAGGTATATTTCCCAGAAAAACCTAGTAACCCCGCCCCCTTAAAAAAACGGCTCTTTTGAACGGGCCTCTCGCAAAGGAATGTAGCAATAAGATCCGCCTCCTTCAAAGAGCCATAATTCCCATCACTATCACCATGACACAGACAGTCTGTGGTTTGTACTTGTTTAACTTTTGTCCAGTTCCTGAACAGATATGAGGAGCTGTGAGCTCTGAGTGCTCACAGCGAACAGCTGATGTTTTGGGACATTTTGATGTGGTGATGGGTTGACAGCATGTCGAGGATAACATCAGATGTATATGCTTTGTTCATATTCCCTTAAGATGTCCATCTCTTCTTCCATCCTTTCCAAATCAGTTAAAAATTCGTACAGAAACAGCTGAATAGTACCAAACAGGAAATTCGTGGCGCTGTCGGGTGCTGACCAATCACGAAGCACCATTTCTTGACTGGCAGCAAAACAACCAATCACAGAAGTGCTTCTCCGGCTGGCTCTGTCCAATCACAAACAAGAAGTGTTCTCCCTAAAGGAATACCCTTTCCATCATTTGTGAAATGCTGTAGTGTTTTGTGAAATGTTGTTTTGACTTGCACTTCAGGGCCACCGTAGGAAACAGTCATATCTCAACATGTGACCGTGATGTCATGAGTGAGGTCAAACAGATGCTGCCCACTCATTGGTGCCAGCGCAGGGCTGCTAAACCTGTTGGAAATAGTCCTAACGTTAAAACCATTTCTATTTATATGTAGTCCAAGCTTCTCTCAAGTCACTTGCAAACCTTCGGCATCAAGAGACCAAATGGCATCACCTGGTCAACTGTAACATGATGAACAGGGTAGACATCACGTTGCAGTGTATGAATGTGTGTGTGTGTGTGTGTGTGTGTGTGTGTGTGTGTGTGTGTGTGTGTGTGTGTGTGTGTGTGTGTGTGTGTGTGAATGGGTGCATTTTGGAATGTGAAAGATTAATTTAATTGATTTTTCACCTCTTTGCTGGCCTACATGGCCGTCATTAGCTTTGTGTTTGGTGTACATGAACAGGATACTGTATCTGCACAGGTTAAACACATTCTAGGTTTTTAAAAGGCTGAGAATGGAGGACACTCCATCACTCCCCTCTCAGCTGCCTGTTAATCAGAGGAGGAACCCATGTGTGAACCCAGGCCTCACTGCAGCCTGTTCAGATTTTTCATTAGCCTAATAGTTCATTAACTCCTTTACCTCATCAGCCATGATGAAGCATTGGCTCGCTTTTACAGATCCATCAGATTCTGTTTTTAAAAAATGGCAAATTTGATTTTCAGAGCTTGATTATACGAGTTCACTAGAATGCTGCTTTTTTCTTACTTGTCTGATTAACATGCAGCAGAGAGCTGTTACCTAACGCAACGGGTCAAGTTGTTGATGTTCTCTTCTTTACTCATGCATCTTTTATAATATGATTGAGGGATATTTTGCATGTTTTTCTTCAGGTCAGGTGCAGTCTGTTATGGTATTGTGTAACTACATGTGAACTATGTAATAACCTCTGGCTTGTCATTATCAGCTGATAAACCACAACGTTGATCAATTAACAAAACGTTTACATTTGCAGAAAGAAGGAATGAGTGCCGAAGAGATGTGTAGAAACTGATGCTGACAGGGAATGGTTTATTTTGAACATTTCTGCAAACTATACTACCAGGGGCCTGTACTACGAAGCCGGTTCAACCTAACCTGGGGCCTGTACTATGAAGCTGGTTCAACCTAACCTGGGGCCTGTACTACGAAGCTGGTTCAACCTAACCTGGGGCCTGTACTACGAAGCCGGTTCAACCTAACCAGGGGCCTGTACTGCGAAGCCGGTTCAACCTAACCAGGGGCCTGTACTACGAACCTGGTTCAACCTAACCTGGGGCCTGTACTACGAAGCTGGTTCAACCTAACCTGGGGCCTGTACTACGAAGCTGGTTCAACCTAACCAGGGGCCTGTACTACGAAGCTGGTTCAACCTAACCTGGGGCCTGTACTACGAAGCTGGTTCAACCTAACCAGGGGCCTGTACTACGAAGCTGGTTCAACCTAACCTGGGGCCTGTACTACGAAGCCGGTTCAACCTAACCTGGGGCCTGTACTACGAAGCTGGTTCAACCTAACCAGGGGCTGTACTACGAAGCTGGTTCAACCTAACCAGGGGCCTGTACTACGAAGCTGGTTCAACCTAACCTGGCGCCTGTACTACGAAGCCGGTTCAACCTAACCTGGGGCCTGTACTACGAAGCCGGTTCAACCTAATCTGGATATGTTTGAGTTAGCCGGTTGGCCTAATCCAAAACATACGCGCTCTCACTAAGCGGTACTACGACGCTGGTTATCAAGTGGATCGCTCAAGCCAGCCGTGTCCGATCTAGTTAGGTGCGCGTTCACATGAAAGGGGTGGTATCTGGAGAATTCGACCAATCACAGACATGGAGAAGCGTACTGACAGCGCAGCGTCATACTTCCTGAATGAAAAGTCAACTATAATATTAGACATATGAAGAAGTTAAACTTTAAACATCCATGACTTAAACACTTGATCAGGATCAAAGCCTCAGAGCTGCACCTGCAAGGTGAATACAGCTGGAACAGAACAAGTGTTTGAATGCGTACATTAACAGGTTCATGATATCACTGCCCGTCTAACACACCATCTGATTTTAATTAGACTCGAGTGATTCGTCAACTTATGTGTTGCTTAAAATAATACTTCTGCATACAGTATGTGACACTGTGAGTGTTGCACGGCCAGATACGGCTCAGCTGACTCAGATCAGGAGATATGTGATACATTATGATGTGATATGAATGATAATGGGACACAACGACGTCTGCACTCACAGTGAAGCGGACTGTAGACTACGTAATGTTACTTTGATCCGGTTACTTATGCTGTGGCAGATATTTAAGTAAGCTTTCTTAACATAATAGTATAATAGTTATAATTGTCAGATTGCTCTGAAGATGGAGGTGATGTTCTATTCATTTTCACGTTCACACAGTCGGTGATTTTGGCCGGCCATCTGTGGCCGCACACTGAGCTCTGATTGGTCAGCAGGCGTGGTGCTTTCACTGAGTTGATCTCTTATCCTGGATCATATCCTGCTTCGGAGCACAGACTAGGTTCCAGGATAAGTCACCATGGAGATCTTGCCCGCTAAAAAGTGAACCAGCTTCGTAGTACCGGAAATCCCAGAAGTTCGCTTGCTAAACGAAAATCCTGCTTCGTAGTATACCCCCCAGGAAGCTGAAGGCAAGATCCCCTGAGAGGCATTCCTCAACATTGGACACAAATCTACAGACAGCAAGAAGCACATTCCTGAGTTGGGCAAAACTCAGAGAATATACGCGTAATATCTCAGAGATCTTAGTGCATTCACGGTTCTTACTAAACAGAATGTTTATTTATCTAAGCTTTGCTGAAATAATTATAATTTAAACCTTTATTATATATTACCTGTTTGATTATGCATGTTTTTAATTGCTTCCCCCCCCCTCCTTGTTTGCTAATCGAATCCCTGGAAACCTTCACACTCAAAACATATATTTTAGATGTTATATACCAGAAGTAAAGTTGAATTTGCTCAGAGGAGACCTCTCTCTCTCTCTTACATGACACTAAGCTGTTTTTTAACCTGTGTTTCCCAATAGCCTATAGTATGGTTTATTTAGGCTGCTGGAAACGCTGTATTTCAAACCCGTCCCCTTGTGTTATGTAGCTTTGTCTGCATGTGAACGGTCTGCAGAGTCTCACACCCTCACAGTGCACCCTGTAGCGAGTACACCTCTAACACAGAGAAGACCTGTCTGCTGCCCCAGAACGCCTCGTAGGGGATTTTTCTTTTTCCATGTTGGTCTTCGTGGGTACAGTGACGTGACCATGTTCAAATGGACCAATCCGTGGAGCTCCTCACACTCTCAGTGGGTGTGAAATAGAGGCATATGAATCATGGCTAGATGGTGATCTCTTTGGTATTTTGAGCAAAACACTTCATAGACATGTTTTTTATATATTTGTATATATCTGAGACCGATGCTATTGCCTACAAATAGCATGATAGGTGACATTTAAGACAACAAGCAATACGTTATATGTTATGTTACAAGAGGCCAATATGGCTATTCTGAACACGATTACACCTGATAACCATGCTGCCCCTTCCAAGAGTCATCTGAGCTGTCACACTGTTGACAAACTGTCATGACTCTTCATTTTGTTCCAGGAACAGTTTTTTGGCAAGTTATGGACATAAAAGTCATGGGACCTTTTTATGGAGAGCTTCCAAATCTGTGTTTGGATGTGATGGTTACCTCCAAACCGGATTTCTAACCAAAGGAGAAAGCTGCCATGGGCGAAGGCAAGCCTCGGCATAATGCATCTGCACTGTTGATGTAGAACTGTTCAAGACTCATTTGGAGAATATAGGACGACAAGATGGCTCCTATGAATGATGGCTCCCAGTTGTATTAGGCTGGGGAAATTGAAAGCACTTGACAGATGTCCTTGATCTCCTCCGACTTTCATCAGAGATTCTGGACCGTATAATAAGATAGCGGGATTATTTCTGAGTGTGTGTCGGCTTTGGAGCTGAATTAGTTATGTCTTAAGAACAAAGAGTGCCTCCTTGCCATTTAAAAATACACTTGTCCAGAACTTTCTACTGATCGTTGGTTTGGGATTATGCTGATGTCACTATGTGACCTTCACATTCAAAATGCCAGTGACTACATCTCTGATACAGCCTGAGACAAACTAAGCTGACTGGAGTGATTGGAATCAGCACTTTACAAAATCTATTACAGTTATTAGTGAGAGATTGATAGATTAAACAACGTTCTAATTTCAAAGTAATAATTGCAAACTTGTGCTCATCCAAACACAGTTTTCCGAACGCATGAGGTCCATTCATCTGTGTCTACAAGCAGAGATTCACACCGGGTCAATCAAGGCCTCTGCACTTTGGAGAGTGAAAAGACAAAAAGGTTAAACAATGTGAAGCTCTTTTGAGTCCTGCATTTTAATATTAATAAGGCTACTGATTTCCCCTTAACTATAATCATCATTTTAGGAATAATCTAATGACGCTTTCTGGAGAAAACGTATCTTCATTCCTTTAAATAAACAAAAACATTGTATACTTCTTAATATATCATACATTGACAGCATTGATAACATGAATTACTACGTCGCATTGCTGTGATAGTTAACATCCCAATAATCAGCAATAAAGAAACACAAAACATTCATAATTAATATCCTTATAATAACTACATTTTAATGTGTGAAATGCCCATGGATTGACTGATAACAAACATGTTTGCGTTTGGACAATAATAGGGATACATATTGATATACTGGCTCTCTGGCATTTTCTTAAATATTAAAAAAACATGTAAAGGCGGTTTAATAGTGACTAGAGACACATGTGCTTTGAATCTTTTCATAGGATCAGTTACACGGATTATTGAGTCCTCCATTCTGATTGGTCAATTTTTACATTCCAGAGGTCTGTTATTTTTCGCTAACAGGCTGCTGCTAAGGAACACAGACCGTTGTTAGGGAGGAGGCTCTGCTCAATGGACTTTGTGAAGTTATATCAATCCGCAGAAAGAAGTTGGGAAATCTTTGTTTGGTAGATTTCTTTGTTTTAACAATGCTTCTTGGCAATACATCGTTGGAAAGCCTGTTTTCTTACCTTTCCAACGGTACCACATTTGTGAGGAACATGTATTTGTGAGATGAACAGCAGAGCTGAGTATGTGGGTTGTGCCCATGAACAATGTGATGCATGAAGCTTTGTCGCAAACGATGATATTTTTTTATTTGCGGAAGCAATAATATGATAATTAAGTTTTCAATATAGTGAGTCAATTCGTTGGTTTATTTAGTACAGGTAAAAAGCGTCAATCCTGATCACCCTGTAGGCCTAGGTGTTCTTTTTTCAATAAATGTCTGGTTCGCTGCACATGATCCTTTTCTTATATTCTTCTTATATATATATATATATATATATATATATATATATATATATATATATAAAAAATCTATCAGGAAGCTGCAGCTGATTCAGAACGCCGCTGCTCGAGTCCTCACTAACACTAAGAAAGTGGATCACAACATGCTGTTCTGAAGTCTTCACACTGGCTTCCTGTGTGTCAAAGAATAGATTTCAAAATACTGCTGCTGGTTTATAAAGCACTGAATGGTTTAGGCCCAAATTACATTACTGACCTCCTGCTAAATGATGAACCATCCAGATCTCTCAGGTCTTCAGGGACGGGTCAGCTTTCTGTCCCCAGAGTCAGAACTAAACATGGAGAAGCAGCGTTCAGTTATTATGCTCCAAACATCTGGAACAAACTCCCAGAAACCTGCAGGTCCGCTGCAACTCTGACTACTTTTAAATCCAGACTGAAGACTTTTCTTTTTGTCGCTGCTTTTAATTGAACTATTCATATCTTAAACTGCACTGTAACTTTTATCCGTGTACTTTTTCTTTTAATGTTTATTTGATTAGCTTTTCTTTTTTAATGCTTAATGTCTTTCATTTTTTGTAAAGCACTTTGAATTGCCTTGCGTTGAAAAGTACTGTATAAATAAACTTGCCTTGCCTTGCCTTTTCTTATATCTCAGTGTTTACTGTTACCTCTGGCAGCATCAGGAATAATAATAATCATAATAATCCATCACTGGTATCAGAATCCGAATTCTTTAATCTGTCCCAAAACAGCGACATTTACATTATTCCAACAGCAGATTTGTGTAGACTTACATATTAAGGAATACAAAATAACATATAGTTACATATAGTATGGACTGTACCAAACTCAGAACTCTCCAAGCCTCACTTGTGTCCTTTTGTAACATCAGCACTTTACTCCATAAGCACCAATAGTTATCAGGCCAACATTGTCCATTAGAAGCTACTGGGCCAATGCAACTGTCCAGATGGCTTCACATTATAGATAGGAAGTGTGGGCAGCTGAACCTATTTCAATCACAGTGTGTGGGAGGAGCCAAAGTCTCAGAGAGGGCTCACTGAATCAGCAGACTGTGAGGCCTTTAGTAGTATGAGTAATCCTGAAGCCTACACGGTCTGAGGTCTTTGTGAGCGCACCAGTAGCTATCAAAACAATCAACACATACTTCAATGTAAGCTCAACACCTAATTAACACATAGCGTTGTTATAGGGGAAGTTGAGAACTAATGACTCCTAAAGGTTAATACAGATGTCACCTGATTAAAGCAGCACTGTTAGGGTCTACGATTACTCAAACTCAAAGTGATGTCACTCAACTCAACTTTCAGAGATGCTTCTAAGAGTCTAAAAATGTTTCTATGAGCATTTTATCTTTGTGTTGATTATTTTGCCAGTTTGTTAAGTTGCTTGCTTGTTGCTTCAGTACACGCAGGTGGTTTGTTCACTGTGTTTCTTAGAGAGGAACATGAATCTGCAGCTTCCACTACTATCTGATCACTTTCTCTGGGCTGCTACGAACACTACACCGGGCTACAAACATACATTTATCAAATATTTTCGGTCAATTTGTTCCTCAGACTAACTTTGGCCTGTCTCCCAGATAAGCATTTGGCTTTTAACAATTACAAATGCTTCTATACCAATGGTTGACTGCACTACTTGAAGCGACCTGTGAAACAGTTGGAGGGCCCCTTTTACAGATAATATATCACATTTGAATATTGTTTTGTGTCGGTGTGTCTGAATTGCTGTAACTCCCAAATGCCTCACCAAAAAAATGTCAGAGATGTGATACAGTTTATTATATTTCAATATGTGCTTCATTTTGACTATATCAGCATTATATACTGACATGCTTTTCTCTATATTCTAAATATATAATTGTGAGACTCCTGACTAGCACAAAATATGTGCCTCAGTTGGCATGTATCAACAGTACCTTCTATTCATGTATATCATCCATCTCTATTCCAGTCCCTCCTCACGTTAATTATGAATATGACTGTGCCTCCTGCTGTTCCTTTATCAAACTGACACTCTGTCATATGAATAGCATTACTGACAGCTGACATTAACAGCCTTGATCATCTCATATTCCAAACGGTATACATGAAAACTGTTAATCGTCCTCCCAGTTGTAGGTGAAGTTAAACCAACCCGGTATCACTGGGAGACGTGAAGATGTTACGATTTCGTCCCTTCAAACGTGACAGTTACACGGTATTGTTAACATGGCCCAACCAGTGGAGATATACCCGGAAATGCCAAGCAAATGCTCTACCCCGACCGTCGGTTGTTATTGTCAATATTAATATAATAAGGATTTATTTTTTAATAGTCACACTTGATTACGCCGATTTTCTTGTTGCCCCAGCTGGTCGACACCTCTCTTAGCAGAAGCAAAGGCTACATTAATGTATTAAATCGATGTGTGTGGATGTGGAACCGGAAACTGACGTAGGCAAGATCCTCAGCTCGATGATTGGATGGTTTAGCAGCAATGCATGCTGGGATTTGGTGTTTATGTGATGTGAAATCTGAAAACGTTTTTTAAAAATAAAATAATACTTTATTCCGAGTGTGCTTGCTTTTCTCTTTGAAAGTCATCACATAACGGCATTGTAATACACGGTTCGGCTGCATTACATATTACAGATCTGCCGTAATTCTCTATTTATAGAGCCCTGATGAAAAGACTTCTAGACAAACAGGAGAACTGCCGCCAAAACTGAATGTGTCAGTATAATACGGGATCTCCTGCTCGTCTGGCTTTGGACATCAGTCACATTTTGTCCTTTCTGTATTTACCCCAACTTCATGAGAATATAACTGAACATATTCTCTTCTACATTTCACACCCTGTGAACTTGCAGTGAGATATTGGGAGGATACGACTTATCACTACTGATACCTGAGAGCAAGATTACTTGATAGACTGTATTGTCTGCACACCATCATATCAGCAGTCACAACATAACTGCAGTTTCACATTAATCCTCTGGGGTCATCAACCACAAAAGTCATGCATTTGCCGTTACAAAATGCTATGAAAACTGATAGTCATAGTTTTATTAAGATATGTACTTGGCTAAAATGATCTTTAATAGCTCATCAATACCACTCAGACATATTTTGGCAACATTTATGATATTATTGTTATGCCAACAATCGTTTTTTAATTGTAAACACACACACACACACACACACACACACACACACACACACACACACACACCTTTTAGACCCTCCAAAATGCATGTTGGTTATTTCTCTGTATGATATCTCATGTGTGGTTCCCACCAGTGCCGTTTGATAACAAGGTCAGTAAGCCAATGGTATAATGACGTTGGTATCACCTGGTAACTCTCCATCATCAGTGACCAAGTCTTACCAGATGCGATTTGGAATTGAAAAATATGACACAAATATGTCTGGCTTTGAGCATATCCGCCTGGCTTCACTCTGCTACTAATCCTAAAAGCTTAGTGACATACAAGAGAAACCATTCCAGGGTGAACACTGGTCCAGTCAGCTGAAGGACAGCAACGCCAAGGGAGCCACTTTTCTCTTTGACTGGTAATCTAAGTTGTTGTTAGTTGTTTGTAAGCAGTGGGAGAGAGAGAGATATAGTAATCAGATGTTGTGATGTATTTACTTATGTGATTGCTTCTTAATTTCACTTTTGAAACGTTTTGGGTGTTGGACAAAAACAGGATTTCTGATTCTCAGTCACTGGTTCTCGTAAGACTGCTATGCTGATGACACCACGCTATTTGTCTTTGCCCTTGCTCTGTCGATCTTCAACTGGATAAGACTGAGCAGTGCTCCCTCAGGGATAAGATCTGCACGTTGAAGTGCAGTGCATTTATCTAATGCTAGCACTGCTACTACTTTAAAGAGTATGGGTTTTCAGCAGTTGTTTTTTACAAGAGAAAAGTTTACAGATATACAGACAAACATCTATTTTAATCGTTTGGACTTTATGTATAATCTATATTTTTCTGTCGAATAATGGATAATCTTACCTCTTCGTGAAAAGTTTAAAAGGAACACATGTCATTGTTAATTGGTATCAATTTATTAATATCCGAAATGTGACATGGCATATTCTCAAAGGTAACATGGATATATGTTAACCCTACTCTGTCTCTGGTTTCAAACTCAACAGAATGTCAGATGTATCAATGAAAGTTAACTTGAGCAAACATTTGTTAATTCCAATATCTAATTAGTCCGGTGTGTTTACTGAAGAGGGCCACACACACACACACACACACACACACACACACACACAATCTGCTGGCTGGCAGTAAATTCTCTCTCATTCATCACACTGTTTACTAATTAGAAGCTGATCAGGGATTTCTCCAGCTGAGGAGTCAACACATCCAGTGTGAGATTTTCACCGTGATGAATGTCAAAGAAAATATCTTGGTTTATTATTATTAGTTACATTGACCCTCATAGTATGAACATAATTATAAACTATGTGTGAATGAGTAACTAACTAATAACTATGGTAAAGCATGATCCTTTGTAAGAAACAGTATAGCATTTGCATTTAAATACTACTGATGTAGCGCTTCATTTTGGACCCTTGGTCCCTCTCCGAAAGGAGACCCCCAGGATGACTGTAATAGTGAATGCGTGTCAGACTTGATACGCCCCCTTGATAAATGATTATGGAAACCAGCTGCAATGGTTCATGGATCCACCAGGGGGAGCAGTGATTAAAAAGCTGCCACATGTTCACTCATATTAAATAAACAGCTGATTAGAGGTTGCTGCTTCTAACACAGACACAGACCAGCTGGTTGTTTCTATGCATAACATAGCGTAGAAACGTGAGAACAAGTGAGAAGCTGGTGAAAATCAACGTTTTATGTCACTTAAAAAGCTAAAAGTAGAAAACTACAGTAATGTGTAAAATCTAAAATTGTCCTGCATACTTAAGAAATATATTGTAAAGGTAAAAGTATGAGCATCAAAATGTAGTAGTGTAAACATTTTAATGATGGACAGTCCATTTTCAAAATAATGAAGACTATATATTATTGAATTACAATTAAGACAATAAGATAAGATCAGATATTCCTTTTTTTATCCAATATCGGTTTGTTTTTTCCATTACAGCAGCAGCTTAAGAATCAAGGCATTGCACATAATTAGAAATTGAAATAGTAGAAAATAAACAATTATATAGCTGGCATGTGTGTAATATTATAAATAAAACTAAATTGTAAAAGTAATGTGTTACATTTCACCCTGAAAATAAGGGATAGAAAATATGTGATTAAATGCTATTCAGCAAACGGCAGAGCTGCACACATTGAAGTAACAACCACTAATGTTAGTCTACGAAGCCGGATCTTCGCTTAGCAGGATAACTTAAGGGAAAACTCTGGGTTTCCGGTCCTACGACACTGGTTCACTTTGTCACTATGCCCTGCCCTATCTGCAGTGTGCATGTGCGAGATGGTCCGCCATATTGGACAACTCTGTACGGCAACCCAAGTAGGACACTTGACACAGTGGCTTTTGGCAAAGCTCAAAAAGAAAACTTCTGATAGACAGCTATATGCCATACATTTTTGCATACATTCACAGTAAATGTTTACTCAGTATGATACAGAAGTCTAACAGAAGTTAAATCCATTTCTCCATGATACAGAAGTCTAACAGAAGTTAAATCCATTTCTCACTTATTCTGACAATGTACTTAACCCCAAATAAAAGAACCCAATACAAAGAGTTGTTAAATAATAGTGAAGTCATGTTGTAATAACTCATCTCTCTCGAGTTTTATTTTTGAGCCGTATCTGGCCGTGCAACACTCACAGTGTCACATACTGGATGCAGAAGTATTATTTTAAGCAACACATTAAGTTGAGGAAACACTTGAGTCAAATGTAATGAAAGTCAGATCGTGTTTTAGACGGGGCAGTGATATCATAAACCTGTTAATGTACGCATTCAAACACTTGTTCTGTTCCAGCTGTGTTCACCTTGCAGGTGCAGCTCTGAGGCTTTGATCCTGATCAAGGGTTTAAGTCATGGATGTTTAAAGTTTAACTTCTT
Source organism: Champsocephalus esox (assembly GCA_036324585.1). Classification (NCBI taxonomy): domain Eukaryota; kingdom Metazoa; phylum Chordata; class Actinopteri; order Perciformes; family Channichthyidae; genus Champsocephalus; species Champsocephalus esox. Next base: position 36,459,772 of record CM070486.1, on the reverse strand, counting down.
CATATGTCTAATATTATAGTTGACTTTTCATTCAGGAAGTATGACGCTGCGCTGTCAGTACGCTTCTCCATGTTTGTGATGGTTCAAATGTTGCTAGCCCCACCCCTTTCATATGAACGCGCTCTCAGCCGGACAGAGAAACCCTGGCTTGAGTTACCGAGTTGATAACCAGCGTCGTACAGGGCCGGCCCTTGGCATAGGCAGTATAGGTAAATGCTAAGGGCGCATCAAGCCAGGGGGGGCCGGAAATTAGGGAAATAATTTGGAAAGAGTTACATCACCTGTTAGTAATAGTGATAGTCATTAAAATGCTATTCCTTTTACATCCCCTCAATAATTTATAGTTGTAGGCCTTTCAATTGTATTGCCTTACAGTTTATGCTGTCTAAAGTTTGTTCAAAACGTTTACATCAGTGTTAAAATGCATGTCACTACTGTAAATACTGCATACCTTAGCCTTTAATATGCTATATTACACTGTATGTAACTGCTTCTTTGCCATTTGGTAAGTCACAGAATCTACAGGTGCATCTAAAAGAATAACTATATCATAGAACTGTTTTTCTTTAATTTAATAAAACAAATTAATCATATATTCTAGTTTCATTTTGCATACAGTGAAATATTTCAAACTTTTGTTGTTTGTGATTCTTACAGCTTACAGATCATGAAAATCAATAATCCTGTATCTCAAAATAGTATAATATTAGATAAGGATTTATAATACAGATATTTCGATCTTCTGAAAAGTTTGTTCAAATATGTACTCAATACTTGGTCAGGGCTCCTTTTGCAGAGATAAATGCATCAATTTGACATGATATGGAGGCAATGTATTCCATGATATTCTAATTATTTTGTGAGCTGCACCTGTTTTCTGATTTCTATAATATGTCTTAGGTCTAGCAAATAGAATGTATCTCTTGATGGTCACATATACTTCTCTTCTCTCTCCAGATGCACTTTTGAAATATTTTGGGCCTTATACCACCTCAGCAGAGCCCAGCCCTGCAGCATCAAGAGCTCCTGTCCCCTCCACCTCTGCAGAGCCCAGCCCTGCAGCATCAAGAGCTCCTGTCCCCTCCACCTCAGCAGAGCCCAGCCCTGCAGCATCAAGAGCTCCTGTCCCCTCCACCTCAGCAGAGCCCTGCAGCATCAAGAGCTCCTGTCCCCTCCACCTCAGCAGAGCCCTGCAGCAGCATCAAGAGCTCCTGTCCCCTCCACCTCAGCAGAGCCCTGCAGCAGCATCAAGAGCTCCTGTCCCCTCCACCTCAGCAGAGCCCTGCAGCAGCATCAAGAGCTCCTGTCCCCTCCACCTCAGCAGAGCCCTGCACTGCAGCATCAAGAGCTCCTGTCCCCTCCACCTCAGCAGAGCCCAGCACTGCAGCATCAAGAGCTCCTGTCCCCTCCACCTCAGCAGAGCCCTGCAGCATCAAGAGCTCCTGTCCCCTCCACCTCAGCAGAGCCCTGCAGCATCAAGCGCTCCTGTCCCCTCCACCTCAGCAGAGCCAATTATACAGCATCAGGGATAAAGGCTTCACCAATAGACCCTGCCGACTGGCCATCTGTTCTTTCTGATAATGACAGGACAGAGTTTGTTCAGAGAGGACCATATCAAATGAAACCTAGTTTTACCTTTCCCAAACAAAAAGATGGGAGAAGGTGTCAGCAGGACTATTTTAACTGAGTCTTAATCAACGGAGACACCAATCAAAAGTAGCTGGTTGATGTATTCCAAAAAGAATGATAGCTTGCACTGCTTCTGCTGCTAAATGTTTTCACAGAGAAATTACAAACTAAATAGGGAAGGACTAAAGGACTGGATAAATGCAAGTCACTTGCTCAAGGTACATGAAGAAAGCAAGGAGCACAACACAAACATGGCAACATGGAAGGAGTTAGACGTCCGTCTTGCCAGGGGGCTCACAATAGATATGCAATAGATGGCCCTTGCTCAGGCTGAGACAAATAGGGGGCGCGATGTTCTCACCCGACTCGTGGCAATAATTCAGTCCTTAGCAGAGAGAAACCTGGCTCTGAGGGGGTCCACAGACACATTAAACCAACCAGACAATGGCAACTCTTTAAAAGAAGTGGAGCTTATGGCCACATTCGATCCAGTCATGAAGCAGCATGTTGGTAGGGTGGAAAGTGGAGCTGGCAGTCACACACATTATATGGGCAAAAATAATTCAAAATGAACTGATTGACTCAATCAGCTCTAAAATACTGGACACAATTGTGGAAGAGATAAACACTTCTAAGTATTTCTCCATCCTTTTGGATTGCACTCCTGATCTGAGTCATAAAGAACAACTCTATTGTGAGGATAGTATCACTAGAAGACAAACCACAGGTTAAAGAACATTTCCTGGGCTTTCTTGTGGCAGGGCAGTCAACAGGGGAAAGTTTGACATAAGCCGCGTTCACACTGCGGTACTTTTCCCACAAAGGTTCATGCGAACTTACTTCATACGAACTCTTTAGTTCTCATGAACTAAGTACAGATCGCGTTCACACCAGAAAAAGTCCCTGGGGGTGGATTAGGCAAATGAAGCCGCTGACGTCACTTCTTCTTCTTCTGCTTTGGGCTTACTGGCAGGCCGCAAACCACTTCACGGCGTATACTGCTGCCCAAAGTCCCCGGCCGGAAGTCCCCGGAGTTGGGGAAGGCTTCAGTAGAAGCTGCTGGGAATCCCAGCAGCTTCTACTGAAGCCTTCCGAGTAAATCGCCAGAACGCCGACACCTCCTCATCTCCACCGCTCCCATGTTTTATTTTGTGTTGCCATAAGTTAGTCTCTGCGTTTCTGCGCTGGGCTAATGCTAATGCTAATAATGCTAATGCGAGGATAATAAAATGGCGGCTTCACAAAACTTTTTGGGAGTTTTACGGGGCGTGGTTTGCAATTCGCCCAGCCAATCAGGAATATAGCTCTTTTCTCAAAAAAGAGCCGCTCGAGGGGGTAAAAAGGTTCGCATGAACTACTTTTAGTACCGGCTCTTTTTGGTGTGAACGCGATCATGAACTAAGTTCGCATGAACCTTTGTGGGGAAAGTACCGCAGTGTGAACGCGGCTATTGCTCTTTCTCAAAAGGCTGGAGGAACTTAACATCCCTTTTGAGGACTGCAGAGGACAGTCGTATGACAACGGTGCCAACATGAAGGGTAAGAATAAAGGTTTCTTCAGCAGAACCCAAGAGCTTTTTTTGTCCCTTGTGGTGCTCAGATGCGATAGGCTACTTTGGGTATTTAACAAAGTTGTACAAACTCTTCTCTGCCTCCACGCATAGATGGGACATCCTGCTGAAACATGTCAAAACAACCCTGAAATCGTGGTCAGAGACCAGACGGGAAAGCAGGATAAAAAGCATTGAGGCAGTAAAGTACCAGGCTGGGCAAATCAGAGAGGCTCTTCTGGAGGTGAGGGAAACAACTGCAGACCCTGTGGTGAGAGTTGAAGCCCAGTCTTTGGCTGAGGAGATTGGATCTTACCGTTTTGCCATTTGCACAACCATATGGTATGACATCCTCTACAAGATGCAGCATGTGAGCAAACTGATGCAGTCACCCTCCATGCAGTTGGATGTGGCTGTCGACCTGCTGAAGAAAGCAGGAGATTCCCTCACCAGCTACAGAAGGACTGGATTTTCTGATGCACAGACAACTGCAAAGGAGATGTGTGAGGAGATGAACGTGGAGGCTGTTCTCAAACAAAAGCAGTTGAGATCCACAAAACGGCAGTTTGGTTATGAGTTGGGGGAGGGGAAGGGGGAAAGTCTCAAGGTTTAGCTTCTTAGCCAACTCAAAGTCTATAAAACTTGCATCTGAGCCAGAGTCCACTAAAACAGGATGCCTGAGAACCACAGAAGACGAAGAAAGAGTGACATTTGGGAGACAACGTGAGGGACTAACATTAAGTGTAGTGCGGCTCACCAGTGCCCTCTTCTTTACTGGCGAGCCAGATCTTTTAGTAGGCGACAGTTGGCGACTGAGTGTCCCCGTTCACCACAGTAGAAGCACCTCCCCTCCCACAGGCGGCGCTGTCGCTCTTCAGAGGTCAGCTTGGTCCTGTCGAGCTGCATGGGCTCCTCCGGACAGCAGGGGGCGACAGAGGCGAGGCGCTGTAGACGGAAGCTAGGGCTGCAGTCGAATAGTCCATTTAGCTTAAGAACCTTCCTAACCGATTGAAATGACCCGGAAGTCCCTCAGTGGCAGCCATGATAAGTGCCGTTTGAATTCTCTAGATGAAAGGAAAGGAGGTTTCAAACTTCCTTTAGCTTAGGAACCACTGGACCTCCCTCACGAAAAGGAGAGGATAAAATGCTTCCCCACAATGCCTTGCAGCCACAGCATTTGCCGTCACACAACAGTCGGCCGTTTCAAGAAAACAACCGATTACGACCGAGAAATTATATCATGAACGTTACGGTGCTTATTAAGCATTTTAAAACGTATGTGGTAAATTGCCAAAATGCTTTGTTCTGAACGTTCATCAGTATTATAATCAAAAAGAGAAATATGAACGTTAGTTTTTACTGAAATGATCAAATAAAGTCAACATCTCAGTCTTTACTGAGCTGTGTGGGGTTTGTTCAACTTTTAAAGATGTTTGAATGGTGATATACACACTGATAGATGTTACGGACTAACGTTTATAATAAATACATCTGTATTGATTTTAAGATCTTTAGTTCATACAATCATACGTATTGGGATCATTTGTATTAATGTGGACCGGAGGGCAGAGGGTGACGAGCATAAGTTTCACTTTCCTTTTTATTTAAATTCCAACTTTGGTCATGAAGAATATGTTTCTCTGCTGTCCACGTTCATAAAGCAAAGCAGCAGCATCAGAGCACGGTGCAGAGTCTCTAGATGAGTTTCTCCTCCTAAATCCTTTTGGATTCTCCTATCCACTATCCCTTAACCCTGTGACGTTTCACTCAGAGGTCAAGGAATAGACGAATAGCTTACCCTGGCGCAACCCAACAAGTGCTCTGGCTGCCTCCCGCCCAGGTGTGGTGTGCTGGAAAATATTGGTGAAGGTCTCAGAGAAGAGATTGAGGGACTCACAAACAGGAGACCTTCGCACCCACTCACTCCCGTGCTCTGCTCAAGGGACTATGTGCAGTCACATCAACCCACAGAAAGTACTCCGTTAAATGTAACGTCTGCTGTAGCCAAAACAGCCAGACATGCTTAACTGTCTCCAGTAAAGAAAATACAAAACTGAACAATAAATAGCACAAGAAAGGAATAGACAGAAAAATCAGCAGAACAAGACAGGACAGGAAGTAAACACTAAATCATTTTAATCAATATTGTGAGTCAAGTCCTTGTTTTATTTAGCATGTAGCAATGTAATACGCAGGATAATTTGCAGGAAAATGGTCATTAATAAAAAGATTACTTCAGGTTGATTCAAGATCTTTGTGTTGGGATCCTGCTCACCCTGTTGGTGTTCTTTTTTCATTAAAATGCACATTATCCATTACATCATTTTTCTTTAAACTACCACACAATGGTTCCACATGTCCCCGCAAACTGCACAAGCATCTCAGATTAGGAAACCATAAACAACACACTTCTTATTCTCCAAATTATCATTTGACATCTGACATCAAATATGTGTGTCACGATGTCTAGTCAAATAGGGTTTTTCTTTATAATAATGTAGTGAAATAAACATTGTTGGTTTATGAATTGTCCAAAATAAAATTCCCAAACAATATTTAGGAGAAAACCGACTGGTAAAGTAAAGTTAATATTTATATAGAGTTATGTACACAGTGAAGGGCGATTGGAAGAGACAGTTATTTAGAGGCCCTTTGAAGCAGAGGGAGTGGCATCAAACACAATATCTGAAAGGCGATAATTATTTAAAAGCGCTTTTCAAGAGAGTGAGTTTTCCTCCATAACCATCGACTGCTCTGTTTTGGTTGCTCTAAATAAAGAAAGGTTCATTATCTTGCCTCTGAAGTCCACTGGGACATATTGATGGAAGCCCTGTTGTGCTTGCAAGTGAGCAATGCTGTCTCCTCACTGGGCATAAATACAGTATTGATTAGCCATTCTACACAGCTTTCACTGTCATTTTTCTATCCTGCTCGCCAAGAAGAATTAGTGGACAGTAATCACTCTGCATCCTGCAGGCAGAAGCATCCACCATTAGAGATGAGCCGGTATGACACCCAATAAATCATACTCACACCAGATCCACCTGTCACCATGAAGGATTCAGCAAGTAGAGCGCGGAAATATGGCCTTTGTTATTAGTTGCACGAAAAAATCAGGTCAGACAGTCTCTGTTTACCCCCTTTGTTATTTCTTAGGATACAGAATGAGGGTTTGCCACCAGTGCTCAGCCAGATCCCTCCAATATTTACACTGTGTGCTTTATATTTCATAAAAGGTTACTAGATAAATAAAACAATACAGTGATTGGCCATGCCTTTATATTCGAACTACAATAGATTATGCATATCTCACTACCAGCCAGCCATGCTTTCATATTGGAAGATTATATATAGTAGCTTTAACATACACATACATTCATTTTAAGAAACAATGTTAAAGGGCCCATGTCATGGACATTTCTACTGATCATAATTCCATTGTTGAGGTATACTAAAATAGATTTATACTGTGCAATTTTCCAAACTCACATTGGTTTCTCACAGCATCTCTGTAAAGTATGTGTATTCACCGGTATTCACTCTCTGTCCTAAACAGCTTGGAGCTCCTGCCCCCCCCTCCCTGTGAGTCCAGTGTGCTTCGATTGGTCAGCTCGGCCACTCTGTTCTGATTAGTCAACCACCAGAGAGGCTCCGCCCATGTCTAACACAGTGCTTTTTTCGGCTCTGAGCGGAACAGCAGTTTTACAATGGCGTCGGTACAGCCGTATATTTTGAACAGTAGTCCGTCCGATCCTGAAAGTGAGACAGACCAACGTGATAGACCTGATCCACCTTCCCAAACTAGACTAGAGCAGACGGTTTCACAAGGCAAGGCAAGGCAAGTTTATTTATATAGCACCTTTCAACACAAGGCAATTCAAAGTGCTTTACAAAAAATGAAAGACATTAAGAAAATGGCATTTAAAATCTTTCATTAAAAGAAAATATAATAAAATAAACATTAAAATACATTGATAAAAGTTACAGTGCCGTTTAAGATGTGAATAGTTCAATTAAAAGCAGCAGCAAAAAGAAAAGCCTTAAGTATGGATTTAAAAGTAGTCAGAGTTGCAGCGGACCCGCAGGTTTCTGGGAGTTTGTTCCAGATATTTGGAGCATAATAACAAAATGCTGCTTTACCATGTTTAGTTCTGACTCTGGGGACAGACAGCTGACCAGTCCCTGAATACCTGAGAGATCTGGATGGTTAATAATCTAGCAGTAGGTCAGAAATGTATTTTGGGCCTAAACCATTCAGTGCTTTATAAACCAGCAGCAGTATTTTGAAATCTATTATTTGACACACAGGAAGCCAGTGTAAAGACTTCAGAACAGGAGTGATGTGATCCACTTTCTTAGTGTTAGTGAGGACTCGAGCAGCAGCGTTCTGAATTAGCTGCAGCTTTCTAATAGATGTTTTAGTGAGACCTGTGAAGACACCATTGCTGTAGTCGAGTCTACTGAAGATAAAAGCATGGACAAGTTTTTCCAAATCCTGCTGTGACATTAGTCTTTTAATCCTAGATATGTTCTTTAGGTGATAGTAGGCTGATTTAGTAACTGTTTTAATGAGACTGTTGAAACTCAGATCAGAGTCTATGACACCACCTAGATGTCTGGCTTTATCTGTTGTTTTGTAACAATCCCGTAAAAATGTCACCAGGAGACTCCTGGTGAAATTGTTATGTAAATGTTTGTGTCATCCGCATAGCTATGGTAACTTATGTTGTTGTTTTTCATTATCTGAGCCAGTGGTAGCATGTAGATGTTAAAGAGAAGAGGCCCCAAGATGGAGCCTTGAGGTACCCCACATGTCCTATTTGTCAACTCAAATGTGTATTTACCTATAGAAACAAAGTTGTTTCTGTCCTTTAAGTAGGATTCAAACCAATTTAGAACTGTTTCCGAAAGTCCCACCCAGTTTTCTAGTCGGTCTAGTAATATGTTGTGGTCAACAGTGTCAAACGCAGCATTGAGATCTAATAATACTAACACTGAAGTTCTGCCACTGTCTGTGTTTAAGCGGTATGTCATTTAAGACCTTTACAAGAGCAGTCTCAGTGCTGTGGTTTGGACTAAAGCCTGACTGGAACACATCAAAACAGTTATTTAAATGCAAGAAGTTACTCAACTGTACTCAACTTACTTTTTCAATGATTTTACCTAGAAATGGCAGGTTTGATATGGGCCTGTAATTGTTCATTACTGAAGCATCTAGATTATTCCTTTTTTAGAGCGGTTTAATGACTGCAGTTTTCAGAGCCTGTGGAAAAATATCTGAGGGAAGAGATTTGTGTACTATATGCAGTGGCGCCAGCAGGGGGCTCCAGGGGGCCATGGCCACCCTGATATATTTGTTGGCCCCCCCACTGGCCCCCCCCACCACACACACCGCCTCGCCAGTCATGTATGCGTAGTAGTTTATCTGATATTTAACAACAAATACACAGCCAGCGAATCTCTTGATTTGAGCTTCCAACGCTCATACTGCAGCCACTCTCTCTCCCACTGCTACCATGGTAACACTCTGATACTTGCGCGCACCACTCTGATACTCGGCACACCACTGATACTTGCGCGCAGTGGCGACTGGTCATTAGGGGCACAGCCCCACCTAGTGTCAGCAGAAAGTATTACAAATAATGATTACAAAAAAATGCTAAAAATAAATTAAAAAATATATTAAATATATTTTAAGATCATGTTTAATCATCTGATTCGTCTGTACATTGCTGTTTTAGTCTGTGTTCTTCTAATTAGTGTCTACAGTGTGTGCCTATTGAGCTGTTTAGAGCCATGTGGGACAAAACCCAATCCTGCCCCTCCCTCTCATGTCTAAGTGAACGGTGACTATAAAAACTACACTGCGCATGCTCAGAGTATTGTCCTATTTAATGTGCGTGGCAAACAAATAATGACCATAGGGGCATAGTGCTGCCATCCCCACCATACGTCATCTCACATCATTCAGCGCTGATTGGCTGTAAGTACGTGTGCCGCGAAAAGTGTGGTGTGTGAAGAGGAGACGAGAGAGCTGCAGTGAGGCGTCCTAAAACCCGAAAGTAAGCTGCGCATGGCTTCCATCCACGAAAAAGCAATGAGATTTCTCCATAGGATTTTAGAAAATAGTTCCAAATAAGATCTGTGGGAAACGTAGCTGTTAGATAAATGCACGTTTTGTTCAGCCGGATAATATCCACATGTCTACCCTAATTTTATAATTTTATAATCATAAATCCATCATTTAGATTTGTGATAGACTTTTGAAACTACAAGAAGATAAGGAGGACTTTTACAAAAAAGTAATAGATTTTTGTCCAGAAGGATAGGCAAATGGACTTCATCTTCAAGTCAAGGTAAGACCACCATGTTATTGAAAATGGGATCTTACTAAGAGAGAACAATTCAATATTTAAATGATAAAATGACATGTGTTGGGTATCCTTTTGTTGAACTGTCTGTTTACAATTAATTGAAGCATCAGACTAAAGAGGCTTTTGAAAATAATATTATATTTTGATTTAGGTCAAAATATAATATTTGTAAACCTGAAGAGTCAGTGCCAGTGCCTCACCAGCCATGAACCTCTCTGCAGAAGCTTATTGACATCTTAGTTTTTGGTGCCACACTTTTGTACATTATAAATGCCATGCTTGCGCGCACCCACTCTGATACTCGCGCGCACGCTCAGAGATTCGCACAGACAGCAGCAGGTTGCCGCAATAACGTTTCTTTCTACGACTGGACTGAGAGTTGACAAAAATCCACCTGACTTCTAGATGGTAAGTCGTATAGTTCATTGCCTGTTAAGCCCCTAAACACTTTTGGCTTTAGTGTGTTAGCAAATGTAGGTAGCAAAAAATGGAGATATGCCTTACCTTTAGATGTTTTTCTGATCAAAATGTGTGTTCAATTGCTAGGGGGACCAGATGTCCCGCTTTGCGCGGGACGCACAAGCATTTTTCACGTCTTTTGGTGCCGTCCCGCATATTGAGTACGATGTCCCGATATTTCATTTTGATTGACTAAAACGCTTTTCTTTAAAATCTGATTCATCAATGGTTGTTGAGAAAGCAGGGATGGCCTTCAATCAGGGGGCTGTGTTTGCTGTCAATCAAACTGTAACACACGGGGGTGTGGTCAAGTTGTTAACCATGAGAGTAACTCCACTCTACACACAACAACACGAACGCAGGCGACGCCGCAGGTTATGGAAATGGAGGAAACTGAATCTACAGCTAAGATAGAAAAGGAAGATGCCATACAAACAAAGACTGGGAACACTGCCCGTGGGTGCAGACCAGTGCAGGGCGAATCTCAGGAGGAGTTTGCCAATCTTTGACTTGTGTCATTTTTAATTTTAACATGGCGGTGATTACGACGTCAAAGACACGGAAGAAAGCGATTCTCACAAGAAAGTGTCGCTCAAAAAGAGGACATCCCACTCTATGGAGACTTCCTACTCAACCAAAACAGGCATGGTCACTCAGACAAGGTGACGCAGCACAATAACAGTGTTACCTACAGTTGCAACACTCCATTCATACGGTTTAATGACTGGTAACAAGCTAGCGCCGACCATTTTTCCAGACTCTGAGATAGTAAAGAAAATGTCATGTGGTCGTACAAAAGCAGCGTCCATAATAACAGATGTGCTTGCCCCTGCCTCTGTGGAGAGTTGTCTGACAGAGTCAAAGACACCAGTGGTTCTAGGTGACAGAATAGCCCACACACTGTGCGGGGGCCCACCTTCTGTTGCTGTGATGGACAAAACTGAAAGCTATTTTATGTTATGTATTATTATGTTTCTGTTCCCTCCTGGCCAGTATTGGTTTTATTTTATCTATTAATTTATGTTGTGCAATGTGCCTACTTGTACAGGTAATACACTAGTTGAATTAAGAAGATGCATTTCTAAACACTTGAAGTGAATAATGCCTGCTGCCTTGGTTAGCCTTAGTTTACTTTTCTTTTTTAAAAAACTGCACTTTGACTTCATTTTCTGCTCTGTTGTTATATATTTGTTACGTTTTTTTCCGGGGGTTGGGGGGTGCTGTTGAGAGGGTGTCCCACATTGTCCCACATTGTCCCACACAACCATACTCCTTGTCCCACATTTGGTTTGTTGGGATCTGGTCACCCTATCAATGGCATTAAAACGAGAAAAACGCTGGAAGACCTGGAAAACAGGCTCGGGGCTCAGTAAAGGCTGGCTTGACTTCAGGTATAATTCGTCTGTAAACACACTTTGGCGGCTATCCTAGTTAGTTAGTTTAGCTTGCTAAGCTAACGTTAGCTGATGTCGGTATGCTGGGCTGGTGTAATGCGTAGGCTACTATTAATCACTGCTGTGTGCAATATCAATTTGCAGAAAATGAAGAGAAATTCAACAGACATCTCTTCTTATTTTAAGAAGAAGATGAGTGAAGGAGAGACAGAGCTGGCAGGGGAGCAGCAGCATAGGGCTAGTGAGGAGATGGCCATACATGCTAGAAAGTACATGTGGAACTCTGTTTTGAAAAAGTGAAACTAAAACCTAAGTGCAATTTTATTAATATGATTGTGACCTTTTTAATCATGTAAGTCTTCTACACGCTTTAGGTCTGCAGCTCCGTCAAAATGAAACGAGGATCTATGCAGTTTTTCGGACTTTATGCGGACTTCTGTGTTCTGAGGTTATGAGCCGACCATTAGTCACGTTTGTTTTCATAATGTTCTGCATGCTAATTTAAAAAAAGGGTAACCAGTTTGTTTATAAAGTATAAATATACATTTTCAAAACAAATGGAATACAAGCTATATGTATTACTCTCACCACAGTGGCCTCATCTAAAAAAATAGAAATATGTCTCGTCACCTATTTTCTGTCTAATACTAAAAGGTGGTGTTTTGTATCATTTATAATGTTTAGAATTTGCTATAAAGGTCAATAATAGATGGTGTTTTTGTGTTCAATCACAGTATGTATTTACCATTTTATACCCCTTGCGTTTTTGGGTCCTGTTGAAATAAAACAGTCATGTTTAAAACTTGATTTAATAAAGTCATGTCAATCATCTTTGATCCCAGTGTGACACAAACAGCTTTGTTGTGTTTAAAACTATTTATAACCTAGAGACATAATATAACTGAAGAACATGTTGTGTTGCTTTGTGTATTGTATGTGTTGAGAATGCTGAACATGTTGTGCCTTACAATAAAGGAACTTATTTAAATTAAGCTGTATTTGTCTTTTTAAAAGGAAAGAACAACTAGCATATATAAAAAACAAACACATGTATACATAACACAAAACAAGGTTCTTTTAAATGTTGTTTGAAGTCAAATGTTAACTATCCGTATTATATTCACTTCAGATGAATAGTATCATAAAATGTAAAATAAGAAACCAAAGTATATCAGTAGGTGATTCTCTTTGCCATTGTTTTTATCTAGTCTATACTTTTACAACAATTAAATGCTTGGTTTTAGTGGGCCACACCAAGATTTTCAGTGGCCCCATTTGGCCACCCCTATGAAACATTTCTGGAGGCGCCACTGACTATATGAAGTAGATCTGAGGCCATGCAACGAAAAACATCATTGAAAAATCCTGTTGGAATAATATCAAGGCAGCAGGAGGAGGATTTCAGAAGTTGAATAATGTCCTCTAGGTTTTTATCATTAATCTGATGGAATTGTGTCATGATGTCTGAATTGATTGTAGGTGGACACAGAGACAATACATTTGCTGTTCCTGATGCAGAGGCACTGACTGCTTGTCCGATCTTCTGAATTTTTTCAGTGAAGAAGGAGGCAAAATCATTGCACGCCCTGGTGGATAGAAATGCAGAGGCTACTGACACTGGGGGGTTAGTTAGTCTGTCGACAGTAGCAAACAAGGCACGTGCGTTGTTTTTTTTTGGTAATGATGTCAGAGAAGAACGATTGTCGTGCGTTTTTCAATTCCAAATTATAAAGGCCAAGTCTCTCTTTATAAATGTCAAAGTGGACCTGGAGATTTGTTTTTCGCCACCTGCGTTCAGCTTTTCGACATTCTCTTTTTTCTGTTTTCACGGTCATGGCCTTTCTCCATAGAGATATTTTCTTCCCAGTCACTTCCTTTACCTTAGTTGGAGCAATGGCATCTATAACATTTTAATTAAAATGATCTACTAGCTCATTTACTGAGATGTTAGCAGGGGCAAGTGAGTAAACATTTCCCTGGTGTTTTCAGTTAAACATCGCTTTGTGGTTATCTCTTTTTGAACACTTGTGTGAACAGAAATAGAGCTCTCAAAGAAAACACAGGAATGGTCAGAGAGCGCAACATCAGTCACCACAACCTTAGAGATATTCAGACCCTTTGAGATCATTAAGTCCAGAGTGTGCCCCTTATTATGTGTGGGCTCTGTCACATGCACAGTGAAAAGTTTTTATTTAGTATCGCTCTTACATTTCAGATGTTAGAACTGCATAATTTATCTACATCTACATGATGCCTACCGAAGTGGAAAACGTCTGTTGCAAAGAAACTAGAAAGGTAGCCTAGCTGACAGTTACAACATTATGTAGCCAGCTAGCTGAAAACACCAACAGTAGCACACAACATTATATGCCAAGATATACACCATACGTATTTGTCAAGTCAATAGACAATTATATGCCCTTTTATTTCTTCCTTAGTAATTGAATGTTTATTTTGTAAACCTTACCATAGTTGGTTTAATTTCTAAACATGTTATGTTACAAATGTCTTACCTTCCTATAGGTTGTAAAACGAATGAACCAAGTCCCAGCACTTATTATGTGTATGGTACACCACCCAGGACTAGAGCCAAACTGTCTCAACCCATACACCCTGCAGAACCTCCATAACATGTACAGATTCGATTATGGACCTTTGAGGCGTAGAACGGAAGAAGAATACGTTATTTTTATCTGTAATAAACTACTACTTTGTTTGATGAAAAATAAAATCACAGTTTGCTATGAGATTAAGATTGAGATGGACTTTTATTAATCCCTCGTGGGGAAATTGTTTCTCTGCATTTGACCCATCCTAGTGTTAGGAGCAGTGTGCTGCCATTTTGAACGGTGCCCGGGGAGCAGTGTGGGGAACGGTGCCTTGCTCAGGGACACCTCGGTAGCACTTGGTCTTGCAACTGGTGACCTTCCAGTTGCCAAGCCAAGCCCTATCGACTTCACCACCACTGCCCCACAATATATGTATAATAATATATAATATATATGAATGATGCAACCTGATCTCACCAGAATGCGTGACTCCACCACGACTCCTTAACACCACATTGCGTGGTGGAGTCACGAACTTTGTTACATTTACGTGTCTGCACCACGCAAACAACCCAATGTAAAGTGAATGAGGCTCCTTTGTCGTGGTGCACACACGCATTTCTACAACGGCCCGCAGTGAGCTTTTATTCTATACAACGTTTTTAAAATCTACTATAAGCTTGTAGTAACTCACGGGAGGCTTCTTTTATTTTATTTGTATTCATAATAATTTGTATTTTTCGTCAGAATGTATTATGGTGCATTAGTTACAATTTTTTGTTTTCAAAAAACAGTGTATTGTAATATAACTGTGATTTGTATTACATTAGTTTGTTTTTAAGGAAGGCCAGAGCTTCAGCTGTGTCCAATAGATTGTTCCCTTTAGTTAACGTTTTTTAAAAGAACATTATAATCCGATTTGATCTTGTCCCCTTTATTGTATTACGGAGAGCAATGTGAGCGTCCATTCCCATTGGATAACGCAGGATTTTACACCCGGAAGTAAGTATTCTCTTTACTGTCGATTGATTTTAGTGATATCTGCATTACTCATCAACACCAGATTATCCTTGTTGATTACACAACATTGATTGGTTTAAATTGTGTGCAATGCTTTTATTATTTTCCCCTTCGATTCGGAGAAACAAATATTTGTTCAGTTTAGGATGGCCGAAGACACTGCACTACCCAGAATCCTCAGCTATTGTTCCGCTTTGCCTCAAGCTCTGTGATTGGTTGACCTCCAACTGCATTCCATATGAAAAAAACGTTTCGTAAAAGATAAAAGCATACTTTATTCAGCAGTGCTTGCTTTACTCTTTGAAAGTCATCACATGAATGCATTGTAATAAATGGTTTGGCTGCATTAAATATTACACATCTGTCTTAGTTCTTTATTTATCTACAGAGATCGGAAAAGAAAAGACCGGAAACAATTCTTTTACCGTTCTGTTTGAATTTCACAATAAAGTTAGTAGTAATATTTTGTTTTGATATTATTGTTTTTTATTAACTAGACGACTGGGTCATGTTAAGACCATCTTTTCTGTGTTGCTGTGGGTTTTTTCCATCGCTTTTGTGTTCCAAATATAAAAACAATAACAGAATATATCCGCTGTAAACTAAACCAGAAACAGCAGTATATTTTATTTTGTTAACACTGTAAACTTGGCAGCTTTTTAACCCGCGCCTCCTACTGGTTAAAGCACGTTATTACACATTTAGAGTAATTGCAATGCAGGAAGATTGTGTTGCTCTTTAACCTGTTAAGCCCCAAGGACCCCCTCAGCTGGTCCTTTTTTTTCAAGACACTGTGTCTCAGGGGATCTTAATATATATACCTATTAATGTGTTATACCAGATTAACGGGAATAATCTCAGCTAACTGACGATACAAACCATTTTTACCAAAACAAAACACAAGTCTCATAAGAAGCATCTCAATGACCCCTGAGCGAAAAATGCTCTTTGGCACAGAACTCAAGATGAAAGACACCCTTATTACTTATCGTAGCTGCACTTACAAGAAATCTGATTAAAGCTGAGGTTCCACAGATTATTTAGGTATATAGTATCATCACTGAGTGATCCGAATTCACGACAGGGGAAGCAAACACAGACATGACAACACGTACCTTTACGGAGCTTCTAGGGGAGATCGTCTCACCGTAGCTGTCAATCTGATCAAATGACTTGTTCAATGGCATTAAAACGAGAAAAAAATGCGGCTGAATCGATTAATCCATAGGTTGATAATGTTTCTGTGGAACTGAAATAATTATTTATAATCCATAATTTCATTTTTATGTAAAAATCGGAGAGTAAAAGTTAGCTGCTAATGGTTATCGCAGAGTTATCACAGCTTCCGATTTTGGCTATGTGTCAGTCTCACACACACACTACCAAATAAGGAGTATGTGGGAGTTCCCCTCGATTCTGACAGTTGGAAAGAGATGTCAATCAGCAAAATCGACCAAGGGGGGCCAGAGATATGGAAAATCCACCCGAATGACCCCAGAAGTGTTTTTTTGTTGCTAAATCTCTCTAAAAAGGTAACATTTCACTTGTTTTGCATACATCTTGATACAGGGTACTTATTATATGTTGTAGTTTGGATTCCTAAAGCTTTTAGTCTACCATCCCATCATTCAAGGGTGGGTTTCACTATAAGTATTTTTGTTTTTTGGACGGACACAATAATTTACATTTTTTTACTGTGTTCAATCTGAATTTACTTTAAAATAAAAACATTTATATTGATTCTGGCACTTCTACATCCAACTCACAGATGTAACCTTGCTTTGAGAACAAAGATTATTAATTTAACCCTTTTAGAAGGGAATATATGGTCATTTGTTCTGGGAATGTCATTTTCGAGCCTGAGACCTGAAAAACAGGCTTAACAGGTCAATGACTGTTTTAAAAAGCCTTTTTCTTAATGTCTTTCATTTAACATGTAAATATTAAGAGTACATACAAAATAGTGGGAAAGTAGAAATGATATAAATAAAAATAGAATAGAAAATATCAAGAAGATACTATAAGTGATGTCTACAATAAAACAGTTTAGTGCCTGATAGGAGGATGTGCAAAACAGAAAAACTAATAAGGCTTTATTTAAACATTAAAGAATACTTTAGGTTAATGTCTTTGGGGGTATCTTTCTACAGATAAATATTAAGCCTGACAAATACTTAACGTCTAATATATTGCATGGTTTGTTTTGGAACTTGACAATCAACTTTCCTGCAATGTTAACTATGTTGAAGCACTTATTTTAACTGATATTATACACATTAATTATACTCTTATGTATGTAGATAGAATAAGAAATGTGCAGAATATGACAGTTTAATGGTGGAGGTACACACATGTTGATAGATGTCTTGTAATGCACTGTTGAGGAACCTGTGACCCAAGTTTTTCATTCATTGCAGAACTACACCGTAAGTTGTGTATGATATCTCAATAAACCTTTGAAATGTTTTTGAAATCTTGAAAGGGATATAGCAATTATATACAGTTTTTAATGAACTATTTGTAGAGAATATGTTATGATTCTGTTTAGTTTAGTTTTTGTTGTGTGCTTTTTTGTGCTTTTTCCTGTCTCCCCCCTCCCTTCTCTGTGTTCCTCTGCAGGGCTGGTGTGTGACAGGGAGTTGGCTGGCTCCTCTCAGTAGCAGACGAGGCACACCTGTTTCCACTCACCTCTTCACCTGTAGATATAAAAGCCCGGTCGTCATGCCACTTCCCTGCCAGATAATTCCTCTGTGTTTCGACTCTGCGGTGTGTCTCGCTGCTCTCCTCGTCTTTTGGATCTATTGTTTGGATGTTTGCCTCCTGTCCCTGACGTCTCAGTGCCAGCCAACTTCCTGACTCCACTGCCGTATTTTCTGTTCTTCTGCTTGAATAAAGCTTTTTTTGTTTTTGACCATCTCTCTCCAGTCTTTTGCTTTGGGCTCCAATATCCTATAGGCCGTAACAGAATTATCTGGCCAAAGCATGGACCCCGCAGAGACTGAGAGATTGAAGCAAGCTATTTCGACACAGGGAGCTCGTGTGGGGCATCACAAACAAGCTCAGCAAGGTATCATGGAATCCTTACTGCCGGTTTCACTCAACTCAGCGGGAGCTTGGACCAGTCTTTCACCCAGCTCAACACTCTGACGGCTCCAGCTCCTGCGCCACCGCCTCCAGCTCCTGCTATTCCAGTCATTCATCCCGGCCAACCCCGTGAACCATTCATCCCCACTCCTGTGAGGTATTCAGGTGATTCAGGGACATGCAGTCAGTTTATTCACCAGTGCTTCCTAGTTTATGATCAGCAGCCTTTAACTTACTCCTCTGACAGAACTAGGATAGCTTTCGTTATGAGTTTGTTATCGGGTAAAGCAGCTGCATGGGCGGTGGCCATAGCCAAGACTAACCCAGCTATCTATAACTCCTTTCCTGTGTCCTCATCGGCCTTGGTCTCACATCGCCATGGACTTCGTGACAGGTCTTCCCCCATCGGAAGGAAATACAAATAAAATAAAAGAAGCCTCCCGTGAGTTACTACAAGCTATAAAGTAGATTTAAAAAACGTTTTCTAGAATAAAAGCTCCCTGAAGGACATTGTAGAAATGCGTGTGTGCACCACGACAAAGCAGCCTCATTCACTTTACATTGGGGTTGTTTGCGTGGTGCAGACACGTAAATGTAGCAAAGTTCGTGAGTCCACCACGCAATGCGGTGTTAAGGAGTCGTGGTGGAGTCACGCATTCTGGTGAGATCAGGTTGGAATAGTCAGAAGAAAGTTTTCAGCTTGCAATACTAATGTAGCAAGGTCATGTGCAGACACTGGAAGAATACAAAGAGTTATTCATAAACAGGACATCACTCCGGCCTTTAGCTTTGGGTGAGCTCCGCTCCCACACATAGCTAGGAAGCAGCCTTATGAAGATTCCACTTTTTCTGTAGAAACGTTAGCGAAAACAAATTACGTATGATGGTGCCAGAGTAGGGAGGGACTTTCACATGCTGGCCGAATGCTGATTGGAGGATCGTGTTGCCAAGAGACGTTTTTTCAAAGTCTGTGCACCTTCCAAAGAGAACCAATTCTAAACCATGATATCCCTTCAGCTAGTCTTGACCAATCATAAATGTACGGGCCCTGTGTAATAAAAATGTATGCACGCACGAGGTTCGAGGCTCTTTCTGGAAATAGTGGTTATATCTCTCACAGGCTCCGCCCTCTACTGGACTCTATGGGTACTCCCCTCGATACTATCATGCAAGCATTCCTTCACTGAGACTTTCTAGACATAGCTGGCCCCTGGGCGGGCCTACTTGAATGCGCGCGCATCCCACGGCATAAGGAGGCCTCGTCTCCTCACCGTCATCCCTTTCTCTTCAGCAAGGCAGTGAGTAACTGAGGAAGCGTCCCGGCAGAGAGAGGGGCCAAGACGGGAGAGCGAATCCCGCCTCCTCCCTGTTTGACCCTTCGGTTGCAATAACATCTTTCTCAAATTGTCCACACACCCACACAGCCACGTAATGTTGACAGTACAGTTTCCCCACTCGCTGCCCAGGTTGTAACTCCAGTAAAGGAGGCGGCTAGTGTGCATGCGCGGGTGAGAGTGATAAACCGCGCTATGCAGGTACAGGGACATTATGGCCGGCGTAGCAGGGTTAGGAAACAATTAACGCCAAGTGTTTTTCACTGTTTGGGTGAAAACATCATGGTGGAGCCGCGGTGCATTCAAGGACCTCAGTAGAGAGTCAGCCCTTTCTGTGTTGACCCCCAATGGGCAGAGCTTCCCTTCACAGGGAGTTTTGCGGCGGGACGGGTCGCCAGAGAATACCACAACTTTATTGCTGGGGCTCCACAGTTGGTTGCACATCCCCTAATGCAATGTTATGGTGAGTGGAAATGCAGCTGCGTGTAAACGGAGTGAATGGACAGGACGCTGAGACTGGGTTATTCACTCCAGTTTTGCAGCATCCATCCTCCGTTCACAGGCATAATAGAGGTAAAGCTATCATCCCGAGGGGAGTTTTCTCTCAGCAGAGGTTCAGGCCTTGGTGCAAAAACAGGCAGTGGCTGTTGTGCACACGCTAGACAGAGGGGGGGGGGCTTTATTCCCTGTACTTTCTGGTGCCCAAAAAGGCCCATTCTGGATCTTTGCAGTCTGAATCTCCACATTGCACGCAGACAATTCCAGATGTTAACTATAAAACAGTTACTGGGACTGGTGCAGCCAGTCGATTGGTTTACAACCATCGACCTGAAGTACGCTTACTTTCGTCGGGATTGCTCCGAAACACAGAAGGTATTTACGTTTTGCCTTCCAGGGGGTGGCCTACGAGTACAACAGGCTGCCGTTCGGCTACTCCATGTCCCTGCGCACGTTCAGCAGGTGCGTGGAGGTAGCACTCCAGCCGCTGCGCAGCCGGGGCATGAGAGTTTTCTTTTACCTGGACGACCTCATAGTTATGGCCAGGTCCAGGGAACGGGCAATGTTTTATACAGCCCAATTTATCCTACACCTAACCAAGTTGGGTTTTGCGATCAATTGGAAGAAGAGCGCCCCCATGCCTCAACAACAGGCGTTGTACTTGGGAGTTGAAGGAGAAGGTTTGACTTCTCCGCGCCGATCCCATGAGTTTTCTTCAAAAGAAGGAACACTCAAAACAACCAGGACGAGGGTTAAACAATAATCTGTTTTAATTATAAAAGGTAATAATGCAATACAATATAATACATTACCATACCATACAAAGCCATATCATATCATATCCGTAATGTTAGGAGTACTTCCTGCCCTTGTTCACGCGCTGCAAGACCCTCCGGTCTGAGCAGCGCGAGAAGAGAGAGCGAACAAAAAGTTGAACAGGCTTTCATACCAACACACACAGGAAGGGGTGGAGTTAACTCAGCCTCCACACACACATCCCCCCACATTCCAGAGACCTCAGTTGTGTCTTAAAGGATATTTCCTTGCTCACAAAGATAACACAAAAATGTCATCTCTCATATCTCCAACTTCTGGTTACACAGACTGCTTATTATTAATACAAAGTAATTAAACCAACACATATACTATTCAAGATATGTAGACTTCCCTGAAACATGACATGCTAGAGATCTTAAGCAGAATATACTCTCATCCACCTAGCCCCCTGTCCTGCATACCTACACCTCCCCCACAGAGCAATAAAACCCTGTTTACTCCAACTAGCCCAGAATGTGTATAGCCATTTTAGTCCTCACCTTTATGAAAGGATAAAACAGAGAAATCAATAACAGGTATTGTTTGAACAGTATTCACGTAACTGCTACTATTGATAATTACCAGAGAAACTCAAGGGACCTCTTTTAATATCTGGAATTGCAACAAGACTTTCTGCCATTTCAAATGTAACACACTTCTTAAATATCAGATGATAATAATCTTCAGAGTGGTGCTCGATGCAGGCAGGCTACGCGCCACCCTGTCAGAGAGCAGACAGGCAGCCTTGCTGTGGGTAGTTTGCAGACTGCGACAGGGGGCAACAGTGACAGCTTTCACTGTCATGCAGACCTTGGGTCTCATGGCGGCGGCTCACGTTGTGGTCCCGCTTGGGTTACTGCATATGCGCCGCCTGCAGAGGTGGTTCTCCATTCTGCGTTTAGATCTCAAGAGACCACAGCGGAGAATTTGTGGTTATGGGCTGCAGAGGTGTTATCTATGAGAGCCCTCTACATTCTGGGTCTGGAGAACAGGGGGGCCGACCTCATGTCGAGGGGCGGACCTCTGCCAGGCGAGTGGGCGCTTTATGTTATATATATATATATATATATATATATTGTATTCCAGTCTCCCTTCAGATATGTTAAGTGACATTCAACACAATGCTGCTCACCTCCTTCAGTTTGGAGAAAAGCTGGTACAGGTTCAGCCTTATGGGGGGACAGGGCTGCTGAGCCTAAAGTTGGACCTGTTGGACCTGGCCCCAGGGGGAGGGACAACTGATTTAGTATGAATAGGCACATGTGCCTGCATTTATTAAAGGTAGGTAGGTA
Source organism: Champsocephalus esox (assembly GCA_036324585.1). NCBI lineage: Eukaryota > Metazoa > Chordata > Actinopteri > Perciformes > Channichthyidae > Champsocephalus > Champsocephalus esox. The sequence goes on along the minus strand of CM070486.1, from coordinate 36,437,774 downwards.
GGTAAGAATGGAGAAACCAGCTCAAGTGCGCTAGAATTTGAAAGTACACAACCGAAAAAAATCTGCCCCTTCCTTCAGAGTTCCTCACAGAGCCCCTCCTCCAACACACACAAACGCGCACATGACCAATGAGGGCACGAGATAAGTTTGTGCACAGATGGAAGGCTGACAGGCAGGTAGGCCATCCAGTTATTTTAGCCGGGCCGGCTCAGATGATTGGTCGTGCTTTTTACAGCGCAACGGCTTCCACAGATACATTTTTTGTATGTATTTATTGTCAAAGCATTTAATATATTCATTGCTATCGGAATGTTAAGAGCATTCCATGGAATATAACAAAAAGTGCTTCTGAAGTGAATTACCTACCATACCTTTAAATGTCAGCTAAAAGAGCAGTGAAATGAAAGACCTCTGAATTTTCTGTAAAGATATTAACAGTACTTAATGTCAGCTTAGTAACAAAAAAACATTAGCTAACAGACTAATTTCCACCATTCATGGACCACACCCACCTTTTCTTGTGAAAAACTGGGTGACATACTGTCGCCCTTTAGTCCCTCTCTCTTTTCTTTCTCTCCTTTCTCTCCTTTTCTTAGAGCCTGACTTTGTTAGTCGTTGAAACATGGAACAACACACTTACGTAGGCTAAGTACTAGCATCCCTTCTCACATGCTTTCACTCTCTGCAAGTGCCGGTGCCGCACCGCGTTTGGAGGCAGGACCAAACCATTACACGTAAATAGAAGGGGGTGTACAGAGGCTTTGGGTAATTCACTTTTGGAAGAAAATAAGTTAAATGAATCGTAAGTTTAGTGAGTAATTTATCAATATAACGTTCTATTAATGTTAATTATTGAGGATTGATGAAAGGTTACTTCCATTTTGTTTCTTAATGTTCTGAACAGTTTGGGGCCCCTGTCAGTCACGGACCCTTAGAATCGTCCTAACTTTTCACCCCCTTACAGCGCCCCTGCATGGGTGTGCAGTGGTACTCAGAGATGACACAGATGAAGGCGGGCTAGCCCTGGGCGCTCCCCAAAGATTGGGGGGCGATCTCTCAGGAGGCAGGTGCAATCGGAGTGTTACCCACTCTGGGCCCACCCCCTCTGGGATTCGTGCGATGGTGTGAGGAGCGGAAAATAGAACCCCTATCTTGTAAATTGGGATCTATTTTGTCGTACTTACAGTTACTGGTGGACAGAGAACTTGCTCATTCCACAGTGAAAGTGTATGCAGCAGCCATCTCGTCCTGCCATGAGGTATTTAGTGGCAGGTCAGCCTTTTCTCATCCACTGATGTCGTGTTTTTTGCGGGGGGTCAGGAGGCTGCGCCCAGTAGTGCACGCCTCCACCCCACAGTGGGACCTGCCCCTAGTGCTCAAGGCTCTGGTCACAGAACCATTTGAGCCTCTAGAGCTCTCCTCCCTGGAAGCACTGTCGTGGAAGACAGCGTTGCTACTTGAGAGTGTCTGAGTCAACCGCTCTGTCGGTGCACCCGAGCTGTTTAATGATCCGGGGGGACACTCAGACCGAACACCTCCTTTGTGCCCAAGAGCCTAAGGAGTGTGTTCAGGTCGAGGGCTATTCAGTTGGGGGGTTTTAGTCTTCCCCCCTCCTACACCTCCTCTGCCCAGTGCGTGCGCTGGCATATTATGTGGAGCGCACGGCTACCCTTAGACACACGGAACAGCTGTTTGTGTCCTTCGGGGGTGGGGTGACTGGAAAAGCTCTGTCCAAGAAACGCCTGGCAGGCTGGCTCTGCGAGTGCATTGCACATGCTTACGGACAGGTGGGAGAGCCTTCCCCACGGGGGTCCGTGCACACTCTACACGCTTATTTGATGGCGTGAGTGTGGAGGACATATGCACGGTGGCATCTTGGTCAACGCCAGTCCCCTTCATAAAGTTTGTATCTCTTGGACATGTCTGGCTCCTCTTCATTGTCTGTGCTTGCTGGGGCAACGCAGGACTGGTGAGGAGGGAGGGGGGGCTGTGGGTCAGTGGGCATCTGACCTCCTCCATGGACGTAATGCGCTTACGTTTTGCCCCGGGGGACGTGACGCGCACATGGACCCATAGGGGTTGGAGGACCCTTTTTCCCCTGCCTTAGGGTAAGGAGGGGGGAGTCCCCCACGTTAGAGCACACCTCCTCGGGGTAAGCGCGTCAGGGTGTGCTCTGTCAGCCACAGCCTCTTTTCTCTCCACGGTTACGACCAAGGGAGAGGTGAGTGGGGCGCAGCGGCTGCTAACCAGAAAGCCGGTCAGAAACAGTGAGATGGAGCAGTGTGGTTGTGGGACGACAGCACGTGTATACATCGGGGCTCCGCCCACTGTACCCATAGAGTCCAGTAGAGGGCAGAGCCTGTGAGAGATATAATGAGGGGTTACGTATGGTAACCCTTGTCATATAAACACAGGTGGAGCCCTCTACCTCTAGGGCCCTGTCTGTCCTATGCTGCTTGCTGAAGAGAAGTAAAGGATGGCAGTGAGGAGGTGAGGCCTCCTTATGTGGTGAGATGCAAGCGCATTCAGGTAGGTCCGCCCAGGGGCCGGCTACGTCTAGAAAGTCTCAGTGAAGGAATGCTTGCATGATAGGATCGAGGGGATATGATAGGATAGAGTCCAGTAGAGGGCTCCCGCCTGTGTTTATATAACAAGGGTTACCATACGTAACCCCTCGTTACAGATGACAGCTTTGCTGCCTGTAATTTCTATGACGCGACGGAGTCCTTGGCCAAGTGAATATATATATTTTGCTCTCTCATAATAAATAGTTAAACTTAGAAGTTGTCTCTCTTTCCTGGAATGTTGAACACAACAGCTGCAACACAAGCATTTGATACGTCACAGTGTTTAGTCCAAGATTCTCAATGCAGTGGACGCCCTTCCTCACCCTGCACCTTTATGTAACTTCATAATTAAAATCATAAAGATCTGATCCCCTCTCCCAACCAGCTCATCTTTGATATTGATTATTTTTGTACAGCTTCTTTATACTCCTCCATCAGGCACTTTTACGTTCAGCTAGTCAAGAAAGCTCTCATGCTTCAATTAGAAGTAGATGAGACTTTGCCTGGGCCATGATGATGGCCAAAAAAAAGCCTAGCAATGTGCAGCGTTACCTTACATTCCCAGAGGTTAAAACTGACCCCTAAGTCGCTTTGGATAAAAGCATCTAACAAGTAACATGTAATGTAAGGTATTATGTCAACAGATTTCACAAAACTGTATTAGGTTAGTTGAAAGCATTAATATTAAGTTTAAATAAAACGTATTAGGTTCAACTTAATATTATTGCTTTCATCTAAGCCAGGGGTGCCCAACGATCGACCGATTCCCAGTCGATCGCGAGATGTGTCTAAAAATAGAACAACAATATTCAGTTGTATCGTTAATCTCCTATAACATAATCTTCCTGTGCCAGAATAATGCACTTGAACGCATCAAAGCTGTGTGATTGGCCGGCGTGACCCCATGTGTCGGGGCGTGGCTGGTGGGCAGTGGGCACTATTTCGCTGACGTTGTCCGTGGCAACAGGAGTGACAGTCCGCACACACACAAGACCGCAATTATGGCAGAAGCAAAAAAACCCGAAATATATAATTCTCACTCCGAGTGGGAGGATGATTATTTCTGTATCTATTCCAATTCAAAGTCCATCTGTCTCGTCTGCAATGCGAGCGTGGCTTTATCGAAGAAGGGATCATTTAGGAGCGGCATTTCTAAACAGTGCACAAACGCTGCGAGACGGAATTCCCTCCTAATTCTGCCCTACGCTCCCAAAAGGGGAGGGGCCTGAATGCACAGCAGTCCATTTTCACCAGGCCCAACAACTAGAGAGCATGCTCCAGAGCATCTCAACGTGTCAGTCACGTTCTTGCGAAACACATGAAGTCTTTCAAAGACGGCGAAGTTGTGTAAGAAGCTTTCCTGGAGGCTGCCGACGCTCTTTTTGGGGACAGTAAAAATAACAGTAGCATTTCAACAGGTTTTTGATATAATAAAAAATCAAGTTAGATACCGTTATTAATCAGCTGTACGTTTTAGTTTCGTTTGAACTTATTCATTTTAATTATTGTACAAAATGGTAGAAGAATGCAAACATTAAGATCTGTTCTCTTTACATTGATTATAGTCTATTATCAATTCAGGTTAAGAAACGAGTGTTGCTTGCATCCTATTTTAAAGGCATTTATTTTTGTACTCTAATAAAATGCAACATTTTGATTCTATTATCTTTGTCTTTTTTATTGTACTTTAGCAGCAGATTCCTGTGTAGCTTCAGATCTGAGTTGTCTTATTAGTAAGCCTAATTTATACTTTTGTTGCAACACTATTTTTATATAATGTCAAAGAAAGGGTTCAGAGTCTTTTCTCTTTTCCCTGTGTCATGTGGCAGCACTGTTCAGTGTTTCTTGAAAACATTACCCACTGTAGTGACGTGTGAATAAACTCCAACTCTGTATCAACAACACTGTTGTGTGACTTCAGTTAAATACTTGTATGTGTGTAGATTAGAAAGAGGTAAGATAAAGGATCTGCAGTATTTTATGAAGTATTAATCGTACAAAGGTCAGTTTTATACAAGTAGAAGTGTGTATTTACCTGGCAGCAGGCTGTCAGTTTCAGTAATGGCTACGCCTCTCTATTTGGACTGGTAGATCTCAGCAGACTGGCTACTTTGAAAGTAGCTCTTGGTTAAAAAAAGGTTGGGCACCCCTGCTTTAAGCTCATATAGTTATGTGACATGTGTTAACATTTCATTAAAGTCAATGTTTTAAGTTTCTTCAGTGTGTGATATTGGAAAGATTACATTGTCTCAGTTAAAGTACACACACATATATATTTGATGTCTGTTATGTGAGAAGGGAGTCATCAAACAGAACAAGTATCTTGGGCAACTTCAAGTGGATACATAATGAAGGTCATCGCTTGTTGTGAAGGAAATAGAGCATATCATGCGAGTTGAGGAGTTCATTTATCTTGAGGAATGGATGACATCTTCCACTTGATCAGGTCCAATTAGTTTCCCGCTGCTGAACCCAGTGCTTCACCTTATAAGCTGCAGCTGATCAAGTGGATGGCTCCACTCCTCCCCACCACCTCGTATACTCATCTAGATCTTAACCATGACTTCATCTTAATGCACCATCCCCATGTTAGAGGAATCAGTGAGTGAGTTTTGTTCTGCCAACACTGTTATGATACTTGATGCTAGGAGTTAACAGGTTTGCATTTATTTGTTCAGGTTGGAAAAAATAACAAAGCAGCTCACATATTTTTAGAAGTGTAGCCAAACTAATGTATTGTATCACACGCCAGGGAGTCTTACCATTAGCTAACCCCAGCACCAGAACTACTACTACTACTACTAGGCAAGGCAAGTTTATTTATAGAGCACTTTTCAACGCAAGGCAATTCAAAATGCTTTACACAAAAAAAAATGAAAGACATTAAGCATTAAAAAAGAAAAGCTAACTACTACTACTATTCTACTACTACTACTATTTATTGTCACGGTCGAGTGAAGGAAGCAGGACCCAAATGCAGATAACTCTTGAGAAACCCTTTATTTCAAGGATACAAACCACGGACCACTCACCGGTGAATTCCGTCACCAACAAACAATGACCCCACACTGAACACCGAAAGAGACAAGACTAAATACAAGAAGGGGTAATCATGACAACGAGAAACAGCCGGGCAGGGGAGGAGAAACACAAGGACAACAGGTGAACACAATCGGGTAATCAGGGAGGGAAACAGACAGAAAGCAGACAGGCAGGAAACGGGGGTGAACACTTAACACAATAAAACAGGAAACCCAAAGACAAGAAAAACACCAACACAGACAAAACTACAAACGTGACATAACATGTGAATTGTGACACTTCTTCTACTACTTATTCTTCTTCTTCTACTACTACTACTACTACTACTACTACGTAGACGTCCCTAAAAAAACCCACAATAGTCCAAAACCCCAAGCAGGGTGGGCGGAGGGGGTCCGGAGGACGGGTCTTGGGCTGACAGCCCAGGAACACAGTGGAGGACCAGGAAGGGGTCTCGGGCGGACGGCCCGGGGGGCAAGGTACAGTCCAAAAAGGGGGATTCGGGCGGACTGCCCGGGGACAAGGCAGAGAACCACGAAGAGTCAGGGGGCCGGGTCTGAGGGCGAAGACCGCAGCTCTCAGGGGGCCGGGCTCGAGGGCGAAGACCGCGGCTCTCAGGGGGCCGGGCACGAGGGCGAAGACCGCGGCTCTCAGGGGTCCGGGCTCGAGCCGGTGTCGACCGGACAGGATCAGGAGGCCGGGCAGGAAGGCGCTGATGGGCCAGCTCCGGAGATCGGGCAGGACACGGTGTCGGCCGGACAGAAACCGGAGCCGGTCGGACAGGCCTCGGCAGGATCCCCGACGGAAAAGGACCAGGAGTTGGCAGGAACCCCGGCGGGACCGGTGATGGACATGGGGCTGGGAGGGACCCCCGGTAGAACCTCCAACGGCACGGGATATAGGGTTGGCAGGACCCCCGGCAAAAGAGTATTCTGCGGGACCTCCAACGGGAAAGGAGAAAGGGTTGGCAGGACCCCCGGCAGGGGAGTAGACGGCGGGACCTCCAACGGCACAGGACACAGGGTTGGCAGGACCCCCGGCAGGAGAGTAGACGGCGGGACCTCCAACGGCACAGGACACAGGGTTGGCAGGACCCCCGGCAGGGGAGTAGACGGCGGGACCTCCAACGGCACAGGACACAGGGTTGGCAGGACCCCTGGCAAAAGAGTATTCTGCGGGACCTCCAACGGGACAGGAGAAAGGGTTGGCAGGACCCCTGGCAGGGGAGTAGACGGCGGGACCTCCAACGACACAGGACACAGGGTTGGCAGGACCCCCAGCGGAACCTCCAACAACACTTGCATAGGGGCTTGAATTGGGACTGGAGAGGGAACTCGAGCGGAGACCTGAGAGGGGACTCGAGAGACTGGGAGGGGACTCCAGAGGGGACTAGAGAAGGGAACACGAGAGGGGACTTGAGAGGGGAACTAGAGAGGGGACTCGAGGAGGGACCAGAGGAGGGAACTCGGGAGGGAACTCGAGATGGAAACAGAGAGGGAACTCGAGAAGGGACTACAGAGGGGACTAGAGGAGAGACTAGAGGAGGGACTAGAGGAGGGACTAGAGGAGGGAACTCGAGAGGGAAGCTAGAGAGGGGACTCGAGGAGGGACTAGAGGAGGGCCTAAAGGA